>CM042017.1:76894665-77221094 GCA_023525715.1 Cichorium intybus
GTGAATTAACATGTCTAAAACAAAAAACAGTTAAAATTCACAATGTAAATATAAACTGCACTAAATTTGTATGGAAGATAATTCACATGTAAATAGTCATTGGATTCAATTTTTTCAATAATTATAAATCATTCAATAACAACTCATGTAAATTTCAAAAACTTTCTTAGATTCAGATGTGAATTCAAGAAAAATCACTTATATTCTTACTATTTCAACCTTTTGATGTCATATATAATTGAATTAACTGAAATTCCAAATGATTTCCTAAAAATTCACATTTGATTGGTCAAAAATTATTGAATAAATCGAATAGAATTGTTATTTATATGTGAATGAATATGTCTAAAACAATACAGTTCAGTTAGATTAGCATGGTGAATCTGGACGAACTTGAAGTATAAAAAAAAACAAAAAAAATTGTATATCAATATGGATGTCTATTTATAGAGGATGAAAAATTTTGAATTTTGGTATTTTTAGTTTTTTTTTTCGAAAAAAGAATAAGCTTAAAAATTAAAAAAACATAAAAAACGAAGTGGGTTTTTTGCTATAATCCTCTACATTTGCGTCTAACTAGTAAATGTACATCTTTTTTTCTAGCCGTAGATCTTTTGCATTCCGACCACACGATTGGTTCATTGGTTCCTTATTTTAAATTGGTTCTCTATTGAACTCAACCCTATATATATATATATATATATATATATATATATATATATATATATATATATATATATATATATATATATATATATATATATATATATATATAGGGTCGAGATCATGAGAGAACCTAAAAAACCCTAGGAACCTAGGAACTTTTTTCTTGCACAATATTTTTCAAAAAAAATTGCATCCAATTTTTTTATTTAAAACGTTTAAGAGATTTCTAAACCCTAAACCAAACCCTAAACTCTAAACCCTAAACCCTAAACCCATATGAAAAAAAATAAAAAAATGATTTTTTTTGAAATTTTTTTTTTGAAATCTTCTAAACCCTAACCCCTAACCCCTAAATCCTAAACCCGTAATCCCTAACCCCTAACCCCTAAACCCTAAACCCTAAACCCTAAACCCCTAACCCTAAACCCTAAACCTTAAACCCTAAACTCTAAATCCTAATGAAAAAAATAAAAAAATGTTTTTTTTTGAAAATTTTTTTTTTGAAATTTTCTAGACGCATCATAACAAAAATTTTGGTATATTTTTTTTTGAAAAATATTGTGTAGAAAAAAAGTTCATAAAATGGGTTCCTAGGTTCCTAGGCTTTTTTAGGTTCTCAATTGAACTTTACCCTATATATATATATATATATATATATATATATATATATATATATATATATATATATATATATATATATATATATATAAATTAAATTTAACCGCCGTTCTAAAAAAATTACGGGAATGCCTTTTGAGTATATTTACTTTCTACCTCTCTGGTATAATGACTTTGAAGTAACCATTTCAATTATGGTGTGTAAGTTTTTTTACTTTATTTTGAAACCTTATTTTTTAATAAGCTTATTTATTATTTTTTGTTAAACCTAAAAGATAATTTAAACATTACAATTTTTTAACGGGAAAAAATAATATCCTCTAGACTTATAGATATAGAAATTTGTGATGTGTCAAAAGTAAATTGGTCAGCCTATGATGCATGTGTTTATGATGAACATCATCATTATAATTTGTACATCACATCATGATCATGCATGCATGCATGTGGGGTTTCTGTCACCCATTTCTTTTGGGCACATTTCAAAACGACTATTATCTTTAACAAAATATAGAAAAATAATAATAATAAACCATGAACAATCTTGATATTATTTTCGCCAATTCTTAAATTTTAATTTGTAACCTAGAAACCAGTTGATCCCGGGTAAAGTTAAGAACAATTTACAAAAAAAAAAAAAAAAAAAAAAAAGCTAAACTTTCCCTTTTATAATTTTCTTAATTAGGTTACTAAGTTTTATAAATGAATCTGAATAATTAAGTCTCAATTTTGTGTCTTGATTAATTAATAATAATAACAATAATAACAATTCAATTATTAGTATTCAATGAAAAAACATATTACTATGCGTCAATAGCGATTATTTAATGGTAAAAGAGTTGGTGAGTGGGTGTGAAAGAGAAGACTTACCAGTGAAAAAGGAACTGTGTGAAGAAAGAAGGGTTTGTTCAAGAACATTGATGCTGCTTTTGGTTGTTTCTGAAGATGAAGTTGAATTCGTCTCCTCCGTTCCGCTTCCTTCCACCTTTCTCTCTTCTCTATTATCGTCTGTGTAAAACTTGCAGAAATTCTCATAACAATGGTCAATGTCTTGAGGGGAGTTGGAATTGCAGTAGCTCTGTGGATTCGTATAACATATATGCATAAAAAGTTAAAAACACAGACATCTAACTGATTTTGATAAAATATTATGAAATTGAGATGTAAGAAACGAGATCGAAAGAATTACAGGGAATGAGGTTGTGGAGTTTAGGTAGCTCGGTTGATACTGATCGTCATGGAAGACAAGAAATCGACGTCGTTTGGATCTAAATTCAGACAATGCATCTTCAAGATAACCTGATGAAAGATCGTCTGAATGCACCGGTGAGTGATCGTAGATGTGAGAAACGTCGTTAATGTCCATAGCTGCACCGATAACCATCCAAAATCAGTATATACATGCATACATACATTGACACACGGAGAGAGAGAGAGAGAGAGAGAGAGAGAGAGAGAGAGAGAGAGAGAGAGAGAAGAAGAAGAAGAAGAAGAAGAAGAAGAAGAAGAAGAAGAATTACAGTAGTAAGGGGAAGAGGAGGCATGCTGAATGTTATGGGGGAGGCTGTTAAAGTACGGAATGGAGTGAAGGTCACCCATCTTTTGCTTCCTTGGGATATGAGCGAGTGGATGTGAATGCGAATGCGAATGTGAAAGTGGAGGGTTTGTATTTATGTATGCAAGTGAGAGTCCTTCCTTATGTTTGCACCATCTTCTCGACTACGTCACACTTTGTTCCAAAGCTAGAGATAGATGCGCATGGGACCCTCTTACGATGTACCCATGTGTTATGTATAAGAAACAAAATATAATGGTTGATTTTTTTATATATATTTTAAAATAAGGGTTTAATCACATCATAAAATATCAAAATGGGAGAAGTGTGATCATTTAACGATCATTTTTTATCTTAAATCTTGAAAGGTTGAATCCCGGCGACCTCAACAGTCCCAAATTTATGGGAAATGATCTGTACACAATAATTTTTTTCTATACACTATAATTTAATATTTTTCATACATAATGTACAACACTTTAAAACATGAATTGTTGTATATGGAGAAAAAATTGTTGTGTACGGATCACTTCTTCAAATTTATTGTGTGAGAGGTCAAATCAAGTATCTAACGGTCTATTAAAATCAAAGAACTGATTAGTTAGGCTCCACGACATGAACCAACGACACATGGCATGGGGTGAGGTGGCACCCTTTAATGACACGGAACACCGCCCCCTCGGCCACAAACCACACATGGTGAGTCGTGGAGGAGGCAAAGGCTAGCAATAGCCAGTCTCTCTCTGTGTCTCTCTTCTTCGTGTAGATCAATGTCGTCGGTCTCCACCCCGTGTGGCGTGGAAGCCTCTTCCTCCTGAGGTGGGGTGTGGGAAGAAGGGCGTCATACATGGTAACCTTAGCAAAGAACTTCTTTAAAAAGAAAAACTACAATCAAAGAAAAAAATCTAAAATCTTCACACAAACATTATCAAGTCTTGAACCCGGGACACTCTCTTTCTTCATAGCTGCCACAACCAGGGAATTGACCATATTTTAAAATAAACGAAAAAAATAATCATTTCATAAAATGATTTTGATAACTTACTTTAATCTTGCAAACTATTGTGAAATCTAAGCTCAATGGTAAAGTAATTTTACAAATTATTTTAATATTTGTGAAATTAATTTATGGCTTCGCAAGATTGTGTGTTCGTTCATCACGCTTTAGTCTCGCAATGTCCTTGTAACATAAATGAGTTTCTCTAACATGCACTTCTATCATGAAAAACAGCAGTAGAAAGGTTGTTAGAAACTCTAATGACATAACTTCTATTTCTTCAACATATCACCATCCTATCTTTGGAACTATATTTTCCTTGGCCTTTATAAATGTCTTCTATTTTGCCCACTTCTATTTTTCAACTTCTATTTATAACATTTATTTTCTTCTGTTTACATTTTTCTTTTCTTTGATGACATCACCGCACAACCCAAAAGTACTTTTTTTATTTCCATCAACATATTTTAAAATACGACAACATTACCACATCCAAGTATAATCTCACTTAAATCCTCCATTTTTATAAATGATTAACTCAAAACTATAGAAGTTTTAGAATATATCATACGTTTGTTCTTTGTCGATCACACAACTGTTTTGCTTCAAATACCAATGTTCTAACATCCATCCACCAATTTAGTATATTATTGAGCTTCCTTTTAAGAGCTTATTTTCCTTCCAAACCTTTTATACTGTTCGTATTTAAAAGAATAGACTTTATAAAATAATTCAAGTACATATGCTTCTTTCTCAATAGGAAAAATAATATATTTTAAATTTTTTCTTCCTTCTTTCTGAAAACCACTCTTAACTCTTGATAAATAATTGGATGTCAAAAGCATAATTTTCTATTACATTCACTCTGTATTGCGTGTCTTCAATATCTTTTCTTACGTCAATTTAAGCATTTAGTATCCTTTTATGCAAAATTCATTTATGTATGTAATCAAGTAACTCCTAACTCTTAACAAAACATTTTCAGCTAGTTTCAGCATCTAAGCTTGCAAGTATACTCACTAGAATTTGAATGTCACTTGAATTCATAGTAGGAAATCAGCTTATGAGAATTTGAATTTCAACCCATTTTTCCATCCTACATTAAAATTGAAATAATCACGACCTTCAAACATTTTTGGAGTAATGCTATACAATCTGATATACCCGTTGATTACCCAAAATTTATTATTTGGTTTAACACTAGTTGAGCAAAACCTATTCAATGTTCCCAATTGTTGAGAAACAATAACAGCTCTGCTAATTCCTTTAAGTTTTGCTAAGTCCTTTTTTCATAATGCTTCTAACTCTTCTTCTTTTTAGAATCTTTTTAGCAGCTAATATATTTATTTCTTCTTCAATTTTCTTTTATTATCAACATTTATTACAACTTGCTACCCTTTTTCTTTTGGATCAATATTCATTCCAACTTCTTTCCTTTCTTATTGCACCATATCTTAAAATTAGATTACTTTTTTGTTTCATTATGTCTATATACTTTTTGACTAGATTAACATTTTGTTCTTCCTCAAATTTATCGCCCAAAACAACTTTTTTTTTCTATTTTTTTCCCTAGCTTTCTTGGTCGGTTCTATTATAAGTTCATATTTCTTTTGTCCTGTCTCTTTGAACTCTGGTTGTAACATAGATTGTAGTTTCTTTTCTTCTTTACAAATTGTTTTTTGTTGTTGTTTTTCAAACTTCTATCTTGTTGTTGTGATTGCTATTCTTCATATTTCCATTTTGGTACTTTAGGCACTCTAGGAATAACAAACTATTTAGGAGTAACTCTCTCTTGTTCACAAGCTCAAGCTCAATATGTTGATAAGGTCGTAAATCATAGTTAAATTCATTAAAACAGCTAGAATAAGCACTCTCAAACTCAATAAGACGTGCCTTCTTATATGTTAAATGTGAATTGAGAATTGATGACCCCACTATATATCGACTTTCATGATAAAAGTAAGAAATACGACACCAAAATCAACGAGATAAGTGTTTGGAGTAGCCTAATGGTTTTTAAGCCTGGAGTTGTACACAAAAAATGCATATCCCATGGGAGTGCAGGAGACAGAGCCCTGCACGATAAATGAGTAGAGTTCCATTTTCGAGTCCTACTGGAAGTCTCATATGTGATATGGTCTTTATGAAACCTAATATAGTTCTTGCAGTTGGTGTGGTAAGTATATTTATGAGCAATCCATGAAACCCTCTCTAGGAAGTAATCAAGTGGATTAAGCAATACTTATAGTGAACATATAACATTTGTCTGGCTCATGGTGCTAACACACAAAGGGTTAGTTGGCTATGTAGACTCGAACCATAATGAAGATTTCACTTTATTCTGTTATGATATGAGTTGGAAGTCAACACTATAATCCACTATATTGACTTGTCTACAACTATACATGTCAATAAATGAAAGAATAAATGAGTGTATATGAATATAAGGTCTCATTTAGAGTTTTAGGTTGAGTTAGAGAAGCCTATCTTTTATTATGACAATTAAAGTGTTTTGTATCTGACAAAGAACCAAGTTTATCACAAAAAGACAAAACACATTTATGTCAGGCTGAATTTCATTCGTGGTATTCTAGAATATAAGTTATATATCCTAGAGATAAAAACCAATGATAATTTGGTAGATATGTTGACAAAGGCGTTAATAACAGAGAATTTCAAGCATTGCTTACACTTGGTAGATGCTCGCAGATATGTGGGAGCGAGAGTTCTTAGTTTTTGGAGTTTGGAGTATACTTAAGGGAAGGTTGAGATTGTTAAATGTGACTTGATAATTGATGACCTGATTTGATATCAACCCGTCCGAGTAAAGTAAAGAAACATGACACTCCAAATCAACAAGATAAGTGTTTGGAGTATGCTAAGGGCTATTAGACATGAAATCAACGGGATAAGGTATGGACTAGCGTTGATGTGTGTAGTTGGGCCTAACCCTAGTCTAGTTAGGGTTGTAATTTTTTTGCATTGCCTATATAATACCTGATGGCTACGGTTCCAAATGTACTATTCGTTTTCCACTTCATGAGTAAGAGTACGCTCTCCTACCCTGTGGATGTAGGTTACATTGATCGAATCCTATTATTAAATATGTTCTTTTGTGTGTGATTTATTCTCTTGTTTATTCCTAGAATTTTATTTATTTATTAATCAATTTGGATTGCTTTACAGTTGATTTCATTCAACACTTTTTCTTGTTTGTGGGTCTCAAATATTTTTTTGAACTTTTCCTACTAGGATGTAGGTTTTTAGATCAATAATTGCTTTGATTCATTTTAGAAAAAGTTTATTTATGCTTGTCCCTTAATTTGATTATTTGTTTGTAATCCATCGAGCAAGTTATTAATTTAGGGTGATTATATATGCACCCTACTGGTTGCTAGTTGCATATCCTGGTTTAATATTTTGTCTTATATAGTTTTTTTTGTCTTTTCTCTTATTATTATTATTATTATTATTATTATTATAATATTTGTTGGGATTACTTTTTTTATTATTATTATTATTATTATTATTATTATTATTATTGTTGTTGTTGTTGTTGTTGTAGTATTTTCTTTATTACTATCATTATTAGTATCATTAGAGTCAATTACATCAATGGTCCATATGGTTGTTGTAGTCTATGTATGATCTTTAACTTTTATGTTTTATCTTTTTCTGTATTTTATTATTATTTAGATTATTATTGTTGTTAATATTATTGTCATTATTTTTTTGTTATTCAAAGACATTAATACCAAAATTAAATAATTTTACTAAAATATAAATATATTTTTTTGTTATTCAAAGACGTACGAATGAAATTCTTATGAAATTTCATTCATACATGGATTTAAATTATACGCTAGTTGTTTTAGGTTGAAGTATGAGTTATTCATCATTTCATCATGGTTATTAAATAATAATAAGTGTAATATCTAAATACATTGAGTGCCATCGATACTAAATTGAGTGTTAAAATTATAAAGCAATAATGAGCATAATTTATGTCGTGAATGGAGTCTAAAACAATTAGCTTTATTTTAAAGATAAATTATTTTATTTGAAAATATCTTACACAAATGGTCCCTGAAAATTATTAATAATGTCAAAAAAAAATAAAGGATAGTATAACTGTCACTTTACATGCACTTAGCGGATACAAATTAATGAACTTAATTTCAATGACCACGAATGTAACATTTGAAAACCACGGGGACGAGTCCTATAAAAATTTGAAAAGGTGGATTGAAATTTACAGATAGATATAAAGCACATGAACCAAAAGTTTAATATACTATAATAATAATAATAATAATAATAATAATAATAATAATAATAATAAATGAACAACAAAACAACAAAAAAAATCAAATCAAGAGAAGTGCAATAAGTAATATGGTAATCTTAAATAAACTCTCGTACGTGTGTGGGTGTGTGTTGCATGAGTTGACCTTCACACACACATGTCATATCATGGAGGTTTTTTAGCACATCCTAAGTAATAAGATGTAATAAGTAAACTAAATATAAAATATTAAAAAAGTTGATTTTGTGGAACCCTATTTGATTTGATAGATTTTGGGGGAGTACAATTACCAAAAATTCATACGTATAACAACAACCTATTATTATTGAAGCTTACTGCACCATATTGTGTATTTGATTTGTGAATTTCATTAGCTAATTTCTTAAATAATTTATGTTATAATTTGCGAATTAATTGATTATTCATTTAAGGACGCATTTTCTGAGTTTCTTTTCGCAATGTAAACTTCTTGAAAGTTTCTAGAATGTTGCAAGAATTTTAATAAGCCGTTTCCAATTCAATTAAATTCATATCCTTTTCTTTTAGATGGTCGCGATGCTTGGAACTAGTATTCAAAATATGATGCTATTAGCACATAAAATAATAAGCTTTGCAATGAAAGGTTAAACTTTTGAACAAAAACATAAAACCATTTTATTCCCAAAAGGATCTAATATTATTTTCATTTTTCAGATAAAATAACATGAAGAAAGATTTTATAACCTTTGTGGTCTTTGAACCCAACTTAGTGTTGGATTTTGATGAAGAAGCAACAAGATCAAACTTATGATATTCTCCAATGGTATCCACCACAAGTTTTTGTTGGAGTAGTTGTCTAAGCCATGACTTATAATTGTATTTATCTTGTTAATTGAAGCAAACTCCATTTGGGTTGCCCTCATAGCTGGAGGATGATGTAGAGTTCAATAGAGAGAAATATTGATTTATTAATTGTTTAATAAATCAATAGAAATAAATAAATAGTTTATTAATATATTTAAGTGTTAATATATTAATTAGAAACTATAATAATTAATTAAGATTTAATCTAGAATTAATTGGATTTAATTTAGTGATTAAATTAATTAATTAAAGGTGTAGGGACTGGTTTGTATTTATTCAATAGTTGAATAACTGGCAAAGAGAAGTCCAGGGGCCAAAAGTGGCGCCACCCTTGGAGGCTTCTCTAGGGTTAGCGAAAACCCTAATTACAGTTTAAGGATCTGGTCCAAGTGGTCAACAGGCTTGCCCACTTGGAGACTCCTTAGGGTTTCAGGTGTAACCCTATGAGGCTATAAAAGGAACCCTCTGGCTCCTCATAATTCACGCCTCCTCTCTCTCTCTCTCTCTCTCTCTGTTACTCTGCTGGATCATCTTCTCCATTGCTTGGGAGTGACACCATTTGAGCCAGGACATTTGTGCTGCTGGCTTCAAGATCAAGAATCAAAGGTTGGTTCTTCTGTTTTATACTTTAGATTTAATTGTTGGCCTTAGTTTTTAGTATATTATCTTCATAGAAGAAAACATAGATCTTTCTAGGGTTGCATGTGAACCATAAGAATTATTTGTTCATTGATTGCTAGAAAACCCTTCAGTGGTATCAGAGTTATGGCTTGTTTTCTTGTGAATTGATATTATTTGCTTAAACTATTTTTTCCTTGAGTGTTTTTGCGAAAAAACACCTCTTGGATGAGGCTTTGGTCGAAATCAAGGCTAGGGTTTCCTAACCCTAGCCGCCACCCCCTTGGATCCCCTTTATTTGCTTGCCTTTTAAGTTGGTTGTTATTTTTGGTAACTGTATCTTCAAGATAACTGGAACCCTTAAACCCTAGCTTGCAAATTTCGAACCTTAGGGGTTTAAGATAGGTAAAATTAATTTGATTAATTTATAATATCTATCTTAGATTTAATTAGTTTAATTAAAAGACCAATTAAGTCACTTAAAGATTTAATTTAATTTTTCAAAAAATTCCTAAAAATTTGCGAAAATTAGTAATAAATTAAATCTAAAATATTTTAATAAGATTAAAATATGTCTTGTATATTTATGATTAAAAGTTAATATTTATATATAAGATTAAATGGTTAGTCTTACCGTTAGTAGGCCTCATTCACAAAACTGTCCTATAAAGAGGGTATAAGGCGACTGCCTATAAAATGGTAGTCTAATGGGTATCTACTCTTACCCACCGCTCTCCTGGTCAGTCAAGTGTCATTAGCCGAACGGGTTTGATAGAACCACTAAGCCTCTTAAAAGTATAATGCTATAATTGAAAGTACTAGAACTTTGAACAAAAACCCAATCTAGTTACTTTAGGTTAAAATGTGAACTGGTGCTAATCCATGGAATAGCACATTGCACTTTGTGGAACGTTGGTGGAGTGTGTGTGGTTAACCGGCACGCCAACTGGGGTCCGCAAAGAGTCGCAATGGATTTCTCGATTTTGCCATTATTGACGGTGCGTGTGTGGTTAACCGGCACGTCAATTAGAGATGGTAATTGACTTCGAGAGTACCGAGCTAATTCGCATGGTTATTCACACCCGGTTTGTGATCCTCGGCATCCCAGTCACAAACAGTGGGGCACATCCGAGACTAAACATGCCATTGAATAGTTCAATGTGTCTCAACAGATCTAGGAATTTCATATGATGAAATTGATAAATCCATTATCTACCTTAATGAACATTATGTTGTGATTACGGCATCCCTCTTCACATCATAGTTGGGGTATTTTGGGTCCTAGCCTTAATAAATAATAAATTGGGTAATTATTTAAAAGGATTAAATAAAACTAATAAATTATGTTTATTGTAGATGTCTGAATCAAGTGTCTATTCTCCTCCCTCTCCTCCTTCACCCATTTCTGAGAGCATCAGAATACGCCTGCCAAATATGGAAAGGCTGACTGGCCTTAACTGTAAGGAATGGCTTCGCAATTGGAGAATGGTTCTCGTCATTGCTGGCAAGCTTCATCTCACCGAGTATCCGATCCCGGTTCCACCAGAACAAGTCATCATAAAGAGCCTTTATGATAAGCATAACTTGTTAGTTGATGAATCCGAAAAGATTTGTGACCTCATGCTGTTGACCATTGACCCCGAGTTCCGCAAGGATTTTGAATCCTTGGGGCCATATGAGTTAATGCAATCGGTTGAGGAAAAGTTCTAAAAACCGGTTGAAGAGGAACGAGCTAGGATCTTCAAAAGACTTGCAAAGTGCAAGCTAAAAGAAGGAAGTAGCATCGATTCGCATGTTCTTCAGATTGAAGCGTACATAGGCGAATTGTACAATCTTGGTTATTCCATGAGTCAGGAAATAAGTGTTAACATTTTACTCACTTCGCTGACGAGTGAGTACGATCTGTTCATTCAGACGTATAGAAAGGAAAACCAGAAAACGACTCTCATGGAAATGCGTCCACTGTTGACTTTATACGAGTCACTCTTGGATAGGCATAGCTCCAATGGTTCACCTACTTCTGGATTAAGTCCAGTGGGAAGATGCAGCAAGAAACGATCCAGATCGTCTGGACATGTCTCGAACTGGGAATCCACAGAATCGGATACAGTCACGGAAAGATTGGAAGACGCTCCAAGGTCAAATATTTTGAAAGCTCAGGTATATCTAAAAACCTCAAAACTCCGGTTCCTTAATTCCTTGATGCATAATGTGATAGTCACATTTTTGGTTTGTATGCAAGGAATCAATAGGGGACGGGACTTTGGCGCATAGGAGCACATTTGGATTGAATTTCCAGCTCATGCAGTTTTGAAGTTTAGTTAGATATTGAAATCTTGTTATTAGCTTATTAGATGCATTTGACATTGTCTATCACATATCACATTGTTCAAGGATTTTGTTTTAATAAAATTGTCAATTTTCTTTTAACACCTATTGTTTGAAATATCCTTGAAATGTTGAATGAATGTGTGAATGCATGATTAGTAATAACTTGAATATTGATACATCCAAAGTGTTTGGATTTAGGAATTGTGTCCATTATGATTGTTAAGATAAATGTTATAAGAATCAATTCAACCAAAGGTCCAGTTGGACAGGACTTTGGAATCACTTGACTTAGAGTCACTTGATGAATTGAGTTCTTAATGTGTCAAGAAATGAATCAACCAAAGACCCAGTTGGATAGGACTTTGGAATCATTTGACTTAGAGTCAGATGATGATTAAGTTCTTTATAAAGCACATGTGGAAAGAATTGAATCACCCAAAGATCCAGAGGATAGGATTTTGGAATCAATTGACTTAGAGTCAAGTGATGATTACAAGTCTTGAACAAAGTAACAAAGTCATAAGTTTACATAGAGATGTAAAAGACATTGAGATTAGGAGCAACGGACACATCAGTTGCTGTGTATTGCTTGAATCCTCAAATAGAACACAATTTTTTGTACTTCGCGATATTTGTCATTCAGTATGACGTATGTGGCTTCGCTAATCATAATAAGCGATTGAATTGAAACCTTGAACAGTTCAAGGACTTCAAAGGAAGTACAAGATCCACAGAACCTAAGTGACAACATAAACTGGGAAAATGTTTCATAGTTCATTCTCTTCTAAGAACATTAATAGTTATAATGTGTCTTAGGGAAGATAATGGAGCATTGGTCAAAACAGTTCAATCCTTGATGTATGAGATACATTGCCAATCAGTTTCCAATAAATTGAATACTATACCAGTCGGACCATATAAACCATATTCCAACCACATCCTTCGACTAAGTAAGTTTTGCAGACACTGTCTAAAATGTAAAGCTGGGATTGTCTGTTGGGTGTTGAAATAAGCTAATGGATGAACTAAGACTAATGTTAAATCAATAACACAATCAATCACACAATGATAAGGAAAGAATGTTAAATGAACAAGGTGATATGAATAACTTGTGTCGAATGATTCGATTAGATTGCAAGGTTTTACAGTTGGGTTTTCTATTTGGTAGTCTTACAGTTGTTCGTAATCTCACCTTCTACACGACAAGGTATCACTGATATTTATACTGAATCAGTGATACCAATAGTACATCTTTTACAGAGAATATCCTATCAGTGTACTAGCCAATAGGATGGAAGATTCATGCAACACGTATTGTACTATACGCGTGCACACAAAAGACAAATGTACAGGCTGTGAAGTCTTCGGATCCTCCATGCGTAGCACTTCTGAGTCTTCAGACTTCGGGGTCTTCTATTTGTTTATTCACTTCGTGGTTTCATTCTTCAACAGTCTTCATGAGGGGGACTTCGAATACATCAGCACTTCATCACAAATATTCTCAACAATCTCCCCTTTGTGTGAAGTGCATCCGAAGTCTATACATGAAAGTTTCTCTTGTAAGCTCTCTTCAAGGTCTTCCTCATCGTCAGGTACCAGTTCATGTGATCCGTGAACTTCTTCTTATTCTCTATCGAATTTGCATGACAAGCGTTTACGTGAGAGATCATTCCAGAGATAAAAGAGGAGGGATGGAGGCCAATGTAGTCAATTTCAAAGAACTTGATTGTGACTTCGGTTTCGTTTCGAAGTCCTTTGAAGACTACGCCATATGGTTCATCCAGAATCTCTCCATTCTTGAATCTAGCTATGTTCCGAACTACAATGGGAGGAGTGTTCAATGGTTGTTTGTAGTAGGAACATAACTCCAAGTCATGTTTGGCAAACCTCATCAGGTAATTATTTAGAAAACCCAAAACATGGTTTTTGACAGCAAACATTGGTATTCCGGCTTGAACTGCTTCACCACTTCGCAAAATCTCTAGAATTTCAATGAAGTCCATTGGATTCATTATAGGAAAATCGGCGATTGTAAACCTTGACTGATTACTACTTTCACCTCGGATGACATTAAATTCATAATTTATGAATCCTTTGTAAGTCTCAGCCTCCTTGATTGAGATGATTTTTTTGATTTTGTCCAAACTCCATACCACACTCTGACGTTGAATGTATTTGGCATGGAAGTTGATTTTGTTGGTCTAAAAACTTGCTTTCTGATCATCAGGTACCGAATTGACAAATTGAAGAAAAGAAAAAGTCTTCGGATTGAAAGGGATGTCAAGCTGGATGTCTTCGGAGTCAGTTGTCGCAAAACTCCGAAGAGGTAGTCTGTTAAGTACATTTGGATTTTGAAATCCAAATTGCTTGATTGCCTCTATGGTCCATTTACCATCATCACGAGCAAATTCGTTTATTTTGATCATTAGGTTGTAATATGCCCGTCTGGCCTTATAGGCTTCTTCCATGTGTGGGGCAATTATGCTTTCTAGTGATCGATCTGTTGAGCTTCCAGCCCCGGCTGATCCACTAGCACCCATGGTTGTCGTTGTGATGGTTGAGGTTGAAGGACCTACTGTAGCTGCGGAGATTAGTCTAGGCCTTTCTCCCCCTTGTGAAGCATGCCCCGCATGCTGAGCAGTGGTAGGCCTGCCCTGTGGCCTAGACAACCTATCAGAAAAGTTTATCAGAGGCTGAAGTGCAAATCTCAACTTTGCAACCATGTCTTGTGTGAGAGCTGCATTCGTTCGTTGCAGTTCCTCTGTAAACTTAGTGATATCCAAAGCGGTTTGGGCGGCTGTGAGCTCTTCGATCTTTGCTCTTGCCTCATCAAGCTGTTTTTCAAGCTTGGTACTCTGCTGAGATTCATTTCGAAGTACTTGCAAGGCTTTTATGACTTCGGAGTTTGATTTTTCCGTCTTTTCGGCAAGGGCCTCAATTTTCTTGTCGATGGTGGTGACAGCAGATTCCAACTTCTGTTCGAAGGAGGATTGGATCTTACTTTGTTGCTCCATGAGCTTCTGCTCAAGCGTTTGTATGGAGTCCTTGATTTCTTTGGACAAGGAGAACTCCAGAGATTCGATCTCTTCGGTGATGTCACCCAACGTGGGTTTGGTGGGATCAAATCCAGTTTGAGCTTGAATGAGAGTGTCAAGCTTGGAGTTAAGGACTTTGTACTGTTTCATTAGTACAAAACCTTCATCTGGCAAGTCTTCATCAGACACTCCTTCAACATTCAAAGGAGCCAAATGAAAGGCTTCAAAGAAAGCTGCCGAAGTGGTATTTTGTCTTGAGGGTGATGGAGGCAAGTCAAACTCTGGTAATGAAAAATCAAAGCCAGAGATGGGTACTTTGGAGGTTGGAGGAGCAGTTGTTGGAGGTGGTGGAGGTGGTATATCAGATGAAGTGGTGTGAATGGTGGTGGTTTGTTGAGCTGTTGTGGGTGGTGGTGGAGGTGGAATAGTATGTGGAGGTGTGGGAGGTCTGGTTGTTTTAGGTGGAGATGGAGGAATTGTGGTTTGCAGTGGAGAAGGTGGTCTGGATGTTGGTTGAGGTGAAGGAGGTTGATCAACAAATTATTCTTCTTCTTGTTCTTCTTCATGGACTGTGGATGGAGTCCTTTCTGAGTCCGAAGACTCATCCACAACCATTGTCTTTCTCTGCCTCTTCGGCTGTTTCCTCTTCGGAGTGGTTTTCACCGAAGTCTTTCTTTTCTTTTCTTCTTTCTTAGGACCACTGGGTCCACCAGCCATTTTCCTCTTCCCTTTTCCTTTTGGATGCTCTCTTACAGGTGCAGCCTGACTCAAGTCACGAGTTGGGTAAGGAATTACAAGAGTGTTGCGATAGGTATTTACCTCATTACATTCCATGGGGACTTTGGAGAGCATGGCATGTGGAATTTGAGCACAGAAGGCTGCAGGTTCATCGTCTAGAATTGGAATTGCAATAAGAGTGAACTTCATCTCTCCAAGAGAGGGATCAGGAACATACCCTATCTGCTGGTAGTGAGCATTAACAACAATCATCCAAAATCTTGCGTTTGCGATTTCAGTCCCCTTCATACTGTGATTTATGTGAGAGCAGAAATCGGTCCATAGAATTGTTGCGAAGTCCACCTTAACATCGTAGTAAATTCCATAGAGAAGGCCTTGGAATGTAACACTTACAGAATCCAGGCCAGAGGTTCTTCCAGAGAGACATCTGAGGAAGATGCTGAAGAAGTACCTCCAGAGATCAGGAAGTTGGTTTTTCTTGAAGGTGCTTATCCTTTCAAGCAGGGGTTCATACCCCATTTCGTTGAACATACCAACCAGTTGGTCAGCAGATGGGACCACCATTTCTTTCGAGTTGTAGATTGGAAGTCGTAGAGCTTCAGCGAATTTCTCCTTGGTTAGTTGCACTTTCTTCGTTTTGCCCTTTGAGTCAACAATCTCATAGAAGACGGATTTGACCTGGTTGTTGGAGTCGAATAGTGCATTTGATGTGTAGTGTGCCCTGTGAACCAGAGTCGCAGGGACTGAAGGAGTACATGTCAGGGCATATCCCAGAACAGACCTTTTCATGCATTCCACCAATGCATCGATTGGTCGAGGGTAAAGGGACAAATCATTTCGTAGCACCAGGTTTGATGATTGACTTTTGAGGTTTGGAACAGATATTGCCTCAGTAGTTTGCGATGAAGCTTCAGCTGCCATTGATGATGAGATGAAGAAGATGAAGGAGTTATGGATTTCTTCGAGAGTAACTTTGAAGAGAGAAATGAGAGTTGTGTTTGCGTAAAGAGTGTAACTGAAGAGGTGAGAGGTTTATATAGTATTCGTGGTCCCTAGGTCATTTAATGCACGATTGAAATAGTCCTGTGGGAGAAGGACACCTCAGCACCTGCTCGTCCCACTATCTCTGCAAAAGGGAGAAACGTACGGCTGTCAGTTGCAATGATTCAAAATTTGAACCGCCACTTTTGAGAAATCTTTATGGTTAATATTGCCCATTAAAATCTCATTGACAGCTGTAAACAAAGCGGTTATATTTTAAAGAATGTTTGTCTCTGAGACTGATCATAAATATGGAAATCATTTGAATCATTAATTTGACTTCGTGTTTATAAATTATGACCGTTGTTGTTGCACTTCGGAGTGAAAGCATAAAGTTATGTTTAACTCCGAAGAGTGTTCTTTCACTTCGGTGATTGACATGTGATTGCAAGTATTTGTCAATGTACCGAAGTCCATATGGTTTTCTCTTTGTTTTTCTATGAGTTTTTGGTTTTACGTTTGACTGATGCAACATACCATTTAACCTTAATTTCCATGAATATTATGAAAAGATGATTTGACGAATTAATGTTCAGAATCATTCGAATCATGTTGGAAGTCCATTTTTCATTTTGATGGTTGTTTGATTCAATATCAGTCATGAATGTATAAGTCTAATCACCCCATCACTAACTTGATTTCGCATTTGGGAACATGTTTTGAGTTGTGATTATGTGCTTCAAAATTTTCCAATATAATAAAGATAACATCCTTTGCATTTTGAAAGTTTAAAGAAGTTTTCATTCATGAATTGAGCATCAGAAGTAATTTAGAAATTTGGATTGTTTTGAAGATTCTTTTGAAAAATTTATTCCTTTTCATCAGTTGAAGTGTTTGGATACTAAGCTCTGATGACAAGCCTTTGAGCTTCGTACACCACTCCCACTTTGTCATTTAAGACAGATTATTTGAAATGTTCATATTCTCTACAAAGTACTCGACTATGTTATAGGAGCTCCTTGTAACGTTATTTAAAACAGAAGAATAAGCCTTTGAATGCTAAATTTTTCTAACTTTTGCATTCCCTTGTTTATCTTTTTGTCTTTGATTGTCTTTGATTCTTTTGACAATTGTTTTCTATTTTTCTTTTTGATCTTCTTTCAAATTTTCATTTTATCTTTTCAATTTTTGGATTTTCATTATCTGAAGACATAAAACATCACCATATAGTTTCCTTCTTTGGTGCTTTTCCTTTTCGTTTTAAACAATCCTTGTGGGCGAAAATCTTCATATAGTTCAATTTTGTACCATTAATGAAAAAGATTTAAATTTACTTATCAAACAATGTTGGTACTATTTTTTTAGGAAAACTTCGGAGCACTTGAGTTATCCTGTGTAGTTTTGAGGCTACATGATTAATTTGAAGTTGAAGCGAGTCAAGTTCTGAAGGGTGGTTAGAAATAGACATTATGTTAAGGTTATTGGAATCAAACAAGGCTTCAAATTGTAAAATAGCCTTAACCTCACTTCGAAGTCTGTTTTCTTACCAATGTTTCAAGTCGATTCCCAAATACCTTTTAGTGCAATAAGGTATGATTATCAGAATCTAAAATCAAAGTTTTGTCCTTTACTTGGTTAATTCATGAGAGAAAGGTTAAACTTTGTCGTTTTGCATCAAAATTTTCTTGTCATTTGGTATGAATTTTCTTGTTTTTGAATTTCCTTTGACTTAAACAACTTTTTATTTTTAAACTTAAAGGATGAAGTCAACATTTGTTCAAGTGATTTTCAAATTTGAAGAGTTTATTTTGAAGAAAAGTTTGTTCCGCAGACCTCCGAAGTGATATTTTACTTCGGAGTACTGCGGTGCAGTTCCAAGTGTTTTTGCTTGATTTACTCCGATGAGCTCCGAAGCCAAAATTGTCTTCGGGGTTCTGCAGAGTATTGTGTTTTTGTAAATTTTTGAATTTTTAGAAAAGAGTGAAAGTGAGCAAATCTGGTATTTATTGAAGAGTTGATCCATCTATCATTCCAAGTCCATGGATGATTCTTGTGAACGCTTCTTCATTCAGAGCCTTTGTGAAGATATCTGCCAATTGTTCTGTAGTATGAACAAAGTGCACCTCAATATTCCCCTCCTCAACATGACTTTTGATGAAGTGATAGCGAAGAGCTATATGCTTCGTCTTGGAATGTTGAACTGGATTGTGGCATATACAAATTGCACTTTGAGAGTCACAGAACAAAGGAATTTTTCTCATATTAATGGCATAGTCTTTCAGTTGACTCTGAATCCAAATGATCTGTGAAGTACACGCTGCAGCTGCTACATATTCAGCCTCTGCGGTGGAGATAGAGACACAAGTTTGATTCTTGGATTGCCAGCTGATAAGTTTTCTATCTAAGAATTGACAACCCCCCGAAGTGCTCTTGCGATCAATAAAGCATCCACCAAGATCGGAGTCTGAGTAAGCTTGAATGTAGAAGCCAGAGTTTGTTGGATACCACAGACCATAAGCAGTAGTTCCATGAAGATATCGGAATATTGTCTTAACCGCAGCCAAGTGAGGTTCTCTTGGGTCAGCCTGATATCTAGCACAATTGCAAACCGCAAACATGATATCTGGACGACTGGCTGTAAGGTAGAGCAGGGATCCAATCATACTTCGGTATTGCTGTATGTCTGTCTTCGGTTTGTCTAATGATGGATTCAACCTTGTACCTGCAGGCAAAGGGACTTTTGCTTTGGAGCAGTTAGTCATTCCGAAACGTTCAAGCAAACTCTTCGTATACTTTTGTTGATTTATGAATATCCCCTCCTTGTATTGTCTTATTTGTAATCCAAGAAAGAAATTAATCTTCCCCATCATACTCATTTGAAATTTGCTTTTCATCAATTTTTCAAAATCTTTTGACAAATTAGGGTTAGTGGATCCAAAGATTATGTCATCCACATAAATTTCGACTAACATCAAATGAGATCCAACTTTCTTTCTAAAAAGTGTTGGATCCACTGAGCCCTGTTTAAAGTTTGATTCTTTCAAAAATTTAGTCAAGGTCTCATACCAAGCTCTTGGGGCTTGTTTTAAACCATAAACTGCTTTGTCTAGCACATAGCAATAATTCGGATGAGTTTTACTTTCAAAGCCAGGTGGTTGTTCAACAAAAACGGTTTCCTCGAGATCACCATTCAAAAAAGCACATTTGACATCCATTTGATAGACATCAAAGTTTTTGTGTGCAACATAAGCTAAAAATATCCGAACTGATTCGAGTCTGGCAACAGGAGCAAAAGTTTCTTCATAATCAATCCCCTCCTGTTGACAATACCCCTTGACAACCAGGCTAGCCTTGTTCCGAACTACATTGCCTTCGGTGTCTAGTTTATTACGGTACACCCATTTGAGACCGACAATTGAGGCATTTGCAGGTTTCAGAATTAGCCTCCATACTTTGTTTCTTTCAAATTCTTCTAATTCCAACTGCATTGCTTCAATCCAGTCTGAGTGATCAAATGCATCTTTAACGTTCTTAGGTTCTACCTTGGAGATAAAGACATTGAACATTCACAACTCCAAAGTTTTGTTAAGTTCTATTTGTCTTTGGTGAAGTTGTGCACGAGTCGATACTTTATCTTGAACATTACCGATGACAAGTGACAGTGGATGTTTCTCACCCATTTGTCCAAAGGAGGATAGTTTGGATCAAAATCAGGAGGTCCTTCAGCATCAATGTCCTCGATATCTGAGGGATATCCCGAAGTGGAAGGGAAATCACCCATTAGTAAATGATTGTTTGAATTTGTGTTAGTTTGAGGTGTGTGCATTTGTGAAGTTGAGTTTGATGTGTTGGTGTTGAGGAAGTGGTAGCTCTATTCGAAGCGATTATTGTGGCTGAATTCGGAGTGACAATCTCTGGCTCCCCCTGGATTGTTGGATATAGGGATATGATATTTGAGATTGACTGGGGAGTAGAGATAAGAGTATTGATTCCCTTTGGACTGTTGTTTGACTCCCCTTCAACGCTTGCAGTGCCTGCACTTCGGTTTGATGGCTCCCCCTCAACACTTGCATTTCCCATACTTTGATTAGATGGCTCCTCCTTAACACTTGCATTTCCCATACTTTGATTAGATGGCTCCCCCTCAACACTTGCATTTCCCATACTTTGATTAGATGGCTCCCCCTCAACAGATGATGGTCTTTGTATACTACTTGAAGAGGAATCATCAGGTACATCTGTGAGCTTGGAGAGTTCGGACTCATGGTTATCTGGTGCACTAGCTTCGGAGCCACAGCTCTCACAGGTTGATCAAACAGAAGTACGAAGTCTATGTCAAATGTTGTGATTGGAACAGCATCTACAGCAGGCTTTGGAAAGATTGAAGACATGGGAAATGGATGCAGAGACTTCTTGATGTAGTAGTCATGACTCTTAGATTAAAGGTTTCTTCGATTCTACGAGTTCTCTTGGTCATGACTCTGTAGGCTTTTGAGTATTGAGAGTAACCAAGGAAGATTCCTTCTTCTGATTTGTCATCGAACTTGGTCAAGTGATCCTTCAAGTTCAAGATAAAACACCTACAACCAAAGATGTGAAGAAATTTGACATTTGGCTTTCTTCGGTTGAGCACTTCATAAGGTGTAATGTGAAATCGTTTGTGAATGTAAGATCTGTTTTGAGTAAAGCATGCAGTAGAAATAGCTTCAGCCCAGAAGTACATGGGCAAGTTTGCGAAATTTAGCATAGTTCTAGCTGCTTCACACAAAGAACGATTTCTTCTTTCCATAACCCCATGTTGTTGAGGAGTATAGGGTGCAGAGAAGTTATGACTAATTCCCTTTGTCTTCAAGAATCCATCTAAGGTCTGATTTTTGAACTCCGAACCGTTGTCACTGTGCACAGTTCAGACTTTCTTGTTGAGCATCAATTCCATTTTCCTTATAAAATTGATGATTTCTTCAGCAGCATCTGATTTGTTTCTTAGGAACAACACCCAAGTGAACCTTGAATAGTCATCAACAATAACAAGAATATACTTCTTCTTTCCAATTGATTCCACTGCGGATGGGCCACAAAAATCCATGTAGAGAAGAGAAAGTGGTTCGGTGATTTTAGGGTTGATCACTGTAGGATGCCTTTGAGAGTAGGCATACCTCAAACTAAATCCATAGCCACCAATTTGTTCAAGTCTTTGAAGTTCAGATGGGCAAGTCTTCGGTGCCATAACCAACTGACATCGGAGTTGGCTTTGGAGAGAAGACATAGAGATTGCCCACCAGTCACTGACTTTAGATTTAAGGGAAACATTGATCCCTTCCTTTCTGATTTCAACAAGACTTCATTTGTTGCTTCTTTGGTGATTACACTTCCTTGGTTGTTGAATGTGACAGCATTGCCTGTTCCAACAACCAATTGAGATATACTCACAAGGTTATGTTTTAATCCTTCAACAAATGCCACTCGACTGATAGTGAATTGGCTATTTGTTATTTTTCCATATCCCCGAATTAGACATGTTTCATTATTACCAAAGCGAACATTTACGGCGTCATCCAAATTTCTGTAGTCCCTGAGATATTCCCTCCTCCCAGTCATATGCCTTGAGCAGTCACTATCCATGTACCATTTTGAAATCATACCGCTCATCAGACATAACCTGCAATCAATCGAGAAGAAGTTGGTACCCAATCAATATTGGGTCCTCAGGGTAAGCAAAGGATTCTTGAATCCATTTTTCTACGGCCTCTTCAGAAATTTCGTTTGCATTTAAATTAATCAAATTCTCCGAAGCCTCATTTGATGAACAGGATTCCGAATTGTTCGAGCAGGATTCCGAAGAGTTTTTAGATGAGTCCGAAGTGACTGACAAAATGGCAGACTTCGGAACCCATTTTTGAGTGGAAGATTTTGACTTTGAGGATTTTGAAGATTTTGTTTTTGCAGTTAAGTTTTCTTTCAAGTCATTTCTTTTCCAATTTTGTTTTGGTTTTTCAATTTTTGACTTCGTTGAAATTGAGCTGCATAGCGTAGAGGTACAAAGATACTCTTTGTATGCCATTTTGAAGTCATTCAGTGAAAGATTCTTATCTTTAAACAGATCCAAATTTTTGTCCAGCCATTGATGGAATGTATCTATCAAATTATTTCCTTTTGAGAAAGTTTTCTGAGTGGATTTTTGAAACTTTGGATTTGGAAAGTTAGGTTTCGTTGGTGTAAAAGTTTGTTTTTCATTTCGACCTTTGACTTCTGAGATTTTTGAACAAACGGGTTTTGTGCCAGAAGTAGAAGCAATTGCTTCATTTTGTTTCAAATCTGCCGAGGGAATTTTTCTTTTCAGAAGATTCAAGGTTTGTTTGGTTTTCAAGTTGGCAACAATAGGTTTTTGAATTGGTTTTGAAATTACTATTGTTGGTTTTGATTTTTGTGGAACTTGTGATCTTTTTAAAATTTGAGGTTTTTGTGATGTGGTTTTGTTGGTAAATTCTTTTGGTTTTGACATTGCATTTTCTGAATTTGGTGATAAAGGTACACACTCACAAGATTCCATCAATTGAAATATATCCATCTTCGGAACTTTGGGTTTTTCCACAACTTGAATTTGTTTGTAGTTTTGATTTGTGTAAATGTGATCGTCGTTTTTGAGATTTAATAAGTGTGACATGTTTTCAGGTATCTTCTCTTTTTCAAAACAAAGACAATTGTACACGTTGTGACCATACAGATCTTGTTTTCTTATATTAATTTTCACTTCCATTCTTTCATTCATTTCATTTTCGACCATTTTGAAAGATGAGAAAAATCCTTCGTTTGTAACCGTGGAGTTATCCTTTTCAAGAAGTTTTTGTAGATCGTTGTTAATTGAGTGTAATCCACCGGGTTTTACAAAAATTGTGTTTTTGAAATAAGAAATATTAGGATAGATACAAGCCACTTTGACAAGTCTTTTTGAATTGTCCTTAAGATATTGATCATAAAAAGGGCATTCATCTATGATTTGCATTTTGGAGTTTGAGGTTTCTTTGGTTTCAAAAATTTTTGATTCACAACCCATTTTAGTTTTTCCTTTTTCCACCGAAGACAGTTGTGAAATGTCTTCGGAGGTCGATTCGGATATAGAGGATGACTTTGATAATATCAACGAAGAACAATCAATCTCCTCCATGTCCGAATCACTTTCAGAATCCTTCTCAGGCATGTTATTGACAAGTTCCTTTTCTTTTGTTTCAATTTGAGGTACAACCTTTTTCATGATGGGGATTTCTTGCGGCAATATTTTCAACAAATTATCAACAGTTAGATGTTTTTCTACGGATATCAGGCCATGTTTGTATGAGGGATTTGTGACTTCGGAACCTGATACTATGGATTCGCATTCATAAGATATACTATCAACTTCCTTTAATTTAAACTCAATGAAAGGCAATAGTTGTCTATGTTGGACATTGCAAACATCAGCTGAATGATAAATTCTAGTAATATGTGCATATAGTCGTTTGGCTGTTTCACAAAATATGTTTCGCTGTTTCAAGATTACATCATGATTGTTTAGGAATGTTTCTCTATTTTCTTCTAACAAGGAGATTCTAAGGTTGGATTTTTCTACTGCTAGCTTCAGGCTCTCTATTCTCCCCCTCAAACTTAGAAGCTCCCGCTCAGTGAGTACTTCCCTATTTTTAGCATCAATGAGTAATTTATGCATAAAAGAGCAATCACGAGTTATTTCATTTATAATTGGAGCAGAATGAGAAATAGGAATTTTAAAAGATGAAAGAAGTTTTGATACCTATTCTGGGATTGTCAAGCGGGTGTCGTTTGCCATCAAGCACACCTCCTCATCATCATCAGAAGAGTCTTCAAACCAAGTCTTCGGAGTATCAGCAGTTATCATTTCCAATCCCTCCGAAGTCACAAACCCAAGACCCGCAGTTGCTTCAACCTTCATCATTTCCTCATCATTCATCTTCTCCGAAGTGTCCTTTAGAAAGCTCTTACCGACATCATAGGCCATGAAAGCACTATGAGATGGCTTCCTCACTTCGTCATCATCTGAGTCCGAAGACCAAACCTGATATGATCCTTGACGATCATCAGCAGCCATTAAGGCTAGGTCTTTGGTTCTTACTCTAACTTCCTCCATTTTTCTTGCGTAGTATGCTTCGTCCTTTACTTGTGGTTTCTTTTCGTTTTGCTTCTGAAGCATGCAGTCTTTTGCAAAATGATTCTTGCCATGGAAATAGTTGCAATCATAACCAGAATCACCTGAGATTTTCTTCTCTTCGGACTTTTCTTTGGATGAATCTGAAGCTGGTTTGTCAGATTGCTTCGGGGTTGACAATTTCAAGATCTCCTCCTTCGAGTGAATATCTCAGGTTTGGGCTTGGAGTTGAAGTTTGATTTGTTAAAGTTTTTCACAAACGGCTTCCCAGAGTTGTTTTTGAAGAAGGGTTTCTTGAATCGACGATTGTTGGCGGCATAGAGAGCAACAGTATCTCCATTATCATCTACCATGTAAGCAGCAATGTCTTCATCACTTGATTCTTCCTCTTCTTTTGACACGAGGGCTAGTGGTCCTGAACTAGCCATTTCACTTCTCCGACCCACCACATCGGGTTTGTGTGATTTCAATAGATTGTATAGGGCAGCCAGCTTGTATTTCTCAATATTCTCATAGGATTTGACCATGAGCATAATTGGTCTCCACCCCTTGCGAAGACTCTAAAGAAATTTGATATTTATCTCTTGTTGGCTTCTCGTTTCCCCATACTTATCCAGTGTGTAAATCATGTTGCTCAAACGTTCATAACAGGCTTCCAAGGACTCATTTTCTTCTTGCTTAAGGTTCCCGAAGTCCGCAAGAATTTCTTGAACTTTGCTAGTATGGAGGATTTTATCTCCTCCGAAACGGAGTTCGAGATTGTCCCACATCTCTTTTGTAGATTTCGCATCAGTAATGTGGTGGCTGACATCAGGACCCAAGCCACTTCTCAGTTCATGCATGGCCCTCTCATCGTTTTCAAGCTTCTTCATGTCAGCAGCATTAAGGACAATGGCTTCTTCTCCGTCAGGAACAACGAATCGACCAGCAATGTCTGTGTGTGGACCGTCAGTCACGGATCTCCATAGATCTTTATCAAGTCCAATAAGATAATCCTTCATTCGACCAGCCCAGTAATCATAGTAAAAAGTTACTAGAACAGGGGCCTTTGTTGCAGAACCGATGAGGTTTGCATAGTTAAGCATATTTGCATAAGTTGCTGTGGAATCAGTCATCTTGATGTATTTCAATTGGATCTTTTCAGTAAAAACGGGTAATAGAGATTTGCAATAGTTGCGGAAGGCTAGAAGTGAGAATCGATTCAATTCTAGAACTGAAGCAAATGAATTCGAGCTCTATCAACAGGCTTTTAAACTGACTTGCTCTGATACCACTTGTTGGGTGTTGAAATAAGCTAATAGATGAACTTGTTGGATTAGGTGTCTAAGTCATGACTAATAATTAGTATTTATCTGATTAATAGTAGCATAGTCCATTTGGGTTGCCCTCATAGTTGGAGGATTGGCAGAAAGTCCGGTAGAGAGAAAGGTTGATTTATTATATGATTAATAAATCAATAGAAATTAAATAAATAGTTTATTAATATATTTAAGTGATAATATATTAATTAGAAACTATAATAATTAATTAGAAATGTTTCTGGAATTAATTGGAATTAATTTGGCAGTTAAATTGATTAATTAAGGTTTAGGGACTAAAACTGTAATTATTCAATAGTTGAGTAAGTGACAGTTGAGTGAGTGAGAGTGGTGGTCGAAATTATATATGGAAATATATTTATTTTCGATTTTGATAATGAGGATAAAAGGTTTGAATTATTAAGATAAGGCTTATCTTAATTTGAATTCAAAAAGGTTTATCTTTAAGGTTTATCTGATCACCATTTGGAGCCTATAAATAGGGAGGCTCACCCTAACCCTAAAGCCACGATTTTGAAGCTCTCTCTAAAGGTATTTTCGGCCAACAACTCCAAGCTAGGGTGTGACTACATTTGAGGCAAGAGGTTTCTATTGCTTTGCTTCCAAGATTCACTAAAGGTTGGTTTTTCTTGATCTTTCTTTTAGTTAATCTTTTTCTGGCCTTATAGGAATTGTTATATGTTTAATTAGGAGAAAAACTTAGATCTAAATAGGTTGCATGTGAACTTAGGATTTTTAGTTCATAGTTGCAGAAAACCTTTCAGTGGTATCAGAGCATTTGGTTGTTTTTCTTGTTAAATTGCTATAACTGCTTTCCTTGTAATTAGGGTTTATAGTCTCTAAACCCTAATTTTGGGCAAATCGACAATTAGGGTTAGGGTTTTGAAAACCCTAGCCCCCCCCCCCTCTTATTTGGCGATTTTTGTGGGTAGGTTTTAGAAGGTATTCTATTTTTGGTAACTTTAAATTGTTTAAAAGATAAACCTTAAAACCTTTATCCTAAAAATCGAAAATTAGGGGATAAGGATAGGTTTTAATTAATTTGATTAATTTGATAAAACCTATCTACATTTGAATTAATTTAATTAATTGGTAATTAAAAGATAATTCAAGGATTTAATTTAATTTAGAATTTAATTGTTTAAATTGGCGAAAATTAAAAGGATAAATCCTAAAATATTTTAAAAGGTTTAAAATATCAAATTTAATTAATTTAATTAATTGGTTAATTAAAGGATAATTAAAATCGTTTTTTAAGGTTTAATTTAATTTGAAATTTAATAGTTTAAATCGACAACAAATTAAAAGATAAACCGGAAACAATTTTTTAAAGGTTTAAAAAAAATTACATCTTATATATATTATAACTAGGAAGTTATTTTTTATATGTATGAGATTAAATGGTTAGTCAAATCATTAGTAGGCCTCATTCACGAAGCTGGTCTATAAAGTGGGTATAAGGAGACTGCCTATAAAATGACGGTCTAATGGGTGAACACTCTCGCCCACCGCTCGCCTGATCAGTGGAGGGTCGTTAGCCGAACAGGTTTGATAGGACAACCTAATAATCACTAAAAGTATAATGATTCAAAGTACTAGAACACTTAATAAAATCCCAATCTAGTTACTTTAAAAAAATGTGAATTGATGCTAATCCATGAAATTGCACATTGCACTTTATGAAACATTGGTGGAGCGTGTGTGGTTAACCGGCACCCCAATTGGGGTTCATAAAGAGTTGCAATGGGTTTCCCATGTATTATCATTGTTGATGGAGCGTGTGTGGTTTACCGGCACATCAATTAGAGATGATAATTAACCCGAGAGTACCAAGCTAATTTGCATGGTTATTCACATCCATCTTGTGATCCTCGGCATCCCAGTCACAAACAGTGGGGCACATCCGAGATTAAACATGCCATTTAAAAGTTTAATGAATCTCATCAGAACTAGGAATTTCATAAGATGAAATTGATAAGTGTTTATCTACCTTAATGACCATTATGTTGTGATTACGGCATCCCTCTTCACACCATAGTTGGGGTATTTTGGATCCTAGCCTTAATAAATAATATATTGGGTAATTATTTAAAAGGAACAGTTAAACTAATAAATTCTATTTCTTTTATAGATGTCAAGTGTCAATTCTCCTCCTTCTCCTCCTTCACCTATTTCTGAAAGCATTAGAATGCACCTGCTAAATATGGAAAGGCTGACTGGCCTCAACTGTAAAGAATGGCTTCGCAATTGGAGACTGGGTCTCGGCATTGCTGGCAAACTACATCTCACCGAGTATCCGATCCCAGTTCCACCGGAACAAGTCATCATAAAAGGTTCTTATGATGAATCCGAAGAGATTCGTGACCTCATGCTGTCAACCATTGACCCCGCATTCCGCAAGGATTTTGAATCCTTAGGGCCATATGAGTTAATGCAACTGGTTGAGGAAAAGTTCCAAAAACCAATCGAAGAGGAACGAACCAGGATCTTCAAAAGACTTGCAGAGTGCAAGCTGAAAGCAGGAAGTAGCATCAATTCGCATGTTCTTCAGATTGAAGCGTACATAGGCGAATTGTATAAACTTGGTTATCCCATGAGTCAGGAGGAGAGTGTTAACATCCTGCTCACTTCGCTGACAAATGAGTACGATCTGTTCATTCAGACGTATAGAAAGGAAGACCAGAAAAAGACCCTCATGGAAATGCGTCCACTGTTGACTTTATACGAGTCACTCTTGGACAGGCATAGCTCCAATGGCTCAACTACTTCTGGATTAAGTCCAGTAAAGAGACGTAACAAGAAACGGTCAAGATCGACTGGACATGTCTCAAACTGGGAATCCGCTAAATCGGATACAGTCACGGGAAGATTGGAAGACGCTCCAACTCTTTTGAAAGCTCAGGTATATCTAAAAACCTCAAAACTCCTGTTCCAAGATTTCTTGATACATAATGTGACAGTCGTATTTTGGATTGTATGCAGGGAATCAAGAAGGCACGGGACTCTAGCGCATAGGAGCACATTTGGATTGGATCTCCAGCTCGTGCAGTTTTGAAGTTTAGATAGATATTAAATATTGTTATTAGTCTTTAGATACATTTTTGACATTGTCTATTACATTGTTCAAGGATTTTGTTTTAATAAAATTGTCATTTTTTCTTTTAACACCTGTTGTCTAAAATTGTCCTTGAAATGTTATATGAATGTGTTGAATATATGTTTAGTAATAACTTGAATGATGATCCGAAATGTTTTGAAATCAATAATTGTGTCATTATGATTGTTAATACAAATGTTATAAGAATCAATTCAACCAAAGGTCCAGTTGGACAGGACCTTGGAATCATTTGACTTAGAGTCACTTGATGAATTGACTTCTTAATGTGTCAAGAAATGAATCAACCAAAGGTCCAGTTGGACAGGACTTTGGAATCATCTGACTCAGAGTCAGATGATGATTGAGTTATTGACAAAGCATATGTGGCAAGAAATGAATCACCCAAAGATCCAGAGGATAGGATTTTGGAATCAGTTAACTTAGAGTCAACTGAAGATTGCAAGTCTTGAACAAAGTTAACAAAGTCATTAGTCTACATAGATATGTAAAAGACATAGAACACAATTGTTTGTACTTCGCAATATTCATCATTCGATATGATGAATATGACATTGCTTATCGGGATAAGCAATTGAATTGAAACCTTGAAAAGTCCAAGGACTTCAAAGGAAGTACAAGTTTCACAGAACCTGAGGGATAACATAAACTGAGAAAAAGGTTTCACAGTTCATTCTCTTCCAAGAGCATTAATGGTTATAATGTGTCTTGAGGAAGATAATGGAGCATTGGTCGAAACAGTTCGATCCTCGATATATGAGATACATTGCAAATTAGTTTTAAATAAGTTGAACTCTATACCAGTCAGTCTATATAAACCATATTCCGACCACATCCTAGACTAAGTAGGTCTTGCAGACACTGTCTGATATGTAAAGCTGGGATTATCCTACTTGTACATTGAAACTCCAGGGTCCTGTAGTGTTCGTCTGAACCTCATGACTAGCCTGAACCTGAGCAGCAATGTCGTTTCGTTGGCTATCCCGCTGCAACTCTAAAAGAATAGCTCTTTTAGAAAGAACTCATGTTTTAAGGAAACAGTGGGAGTTGGGACAGTCCTGAATGAGTTCAGGATTAGCCAAGTGGAAGAACCTTTAGTCATCACTAGGCTTGGAGCAGAAATCAGATTTATGTTCTACAACTGACATAATCTTCTCTTGACCAGTAGTATTGATCACCATCATAAGTAGCTATGATTGGGGTGACACACCGATTGGTGGTAAAACACTATAGTTAGTACGGATTCACAATCCGACTATTGGGAAGCGTTGGTGAGCCCAGTTGCTTCCAAACAAGAGAACCTCAGGGCGAGACACAGTCTATGTGAAAATTTTGATTGATTCTACACCTGGTCTAAAAACCAGTGGGAGTAACTGAATAATCAAAAGAAAGCAACATGGACAAATACATACCTTCAGAACATCTGGTTGAGTGAGACGATACTCAGAGTCAAGTAATTGATTCCGGGAGAAGTAATCTCAATAGAGGATGGAATCTGAAAGAATACTGTACGGTACATTGTGAATCGTTAGTAGAGCGCGTGTGGATCACCGGCACACTAATAGAGACTCACAAAGAGAGTCCCTGTACAAAGGTGAATAGTCCCGGGTTTCGTCCCACGGGCATCTCGCAAGAAAGGATATTCAGATTCTCAAAATATGCCATAGGATTGGATTTTGAGAAAGGGCTGAAAGATTTCCATTAAAATGTCAGAAAGGTTTGGATTCTCAAAATGTGCCATAAGTTCTGGATTTTGTGAATAGCCTATAACCGTGTCAAAGCCAGTGGGAGTCGCGGTTATTCACTATCCCCACATGTGGGATAAATAATGGTTCTAGGAAACGTCTCTTTTCATTACAAAGTGTAATGACTTGGTGTTAAGAGACGGATCGCTATGAAAGCCTTAATAGAAATACGGCATACTCAGGTGGTTGTAAACATCTATGAGATAGATCCAGATTCTGCCAAGATGATCTTGATGAGATTCAAGATGCATAGACTTAGGAAAAGTTTTTCTTGCAAAGTGTGATGACTTGGCATGAAAGAAATAAAGAAGGTGCAACATACTCATGTAATTCACAATCATCTATTGTAAAGATGAAATCACCAGCATAGACCTAGCCATTGTAAGCATGATCTTGATAAGATTCAAGATGCACGAGAAAAATCTCCGAAAGGAAAATGGTTTTTCGAAAATCATGACACAAAGGATTATAAATAATCCTTGGATTCCGAAAGGGTTTGGAATAGGATTAGATCGGGTTCCACAAGTTTTGGATCGATCATAAAGTCATGAACATGTCCTGATAACTTAATGCTTAGGGCATAGTAAGTTGGATTCAGGACATTGCCTGGCTGGGAATACTGGATGGATTGGTTGAACTAAAGTGAGAATTCATTAGGAAATGATTAGGGTGAAAGTGACAGTATTAATTTGAAAGATTTTCAAAGTGGTAATTATTAACATCAGGACATGATGTTAATGGACTTCATGGTTACAAAGTCTCGTTGGTATTCTGATGGAGCCCGTGTGGTTTACCGGCACATCATAACACCTCGAAATAGTCTTAGGGTGCAGTCAAGTAGACTAAAGACCCCAGAACCATAGGAAGTCACAGTACACATTACCGAAATAGAGTTAGAAGGGAATTTGACGGGATAACTTATTGAGATGTTATCGGATGAGCATCCGATTGGATCATCTGCAATAAAGTGTATAAGTATAAGATACTTTGGATACATAGAAAGAGTGTAAGGTTCATAAAAACATAGATGTAAAATTAGAATTGAAAGTTTAAAAGAAATTTTTGAAACCGATAATAGTTTATGACAAGACCAGACTTGGTGATTACCTTGTGGAGACTTGGTAATAAGCAGGAGTAGCTGCCAGTCAGATCTTTATGTTTCACTTTTGCATGTTTTACTTCCCGAATAATTTAATTATTCAGATAGGTCCACAGTCGCTCATACTTTGGGAAGTAAGTATTGAATCAAGACTGTCATGAATTGGTTTGTAGACTGTCTAAGGAGTTAGACATAGCAATAGGATTGCTACAACATTCATGAGTACTTAGAAATAGAGATTTGAGTATTGGATAAATCCACGCTCAATAGATTGCTTCATGGATTATATCACAAGCAATGTTGAGACGATAATATCTTATGATCTTGAAGTGGAGAGATATGAGTTATGATTTACAAGGCAGTTGTTCATTGATAATACGAAAACACATCGGTAACTCGATGTTATAAAACGTGTTGTTGTGAATAATTTGACTAGTAAAAGATATAAGCATATGATTCGAAGCTTATTCGTTCCTTGACCCTGATGGGAAACAGATATCTGTAGGCCTCTCGATGATTTTGAGGTTGACTAAAGTGCTGGCCAGCCTGGACTAAATTGATATGTTCAATTAGAAGTTCTAAAGTCATAAGCAGAATCAGAAATCGGGGAACAGAGTATCGGACAGAGATTGATCTCAATCCATGTCTCGTGTCTGAAAATATCTTGTTGGACGAAGGATCATATGATCACTTATCTTTGGACAGAACTGACTAAGTCAGAGTTTGGCAGCGGTTTCTAGGAAGCTACAATTGCTAAATTAATTAGAGGGTAAATTGGTAATTTTAGTCATAGACTTATCCAAGTGGGAGACTGTTGGATTAGGTGTCTAAGCCATGACTAATAATTAGTATTTATCTGATTAATAGTAGCATAGTCCATTTGGGTTGCCCTCATAGTTGGAGGATTGGCAGAAAGTCCGGTAGAGAGAAAGGTTGATTTATTATGTGATTAATAAATCAATAGAAATTAAATAAATAGTTTATTAATATATTTAAGTGATAATATATTAATTAGAAACTATAATAATTAATTAGAAATTTTTCTGGAATTAATTGGAATTAATTTGGCAGTTAAATTGATTAATTAAGGTGCAGGGACTAAAACTGTAATTATTCAATAGTTGAGTAAGTGACAGTTGAGTGAGTGAGAGTGGTGGTCAAAATTATATATGGAAATATATTTATTTTCGATTTTGATAATGAGGATAAAAGGGTTTGAATTATTAAGATAAAGGCTTATCTTAATTTGAATTCAAAAAGGTTTATCTTTAAGGTTTATCTGATCACCATTTGGAGCCTATAAATAGGGAGGCTCACCCTAACCCTAAAGCCACGATTTTGAAGCTCTCTCTAAAGGTATTTTCGGCCAACAACTCCAAGCTAGGGTGTGACTACATTTGAGGCAAAAGGTTTCTGTTGCTTTGCTTCCAAGATTCACTAAAGGTTGGTTTTTCTTGATCTTTCTTTTAGTTAATCTTTTTCTGGCCTTATAGGAATTGTTATATGTTTAATTAGAAAAAAAAAACTTAGATCTAAATAGGTTGCATGTGAACTTAGAATTTTTAGTTCATAGTTGCAGAAAACCTTTCAGAACTAAGACTAATGTTAAATCAACAACACAATCAATCACACAATGATAAGGAAAGAATGTTAAATGAACAAGGTGATATGAATAACTTGCGTCGAATGATTTGATTAGATTGCAAGGTTTTACAGTTGGGTTTTCTATTTGGTAGTCTTACAATTGTTCGTAATCTCACCTTCTACACGGCAAGGTATCACTGATATTTATACTGAATCAGTGATACCAATAGTACATCTTTTATAGAGAATATCCTATCAGTGTACTAGCCAATAGGATAGAAGATTCATGCAACACGTATTGTACTATACGCGTGCACACAAAAGACAAATGGACAGGCTGTGAAGTCTTTGAATCCTCCAAGCATAGCACTTCAGAGTCTTCAGACTTCGGGGTCTTCTATTTGTTTATTCACTTCGTGGTTTCATTCTTCAACAATCTTCATGAGGGGGACTTCGGATACGTCAGCACTTCATCACAAATATTCTCAACATTGTCCTGCTTGTACATTGAAAGTCCAGGGTCTTGTAGTGTTCATCCGAACCTCATGACTAGCCTGAACCTGATCAGAAATGTCATTTCACTGGCTATCCCGATGTACCTAAAGAGCTCTTTTAGAAAGAACTCATGTTCTAAGGAAACAGTGGGAGTTGGGACAGTCCTGAATGAGTTCAGGATTAGCAAAGTGAAAGAACCTTTAGTCATCACTAGGCTTAGAGCAGAAATCATATTTCTATTTCAACACTGACATAATCTTCTCTTGACCAGTAGTACTGATCACCATCATAAATAGTTATGATTAGGGTGACATACCGAATAGTGGTGATACACTTGGATTAGACTTTTTTCCCCTTGTGTGTTGGCCGAAAATGTAGAGAGAGTGAGAGAGAAATATTCTCTCTCTTGATTTTATATTTTATAAATGTAACATCCCATCTCTTATGCACCTTAATTGGTGTAATGGTTTATAAAACATTGTGAAACAGAAATTTGTCCTTAAAAAAACTTTTCTAAAATCTTTGAATCAAAACATAAAGCTTTTGGTCCTAACTAAACAAATGTGTTTTAAAAATATTTAACAAACTTGGGGGTTACTAATTCATATAATCACAACCATAGTAAAGCAGTAAAACATTACAAACTAATGTCCCGTAATAAATCCACATTTCTACTAAAAAAATTCGGCATGACCTCTGGGCTATTCAGATAAATCCATACTGACTCGACTTAAGAAAAATAGGCCAAACAAAACTCTGGACATAGTTAACACTACAAAACAACTATAAGGGTATACTGTACCATAAACCAAATGTCTCTCAATACATATCATTACTATACCGTTGTGGGATGAAACTATTCTCCAATCAATATTTATATCTATATAACCTCCAATATCTTCTAAATCTCTGCAATCTTTTGGTCCAATGCTATCTAACTTGATCCTGAGGCACATAGCATAAAAACAATAATATGTAAGACAAATATGTCCCGTGAGATACATGAGTTTTAGACCCAACAAAGTATTAATTTAAACCAGTAGTTTTAAAAGCATATTTCTCCATTTAAGTTTATGTAAACCGACACTTGAAACCACACTGAAAATTTTTCCACAAAATCCTTTTGATGTCATATTGCAAATATATCACCAATCCATGAGTTTTAGACCTAAACAAGGTTATTAAACATTAGTCCAGAACAAATTTCTTCATTGTCAACATAACAAGTATGAATCTAGGATCAAGTAATGACACCCAAGAGTATGAATCAACTTTGCAAACCTAAAAGAAATCAGTGAAAATCAAGTCAACAATAAATCAACAATACGGGCTCCCCGTGCTATACACTCCTTTCCAGGGTAAGACACACCGCCCTACGGAGTCATGCCCGCGTCAAGGACCAAGGTATCATAATGCCACCTAACTACCAAGGATGACTTAAAGTATCGGAAAGCCACCAAGCTACCAAGGATGATGACCCACGTAGTGGAATGCCACCAAACTACTAAAGGTCTATGTCAATCCGAGTAGGATGAAACAAATTCATTTCTATCTAGGCCAATATATTAAGACTTCTACTTTGTGAAGGGGGTACCAACCCAGTAGATTCTATGTCATTAAGTCCACACTTCCAACATGAATGCATTCATCATCATAAACAAATCAACAATATCCAAATTCAACAATTCAAATCCATAAAATACACTTGACTTCATAACACGTAGTTTTGGTACATAAGCCCAACATTTAAAACTTTGAAATAAACTTGATCCAAGACTCAAAAGATTTTAAGATCACAATGATAAATAAGTATTTCACCTTCCTTTCAAAACCAAAATATTTTACTTAGCATGGCAAGAAATTATGACTTATCAAACTTTAAGAGTCAAACACATTTCATGATCAAAACTCAATAATTTCATAAGCAAATAACACAAATTCACATATGCCTTTCGGCAAAGCATTTGTAAGATTTAACTTCTACATCAGTAAGCCAATTTCTTGAAAACTATAAACATTTAAGCATACTTCTAAACTTGTATAAAACAAAGGATTCCGTCATCAAATCATTTAGTGTTAAAAAACTTGGTAGTTTAAGTCTTGTTGCTATGTACCTAGTTGAAAAGTCCACATGTATTCACCTCGGTTGCTAGGTTTGTCTAGCTACAAAGATCCATTGGCTCTTGAGTTCACTTGCTTTCAACATCCTTCAACCTCTATTGATTTATTAAGATGTTAGAACATATTACATAACTAAACACATAATATTTTTCTAATCATTACCGAACTTCTTCTAACAATTATCCAATTCCATTCCATTGGTTAACATGCCTTACAAAAGCTATCCAATTTTTGCCAATTTTACCCTTTTTGTCCTATTTTGACAACTTAACCCAAAATTCATGTACAATTTTATTTAACTCAATGTTATACATCCAACAAGGTACCAATATTATTTTAAAAATGTATCAAGCTTATGGAACCTTTTAAACCACTTTTTGTTTCGACACTTTTTGATTGTTTTCTCATTTAGGCATCCTACTTTGCCTAATTGTGTTTTCTCGGGTTTTAGCATGAAACTTTAGTAACTTTATGATTTTAACATGTTTATAAAGCAATATCAATTATTAGATGTCAAAACATCTTTCGTTTCGCTTTTTTATTCTATTTTGCCAAATTTGCCGTTAAAATTATAAAAATAAAAATTATTTTTAACGATCATACTTTTTACATATTTTGTTGCCAAAACCACCCAGCAACACATAAACGTCGATATAAATTCATTACATAATCATACGGTCTCGTATTGGCTAAAATGGTAACTTTTTAGTTCTACCGCAACAATTTTGATCCATTTTTAAACTAACCAAAACACCTTCTTTCTTGACCCAAACTTGGTTATTTCTTTTAATCTAGTATAAGTACATGACAAGGAATCATAGTATTAAAGTCTTGGGGGGGGGGGTCAATTCTCAAACTCTATTTATTAGGCCAAAAACGGCCATTTAACTAAAAATAGTCTAATTATAGTCTTTTTATAGTCAAATGGTGTTTTACATAGTGTTTAACAAATTGCTTGGCTTTCCAATTCAATGTTACCATCTTGTAGTGTAAGCATGTTCCATAAATCATACTTTACTAGCTTCTTAATCACAAGCATCAATTTCAATTCTTGTCCCATTTAGACTTTTATTAGAAGTCAAATTTGTTTGTTATTTTGTCATTTGATTATCATCAAGCTAACTAGCTTCATTTTCTTGATTCTTTAGTGTTTCTAGTTCTATACTAATAACATTTCATAAGTTTAAACCCACTTTCAAGATATCTCAAATATAATCCAAGTAATTTCATAGTTGCATTCTATGTTTGACTATTATAAAAAGTCAAAGCTGTCAAGAATTTGATCACCAAATTTACATGCTTAGTCATATTATGATTCCAACTTGACAATTAGATGTAACTCATTGTCTCAAACAAATTTCTAACATGTACTTTCAAGTTCTTAATTGTATAACATACATATATACACTTGATTCTCCTTTGGTTTAAGAACTCATGATAAATACTCCATATATTATAACTTTGTTAACCATGTGTTCCCAACCTCGAATTATCAACAACCACATATAATCATAACACAAAAATTCAGCTTTGAACATGGTTAGTTCGTACATCATACTTGATTCTTAGAGGTTCTTGAACTTATTCCTCAATGTATTTTATAACCAACACCAAAGTGTGCATCACACGTGATTGCATCACGTCCAAAGAGGACGGTCTACGTTTGTACGCTTTACAAAATGATTGGTTGAAAATTGTTTTCACGGTTGTTACTATTTTGTGGGTTCCTATCAGATTATAATATCGTAATCGGACCGTACCGATACCAATACCGAAAGTACCTAAAATGAAATGACCTAAAAGTGAATACAGAATAACAAACAATTGTATAGGGTACAATATTGGTTTAGTTCAGATACGGTTCGTGAAAGCAGTTTACTTTAAACTTAGAAACGAGAAAAGTATCGGAACTAGACCTAACCGATACCAGTACCGAAACCGAAACATCCCAAAAATAAGAACTGAATATAAAACTGAAGTATAGGATACGCTACCAATTCAGTACCGATATCGGTCCGGTTCGTATCATCAATATTTTTGCTCATGCTATATATAAGAATTCAAAATGGCCGATAAATTTAGAAACTTTTTTCAAAATATATTTTTCCAAACTACAACACAAACATCTATTAGCCTTAGGCTGTGGGGTGTGCCCACAATGCACCGGGTGTGTCCCTGCCACCTAGGCGAGGAGAACGCGAGCTACACCCACCCCCCCCCCCCGGCGTTCTGGAGATGGCGTGTTCCAGGGATGTCTCGTGGGAGACGCGTCGAGACGGCAAGGAAACGGTCAATTGACCGTTGGGACTAGCCGTTGGCAAAAAAAAATTAAATTGCCAAAAATCCTCTATAAATACCATTTAAATCATACACTTTTTTACACACAATTCTCTCTACTTTCTATACATTTTACATCCAAAATTCTACACACAACATTTACACGAAATGTAAAACGATCCAAACACTCCACCACCAAACCAAAATCCTTTTCGATTAGGCGAATATTATGCTAATTATTCGCCTAATTGTACGTTTACGAGCCTACTTACGGGTTCATCACCACCGACCCAATATCCATACCCACCACCACCAAATGAATATCCATACCCACCACCACCAAACCAATATCCATACCCACCACCTTACCAATACCCACCGTTTCCACAACCGTCACAACCCTTTCCATCACCACCACTTGTGCAATCACCACCAATTCCATCACCAGCACCACAAGCATCCCCCAAAGGGATTGTGATGGAACCTAACCACCACCCGAGTCTTCATCACGGAAAAAAAAAGTCTTCCCGAAACAACACAAGGAACACCCAAGATACAAAAGTTCATTGGACACCGGATGAGGAAGTGGCGTTGGTGAAGGCTTGGATCGCCATTTCTGGTGATTCCGCACAAGAAAATAGTCAAACTTCTAATGGGATGTGGGAGCGGTTTGGCTCATTACCACGAACCTATGGGCCGGGGAGTTTACCGAAATAACGACGGGCTCACCGGTAAATGAAGGAAACTTCGCCACGATGGTACCAAGTTTAATGCGATCTTCAACAACTTGGTAAACCTTCACCAAAGCGGCAAAAATCAATTCAGCACTTTCAATGCCGTGAAACCTTTTGCCCATTTACAAGCTTGGGACGTCATGACAATTGGTCCAAAATGGGCGCTTGTTCCTTCCTCGGCATCAGATTCTAGTTCGGGATCCAAACGTGTGAGGGTCACGGAATCGTACGATTACGCTTCTGATGCTCGAGACCCAATTGACCTCGACGATGACGCTCCATTGAAAGACCCATCAACACGCTCGATCAGTCACAACCGAGCGAAACGAGCCGCCTCCTCCTCGTCATCCAAAGAAAAAGTCGAGGACAAGGTCGATGCTCTCGTTGAACAATTTAACCACTTCAACGAGATTCAACAAACATGGTTGGATTTCCAAGTTTTGCGCGAATCAGGCGAGAGATTTGTGGGACATGACCTCGAGGCACTCAAAGCGATAAAAAAAATTAGGAAAAAATATTTAGATGAGTAGTTTGTTTTTTAAAATTAATGTAATGTTTTTTATTCTAATTTAATGTAATGTCTTTTTATTTTAATTTTAATATTATGTTTTTAAATTAATTAAATGTTTTCTTTTAATTAAAAAAACAAAAATTAAATGATGACGTGGAAATTAAAATGAGTCTTGGGTTGTCTTGCATTTCCTAGTGTGTGTTATTAAGTTGTCATTGTGACGTGTCGCTGATGTAACGACTGTCATAGGATGTCATGGTTGTCTTGCACATCCCATAGCCTAAGAGAAACAAATTTAAAAAAAAAAACAAAAAGAAAAGCGGTTTTTTTAATTTGCTTGTGTATTTTTTCGTCACTCTATATATGTATATGTTATAAAAAAAAGTTTATTTTTGGCTTTTATTTTATTCATGAATCACTTAAACCTTAGGTAGAGGTTCATATGAGACCAAGGGAATTTTGTGAGATAAGGAGACCAACTTTCAGCCTTTGATCAAAATTGATCTTGCGGTTAAAAAAGAAACGTGATTAGGGTTGATTAAGGTGCCTAATTAGACGATTAGGGACTGTTTAGTCATTTTTACTCTTCAGATTTATATCCTCTAATCACATCACATATTCACTCATAAGATCTGTATCTTCTAATCGGTCAAGTTCTTATTGAAATAATTTCAGCAAATCAATCATCAAGATGTTTAACGTATTCGTTCGTCAGATCTTGTTTCAATTTGGTCAAAATTTTAATTGATGAATATTAGAACAATCAGGCAGCACTTCATATCCTATTTATCAAGATTCATCGGCAATCGATGAGATCGATAATAAACTGTCATCAAGTTAATCAGTTTCAAGCTTCAATTTCTATAGATGAGATCGTTTTCAACAATATGATGCTTTGATTTCAGCAGTCAATCATCTATTCCGAGGTTTGTTTTTTATTGTTCATTCAAGCTATATGAGTTCAATATGGATGATTCAGAGATTAATCACTAAAAATAAAACCAATCAGATTTCCAATGTAAGTTGTAATCGACATTTTGATTTTTTTATTTCTATTCGTTCTAACCTAGTATGTGATAACTATGGTTGTTTTATGATTATTTTTCTTATGAATGCAAATAATTTTGATCAACATGTTATTCGTTCTTCCTTTTATTACCTTATATGTCGCATTCTCCTAAACTATACATGCACTCCACTTATTTGAAAAAAGTCCTGAATGTACAAAGAGTCTGATGTATCACTCCCTCCTTCCTATGACTAATGTCCTTTTTAAGAATAGGAGTATACTTTCAATATATGAGTCACAATTGGTGTTTAATAATGCAATATTGTCTACTCTTATTAAGTTTACCACAAATTTGTTAAAATATGTATTCTTCTTCAAACACAAAATGTTGGAGATATATTTTTAGCATAGTTTTGTTTGAATATGTTCTTGCTAACTTGCAGGAAGGGTTTGTATTAATGAAAGTATTGGTTAATCTTACATCTGCTTTTAAAACATGATCCTTACCATAGTTTTGATCTTTTTTTCTTCAAACACAAAAGGTTAGAGATGTTACTTTTATTAATAAGGATTACTCTTATTAATATGCAATAAAAGGGTTAAGGGGTCACACTGAATAAGATATTATTTGCTTCAAACTATTTTTTATCAGTGTTTACATTGTGTGTTGTATGATTAATCACATTACATGGTACATTTATCTAATGTGTGATCAATTACATCACTATAACATGTTGACTTCAATTTCACATCTTTGATTGTTTAATCTATACTTGATTCTAACAATTCTTTCATCTTTGGTTGCAGAGATGTTACTTTTATTATTAAGGATTACTCTAATTATTACGGTGTTTTGTTTAAAAATATGCAACACGTATATATACATATTTACATGCATATGTGCATCTCGAAAAAAACAACTTTTTTCAACGAATACTCTAAGCTTAGTGAATGTGTATGTTTGATATTTTTAAAATCTCAACGATAAAAATATTAAGTTCTCAAACAACATCAAAAGCATAATAAATTTTATAAAAGATAAAAAAGTTAATATCATTAATATAGTCAATACTGATAATGGTAAATGCGAATATTTATAATTTAATCAAGGAAAATTTTCAATAAAGTCACATTATTTTGGGCTAGTTTATGATAAAATCTCAAAATATATTTTTACACAAAAGACATGATACCAGCTAACATATTCAATTAAGTCATTTCTTCCGATTACCATGTTTCCTAAACTGGAAATCTCCAGTAAAGTCTCATTTTTTGGGCCGAATTATGAAATAGTTTCAAAGTTAAATTTGTTTATACAAAAGGACAGGATAACGACTAAAATATTCAATGTTGGCACGAATTGTATTTGTCCAAAATATATAAGAAACCTACCCAATAGAAATTAATGCTTAATATTAACATCCAAATGTTTTCGAATCACTTATAAACAAAAACATGTTCTTGAAAAATAATATCCAAAACTCAAGAGTGGGAACGTGAGCCATCGAATGTGGTTTTATCAATTCGAATTGGAAGAGTTGGCTACAATCATGTACTTATAGATTACGCAGGACTGCGGGAGCGAGAGTCGGCGTGGGAGACAAAATCGTTGATGTGTAACCAGCTCTTCTTATTCGAATTGATAAAATCAAACTCGACGGCTTAATTCCCCACTCCCGAGTTTTGATAAGGTATATTAATTTTTAAGAACGCATTTTTGTTTATAAGTGATTTTAGAGTAGTTGGATGTTAATACATGATCTTATATTCGACTGTCATCTCCTTTTAAACTTATGTCCACTGTCGGCAAGCCATGATTACTCTTAGTGATATTTGACTTTCAATGTTTTAGTTTCATCAATACTAAACAATGTTGGGTACTGTTGTTATATATTTTGGACAAATGCAATTTATGTCAACATTGAATATGTTTGCTGGTATTATGTCATTTTGTGTAAAAAATTTAATTTTGAGACATTTATATAAACTAACCCAAAATTATGAGATTTTAGTAAATATCTCTAATATAGAAAACATGATAAACAGAAAAAATAGTTGAATTGAATATAAGGCTAAAAAAATACTTTTAATACTTTTTTATTAATCAAAATAATGAGAATTGTAGATTTCCCATTTAATCAACATATAATAATCAAAATAATTAAGTATTTATTATATGTTATTTACCCCACAAATTTCCAATTAAAAAAAAAAGTATTTATATGAACACCGATAGATAACAACTAAACAAAGTCAAATATGTATATTAAGTTAATTATTCAACAAATACATGGAAAAGTGAAAAGGGAAATTTATTTTTTAAAAGCATCGAAAGTCAAATTACAAATAAAAAAGGGGGCAGGAGAGACAAACATGCCCAATGGAACAAATTTCAAATTCAGCTTTGTCCTTTTTCTATTTCCAGTCGACAGATGTAAAGCCTTGTACCATTTCATTTTTCTTTTACTCATGCTGTCTACTTTAATCAATATAAAATAATATTTCAAATATGAAAGGCACCCATGTTTGCATCTAACATATTTAGACCTGTTAAACGTGTCGTGTCGTGTCGATTTCGTATCGTGTCAAAACATTAAACGGGTTGAAAGTGCTCGACCCTAACCCAACCCGTTTAATAATCGTGTCGTGTTGTGTCAACCCGTTTATTTTCGTGTCGAGTTTCGGGTTTGAGGTTTAGACCTTGTAAATATATCATGTCGCTTTTTGAGTTGAAACACTAAGTATGTTGAAAGTATAGGAGTTTGAGGCGAAAAGGAAAACATTAAAAACTAGTAATAGAAACATTTACACTAAGTTTATAGAGCAACGTTAAAAGATTAGGAGTCGGTGAGATGAATGACGAGGTTGCGAGGAGGAGAGAGAGGCCGAGTCAAATGAATTCATGACCTAGGTGGCTAAAAGACTTCCACATTATAAAACACGTCAATCAGAAGTTTTTCTTTTAAATATGGTATTGGTGTTTTGACCTGTCCAATTTACATAATTAGAAAAACTTGAATATAAATAAACGGGTCATTTTCGAGTCATATTCGAGTTGAAAGTTTCAACCCTGACCTTACCCTTTTAATTATCGTGTCGTGTCGTGTCAATCCGTTTAATTAAACGGGTTGAAATCTCTTACCCAAACCCGTTTATTTCGTATCGAGTTCGTGTCGGGTTGTCGTGTCGTGTCAGGTTTTGCCACCTGTAAACATATTATTGTAATTATTTATAGCTAATTGTAATAAAAATTATTATCGAATTTGGAATTACAAAAATCAGCTATTAGTTTGACCATTTTATAACAAAAGATTACAAGAAAATAAATTCCAAACTTATTCCAAGATCCTCACATTGTTGGTTTTTGTTGATTTAATTGTATATGGAAGCCTTGTTAACGTGATTATTTGTTAAATTGATCGTCAACAGAGTGGGTGATCTAGGATGGATCGCTTTTTAAAATATAGTGAATTAATTCATATAAACAATCGATCACATGAAATATTCAAATTCATAAAAAACGTTATAATTATATATTGTAATCCCTAAAAAAATTGATAACACACGATACAGAAAGCAGCACATTTTATCGAAAAACCTCGGTTAGTATTAAAAACATCATTGTCCAGATGAAAATATATCAAAGTTATATTGTTGTTCTAGGAAAATGTCTTGCAAGGTAATGAACTTTATTGTAAGTATACATTTAGTCATTTATTTTTTTTACACATATGACAATTATAGTTTTCGTTTTGTACATATTTAGTCGCTTATATTTTTTTGTACACATTGTTATGAATAAATTATATCGACAATAAAATAAAATAATAATACGATAAAGAAAAATAAATGTGGACACAAGGATTTAACGTGGAAAAACCCTTTCGGGAAAAAAAAAACCACGGGCACAACCGATGATGATCACTATATGAGGAAAAATGAGGAGGTTACAAGGTTTGGAACTGAAAAATATATATCTCTCTTTTCTTTTAATACACAGTCTCACAAAATATTTCTATGTATATATAACACTCAATTTAAATGAATGTTTTTGGACGAATTCGATTGAACTATAAACATCCCTTTATATAGGGATGAACAGCCGTAACATTTCCGTAAATGTTGAAAATGAATTGCGTGCGCCGAATTGCCGTAATTGAAAAGTCATTGGTCAAAAGTTTCCACGTGCAAGATTGCAATTTGAATTTGATTACATGAATTTGATTACTATGCCCCACATGAATTATTTCATTTGTCTTCTGCTTTTGAAGGCAATAATTCACAATCTCCACCTTGACTTTAAAAGCAATAAGTAATCAAACAACTCCACCTTGAGACAAATTTCCATTTGTAGAACTCCTCATTTTAAAATCATCGTGTGCCGACAATCCTTGGAATTAGATTGTCATACCAACCAAGCTTGAGCAAAGCTCAAACTTAGTTGCTGGAACCGGCTTCGTCATCATATCCGCCGGATTGTCATGAGTGCTAATTTTTTGAACTCGAATATCACCTTTGGAAATAACATCTCGAATAAAGTGATAACGTACATCAATATGTTTCGTCCTCTCATGAAACATTTGATCTTTTGTGAGATAAATAGCACTTTGACTATCACAAAAAATCTTTGTGGGAGATGTGTCTCCACAAAGTTCACCGTATAAATTTCTTAACCAAATAGCTTCCTTACAAGCTTCAGAAATTGCCATGTACTCTGCTTCAGTTGTGGATAAGGCAACAGTGGTCTGTAGACTTGCCTTCCAACTTACAGCACATCCACCAATGGTAAAGACATAACCTGTCAAAGATCTTCTTTTGTCTAAATCTCCAGCATAATCAGAATCTACATAGCCCACCAGTCCTTCACCAGAACTTCCAAATTGTAAACATGCATTGGAAGTACCGCATAAATATCTAAGAATCCATTGAACAGCTTTCCAATGTTTTTTTCCTGGGTTAGCCATATATCTGCTAACAACACTTAAAGCGTGAGATAAATCAGGGCGAGAACATACCATGGCATACATTAGAGAACCAACTGCACTAGAATACAGAATTTTTGCCATGTGGTTAATTTCATCATCTGTCTTTGGACAATATGCTGAAGACAGTTTGAAATGTGCAGCTAACGGAGTACTCACTGGCTTGGCTTTATGCATGTTGAATCTTTGAAGAACTTTCTCAATATACCTCTTTTGACTTAGGTATAGTTTTCCATGCTGTCTGTTACGAGTAATTTCCATACCAAGAATTTTCTTGGCTGGACCTAAGTCCGTCATTTCAAACTCTTTGCTTAGTTGTGTTTTCAGTTTTGCTATCTCTAGTTTATCTTTTGCAGCAATCAACATATCATCAACATAAAGAAGCAGATATATTGATGAACCATTGACTGACTTAAAATAAACACAACTATCATAATCTGATCTTTTAAAATTCTAAGATAGCATAAAAGAGTCAAACCTCTTATACCATTGCCTTGGGGATTGCTTTAACCCATAAAGAGATTTTTTCAATCTACATACTAAGTTCTCTTTTCCAGGGATAATGAAGCCTTCAGGTTGCTCCATATAAATATCTTCCTCCAATTCACCATGTAAAAATGCAGTTTTGACATCTAACTGCTCAAGCTCATAGTTATGCATGGCAACAATACTAAGTAAAGTACGAATTGAGCTATGCTTAACAACAGGAGAGAAAACATCAGTAAAATCAATGCCTGGAATTTGGCTATAGCCTTTAGCAACTAACCTTGCTTTAAATCTTGCTTCCTCATTAGGAGTAATACCTTCTTTTCTTTTGAAAATCCATTTGCAGCGGATAGGCTTCTTTTCTTTTGGTAATTTCACCAATTCCCAAGTGCCATTCTTTTCAAGAGATTCCATTTCATCATGCATGGCAGTTATCCATTTGTTGCAATGTTCTGAAGTAATGGCTTCCATGTAAGTTGAAGGTTCTTTGATACCTTCAATTTCTTCAGCAACATTTAAAGCATAAGCAGCAATGTTTGCTTCTTCTATCAGTCTCTTGGGAGGATGAATAACCCTCCTAGGTCTATCAGTTGCTATAGAACGTTGTGGTTGGTGAGAAGGAGTAGGAGTAGAAGACTCTTGCTCAACTGATGGATTTTGATCAATAGAGTTTTCTTTTTCTGGTGTATGTTCTGAGTCAACAGATTGCTCCACCTGCACACTTGTCTTTTGTTGACTCTCAACAGGGATATTAGTAGGAGAATCTTTATGTAGCATAGCTGATTCATTAAATACTACATTTCTACTAATCACGACCTTTTTAGTTTCAGGACACCATAACTTATATCCTTTCACACCAGACTTGTAGCCAAGAAAGATACATTTAATTGCCCTAGGTTCTAATTTTCCATTATCAACATGAGCATAAGCAGGGCAACCAAAAATTCTTAAATCTGAATAGTTTGCTGGGGAGCCAGACCATACCTCAATAGGAGTCTTTTTATCAAGTGGAATAGAAGGTGACATGTTAATTAAATAACATGCAGTAGAAGCAGCTTCTGCCCAAAAACGCTTAGATAATCCTGCGTTAGATAACATACAACGGGCTTTTGAAATAATGGTTCTGTTCATACGTTCAGCTACACCATTTTGTTGGGGTGTGTGAGAAACGGTGTAGTGTCTAACAATTCCTTCTAGTTTACAATATGAATTAAATTCATTTGAACAAAACTCCATACCATTATCTGTGCGAAGCTTTTTGACCTTCTTACCGGTCTGGTTTTCCACCATGACTTTCCATTCTTTGAATGTAGAGAATGCTTCAGATTTAAGCTTCAAGAAATATGGCCAAACTCTTCTTGAATAATCATCAATAATTGTCAACATATAACGAGCACCTCCTAGTGATGCTTCTTGAGATGGTCCCCATAAATCAGCATGTACATACTCCAAAATGCCTTTTGTAGTATGTACCGAGGTGTTGAATTTCACCCTCTTGTGTTTGCCAAATATGCAGTGTTCACAGAATTCCAGTTTGCCAACGCATTGGCCATCAAGCAATCCTCTTTTGCTTAATGCTGTCAAACCAAGTTCACTCATATGCCCAAGACGCATATGCCACAGGTTAGTAGTATCAGTAGATGAATTTGAAGTAACATTAGAATTACCTGTTACTGTACTACCTTGTAGATGATACAGGTTTGCAGTTTTAATATCAGCTTTCATCACAATCAAAGCGCCTTTTGAAACCTTTAAAACTCCACCTTCACCGGAATATTTGTACCCTTTAAGGTCAAGAGTACTTAAAGAAATAAGGTTTCTTTTCAAACCTGGAACGTGTCGAACATCAGACAAAGTTCTGACAACACCATCAAACATCTTGATTTGAATTGAACCGATTCCAGTAACTTTATATGGTGCATTATCACCCATCAATACGGAGCCACCTTCTATAGGTTGATAATTTGTAAACCAGCTTCTGTTTGGACTCATATGAAAAGTACAAGCTGAGTCAAGAATCCATTCATCATTGGTTTTTAGGATTCCTGCAAAAGCTACAAGAACATCACCGTTAGAATTATTTTCAGCAGCATAAGTAGCTTTTCCTTCATCATCTTGATTTGGTTTGTGATTTTGATTAGAAGCTCTTTTCTCCTTGTTTTTCAACTTGTAACATTCAGAGATATCATGTCCTTCCTTTTTGCAATAGTTGCATGACTTGGAACGTCTGGATCTAGATTTGCTTCTAGAATTTCTTTTGTTCTTGACTTTGGAATCATTCTTATCTGTTGGTCTGCCACGAACCATCAGACTTTCTCCTTTAGAGTTTGAACCTTCATTGGATACCATATCTTTCATCTTTTCTTTGGCATGCAAAGCTTCATAAACTTCTTGAAGTGTTAAAGTATCACGACTATATAATATGGTATCTCTAAAGTTTGAATAAGAACTAGGCAAAGAACATAAAAGAATTAAACCCAAATCCTCTTCATCATATTTTACCTCCATAGCTTCAAGATCAGTGATGATCTCTTTAAACGTCGAAAGATGATCCAGCAATGATCCACCTTCTTGCATCTTAAGCGAAAATAATTTTTGTTTAAGGTGCATCTTACTTGTGAGATCTTTGGTCATGCAAATTTGTTCTAATTTTAGCCATAAAGAGGCTGCAGTAGTTTCTTTCAAAACTTCCTGCAAAATATTGTTAGATAAATGAAGATGGATATGAGAGAGAGCCTTACGATCTTTACGATCCTTTTCTTCATCTGACCAAGACGCAGGCATTTTGTCTCGGCCTAACAGAGCATCATCAAGGTCCAACTGGGCCAATACAGCTCGTATTTTTACTTGCCATAATGAAAATCTTGTATCTCGATCCAACAATGGAATATCGTATTTCAAAGTAGCCATGTCGATATAATACTCAAAAAATTGAGAATGAGTATAGAAAACAACGTGGCTCTGATACCACTTGGTATGAATAAATTATATCGACAATAAAATAAAATAATAATACGATAAAAAAAATAAATGTGGACACAAGGATTTAACGTGGAAAAACCCTTTCGGGAAAAAAAACCACGGGCACAACCGATGATGATCACTATATGAGGAAAAATGAGGAGGTTACAAGGTTTGGAACTGAAAAATATATATCTCTCTTTTCTTTTAATACACAGAGTCTCACAAAATATTTCTATGTATATATAACACTCAATTTAAATGAATGTTTTTGGACGAATTCGATTGAACTATAAACATCCCTTTATATAGGGATGAACAGCCGTAACATTTCCGTAAATGTTGAAAATGAACTGCGTGCGCCGAATTGCCGTAATTGAAAAGTCATTGGTCAAAAGTTTCCACGTGCAAGATTGCAATTTGAATTTGATTACATGAATTTGATTATTATGCCCCACATGAATTATTTCATTTGTCTTCTGCTTTTGAAGGCAATAATTCACACATATGACCATTAAACTTCCTTTTTCTATACATATTTAGTCAATAATGTTAATGGTCATATATGTACAAAAATAAAATGTTTAATGGTTATATGCGTACAAAAAAAACATAAATGACCAAATATATACAAAACAAAATATTTGGTAGTCACATGTGTATTAAAAAATAATAACTAAATAAATATATAATAACTAAATAAATATATACTTACGATAAAGTTAATTGTCTTTATAAGTTATTTTCCAATTTTACAAATCAATTAAGTTATTTTCCATTTTTACAAATCAATTAAGGCACCGTACAAACTACAAAATGGGTTTTATTTTATAAGACATTCTGTTGCATTGGGGGGTCATATCATATATTCATATTAGTGACTGGTAAATGGTAATGCGTAGCGAAGCAAATCTTTGGGTGGAGAATAGTGGGCCCATCACTATATGCATGCTGGCTTTTTGGAGGGGATTCAATCATCAATATGTTTCTTGTGGGGTCTTGTCCAATTTTAAAACTTTGACCATATATTTCTCCTTGTATTCATATCTAATTTGGTAATACTTTAAGTTTGATTTCTATATATATATATATATATATATATATATATATATATATATATATATATATATATATATATATATATATATATATATATATATATATATATTTAAATTAATGCTTGAGCATTGACGTTTTTATTTTATAAAAGGGTAGCATGTATCGGTTTTCAATATAGTAGTTGGTTTTTCAATCATTTAGATGAAACTAATCATTGATTTGTGAAGAATACCTTATAGTTTATAAAAATAAAATATAAGTGTCATCTTTAAGTGATCCTAACAAGTACCAATTGGTTCGACCGTTTATATGCATTTAAAGGGAAAAGTTCAAAAAACCCACCAGCTATCTTTTAATAACTAAAAATATATATATGTTATGTTATTTTGTGTCTATTAGAATTGTTTTACTTTATGATTTTGATTAACTTAATGTTTTGAAATCGAATAATGAAAAAAAAAAAACTGGTTGCATAACCCACGTAAAACCAAAATAATTACATGACATTGTTAATTTCCAGAGAAATTGTTTGCTATTCTAAAAAAAGTGCTACCGTTTTATGAGATGTTGTAATACTATTAATTTTCACAAACTTTAATTGCTATTCCACATATGTTTATAACTTAAATCAATGTTCTCATTCACTCATTTTAATTCCACAACATGTTTTCTTGCATTATCCGGCTATAACACATTAATTTAATTAATATTAAAAATATAATAGTTTTAATAGACACAAAATAACATAATAGAGGATAATACGTTCAAGTTTTCTAAACTTTTCCCTAGATTAAATGATAATAGCTTTAGAAACTTACAAATATTTGGAATTAATTAGAATAATTATATGTATACTGTGAAAACGTATATGACAAATAATGCAATTCGTACTTGAGTTTAAACTCAAAGGCATAAAAAAGAATGTTCATTTGTATTTTTTTTTATAAGGATAATGATCTGTTTAGAACATTAATAAAATAAATTGAGATGAAATCTTAGTCATGTGTAAAAGATGAAACAAGAAGACATCATGTCTCATAACACTATGTACTAGAAGCCAAAAGGTCCATCCAAAAACATGCTAAAAGGATTAAGAAGGTGACCACATGCATGATAGTGTGTTTCCTTTGAGTATCTTGTACCGTGACACTCTAAATTTTCATTCACTGATAAGAGTAATATATAAAGTATCTTTCAAGATCAAATCATTGAATTCACAACAGTTAATGTCGGTATCTTATATGAGATAACACTTTTAGAATGTTTGTGTAATTTTGGATTATCATTTGTAAGTTTTGGTAAAGCGTCGGAAGTCTTTAAAGTTTGAAGATGTAACTCCATGGAAGGACACCATCCATTTTGGCAAGCTTGGGAAATTGACCGAGTATTTTGGTCCTGTTCAAGATATTAGAGCATGTTGGACTTTACGGCTCAGGGGTGTCGAGTATTTTGGTCCTGTTCATTATGATTCAAGATCCAAAAGTCGTTATGATCCACAACGAGTTAAAACAAAACATACAACGACAAAATGATTCAAAACTTATGATTCAAGATGCAATAAAACTATGATCCAAAATGTTATGATCCAAAAATACATGATCCAAAACGTTATGATTAAAAATATCATGATCCAAAATGATTAGATTAAAGATACGAAAAAAAAAACGTTAAAATTAGGATTAAAAAATTTTAAAAATTAAAAAAGATACATAAAAAAAATCGAGTACTGTAGCATTCAAAAAAAATAAAAAATAAATAAATAAAATAAAAAAATGAAAAAAAATAAAAACCTAAAAACCGAGTATAATAGAAAATAAAAAAATTTGAAATAAAAAAAAATTTGAAAAAAAAAATAAATAAAAAATAAAAAAATGAAAAAGGAAAAAAACGAGAAAAAAAACTCAGTTAAATCACGTTGAAAAAAAAACTCACTTAAAAACCCACTTAAATCCTCGAGTTCATATTTTGTTCTGTGGACGTGCGTCGCACGTGATTGTGTCACGTCGAAGGAAGACGTTTTGACGTTCTTGCCCTTATGAGAATGATTGGACGAGAAGAGTACTCGCGGGTCCTACCGGATTTTAGGTTCCTACCGCATATATATATATATATATATATATATATATATATATATATATATATATATATATATATATATATATATATATATATATATATATATATATATATATATATATATATATATATATATATATATATATATATATATATATATATATATATATATATATATATATATATATATATATATATATATATATATATCAGAAATTTAGAAAAAAATGGAATTGTAATGTTGGGATCTTGGGTGGAAACAGGTGATATATTAGTAGGTAAATTAACGCCCCAAATGGTGAAAGAATCATCGTATGCCCCGGAAGATAGATTGTTACGAACCATACTTGGCATTATTCAATAGAATAGTAAATAAAAGTCATAGAATATTAATATGAAACTTGGCAGGGGTAATTTCAAATCACGAATTGACGCCAAATCCGGGCTATTGTCATTCAACCGCTACAAGATCAACAATTCCATAAGCTTGGGCAGTGGGGCCCACTTTAATAAAAATTAAAAAAAATGGAAATTACATTTTTTTCAAAGTCTTCTCACCTTTTTGAAGAAGACTTTGATTTTTTTTTCACCAAACACTATTCACGTCGGACACTGTTCATGTCGGATCACTGTTCATGCCGGACACTATTCACGACGTAATTTTTTTTACGAAAAACATTTAGCTCAGCAAGGTTTGTTCGCATAATTGATTTGAATTAGCATATGTAGTATTACAATATCCAATAATACATCGTAGAGGTTATGAAATTTACATTTCAACATATTGATCTAACGTATGCTTCGGTTGACTTGAGTTGACCTAATTTGATAGTTGTCACATGTTGTCTCGTTTCTTAGCTGAATAATTCGTCTTAGATCCGTTGCTTAGCTGCTCAAGAAACCTCCATGAGGTCTTGCTGTCATGCATCATGATCGTACCTGTCGATGATGCGTTAATCATTTCCTGGCTCGTGCTGTCGACCACGTCATGATGTGGGCAAGAGCGTAACAACTCCTTAAGATGTTCAAATGCATCATGAAACTCCTCGTTGGGTTTCTACTGAAAATATTGTATGGCTCTACGGATATTTGTAGTCTTGCTAGCAAGGAAAAATTCCTGCAAAAACTTTGTCTCAGTTGCTCCCAAGTAATGATACTATTGGGAGGCAATGAGGTGAACCAATACTTGGCCTTGTCTTTTAAAGTAAAAGGAAACAAATGTAAACAAAAAGACTCACAATTGGCCCCACGTGGAATGTTTGCATTGGCAATGGTTAAAATTTCATAGAGGTAGGTGGTTGTAATGGTCATCTTGCTTATAATCCTTAAACTCAGGTAAAACGCTTAACAAATTACGGCCTGATTTCAACATGGTGCTCATTCCCCTCTGGAAGAATATTGGTGAGGTGTCGTCATATTCCCCTGGTTGAAAATGAGATGCCACTGGTTGTCAAATCGGCTGCGGAAAAAACAAAGGAGGAACAAAGTTACCATCATTTTATAAGCCGTTGTTGTAATACCTCTGGTCCTGTCAGTTGTTGTTACGATTCTTTCGTGGTCCTCGGCCTTGGTTTCATAGGGTGCTCTGGTGGAAGTTAGGCATCCAACCTTCATCTTCGTCTTCGTACTCGATGTCCCCTAACTGGGCATGATGTTGGCGCCAAACTCCATTATTTTTCATTGTCCTAGATGGTCCGTTCCCACCATTGTCCACAGGGGTTGGGTTTTGGTGCTGGTTGAAAGGGTGGTGGACCCTCATTGTTGCCACCACTTGTTGCTGACTGACGCTCCATTGGTGTTGATTGGAACCTATGGAACGACTGGCTGTTCCACCCCGATGTCACCATGAGGGGCATTAGTGACAGCCTCTACCAAAACATCATAAGGATGCATCCTGAATATAAAGTTAAAACTTAAAATTTTGACACAGTGTCTCAAGCACACAACTCCCCAGACGCCAAAATTTGACATGCGTAGTTGTTGATGCGGTAAAAAATAAGTGAAAACCTTTCTACCCTAATAGCTAGTGTAAGTAAGGGTCAAACCTTAAACTTATTTTTATGGAGAAAAAAGAATGAGGAAAAGTGATGAAAAGTGATGAAGATGAGGAAAAGAGAGGAAAAGTGATGAAGATGAGAGTTAAATATAAGTTTAGCGGGACATAAAGATGGGAGTTATGAGCAAGTGGAGAGACTAATCTATTCCCATGCTAGTTGATGGTTTATGGAGAAAAAAGAGAAGAATTGCATTTTAAGTCCTCCTAGTTTCCATGATAACAAAAACATCATCTAAGCCAAAATAACTAGCATTTAAAGTTTCTAAAAGGTTTTTTCCGTCCTTAAACTTATTTTTAACCTTTATAACTAATCATACTCTATTATTATTGTAATTTCATAACTAATTATTTAACCGTTATTCCTAAAATAGGATTTAATTAAACAATTAAATAAATAAATACTTAATTAAAAATGGGTGTTACAAAGTTGTTTATACACAAGCTTCAAGATGCAGGTAACCCGCTCAACCATGTGTTTGATTTCAAAGAGATTGTTTTTGATTTGCAAATGATAGAAGCTAAGTACTACAAGGAAGATTTAGGTTGATCATATTATGCATGCTGTCGAGTTCCTATTGCAATTTTAAAAACACTATTCTTTACAGTTTTGATGTGTCACTTTCATTGAGGTTTATAAAGACGTGTGTAGCGCCCGACAATTTGACACAAAGTACACCCAAATTTTTTTAGGAATACATCAACAAGTAAGTGCACTTTAATATTAAACAACATCATACAATTAGTTATCATAATTCATAATCATCCCCACGGATCGAGTCCGGTACTGCAATTGTAAGTGTATCAAAATGCAAAACTATACAAGCATCACCAAGACTCATATTCCCCGACTATTGCTTACCTCTATCAGTCCTACTAGGTTGTAAGTCCCAAACTTTGATCCAACACGGTATCAATCACGAATTGCTCAATTGGTGCGGAATCCCAATGAGTAATAATCAAGAAAAACAAAGAACAAGATAAAAACAATAATCAAATGGATCTTCAAATGCACACTTGGATTAACAGCAAGTCAAGTACATAAGATCATTCTAAGAACACCCAAATCGAGTTCTCCCTTGTCCTCTCCTATTCACGATTTCGACCCACCATATAAATGCCTAACAAATGGCTATTTATACTAGACAAGCCTATATCACCCAAAGCCCAACTAAACAAATAAGCCCAAAGCCCAAAATAACTACAAGACTATTAAATAAAGCATAAAACACAAATTAGGGCCCAACATAGGTCTTGAAAATTTTAATACCATACAAACAATAAGCTACAAGATCTTAGTAAGAAACCAATATGTAACTTTAATAACAATTCCTACAAATATAAAGCACACAATATAACAGTAAGCTATAAGAGATAAGTAAGCAACCAATAGGTAACAACAACAACAATTCCCACAAATATAAAACACACAATATTAGTACAATTAGAATATATGCATCATACTATAATAATTTCCATATTGGATTCGAGTATTAACACTCTCCAATTGTGTCAACATATTCATCCACCAATAACATATAGTCACCAAGGAACTTTCATATCCAGCCACTAAGGCACTCACTCATTTAGCCATCGGTAGTACACAACCAACAAGGCACCTACATTCCTAGCTACTAAGGCACGTATTTTTCCAGCCATCGGTAGTATCTAACCACCCAAGCATAATATCTCCAGCCACTAAGGCAAACACATTTCTAACCACAAAGGCATTTACATAATAACATCATCATCACATCGATAAAGGGAAAGGAATGGTTACTCACTTGATAATATCCGTTAGCAAAGTGTAAAAGTACCGCAACACGACGTCTAAGAGGACACCCTTTATTCAAAATCAACCTACAATAGGTTTCCAAAACATATATAAGCATTCATGGACTGTTTGCACCCTTTTAGACAACTTAGCAATGCTATGAGTCTTAACAAGACCCAATAAGTTCAAAACTAACTTCAAAACATCATAAAGTATGCTCTCTAAAAATGTTACACATCGCGTCCTATTACTGAACACGTCATGTTCAATGTATCACGATAAGCCCTATCGGGATCTCAAGGAAAATGTGTCGCGTGTTCTAATCCTACGCGATGTGTTCCTTACGAGCGACTAGTCCCTGGTCTGCACCGTTCCAGACCATTTCAGACCTATACCAAGGCCACTTTTAGTTCATTTCCATCATCATAACAGGCATAAACGTTATAAAACTCAAATTGATTGTCAAAACACCATTAATTTCAAACTCCTAACCACAATCCCGTATCTTTCACTTTTAGGGCTTAAAGCTTGAGTTGAAGTCTCAATCACAGGGAACTTACCTTTAATTCAATTAGATAGTAGCCAATCCTTGAACCCCCTTCAAATTTTCCTTGTTTCTCCTCAACTTTTGTTCCAAAACCACAAACCCTCGTTTCTCTATTTCTCAAGCGAGGATGGTGGTTAAGGGTAAAATGACCGACTTAAGCTTCTACTTTCGTATTTACTGTGAACACTGACGCATCGCGTTCCTTAGCTGAACGCGTTATGTTCCCCACGCGTTGTTATATTGTTAACTCACGCGTCGTGTTCTACCCCGTATCTATGTTAGCATTGTACTTATAACTTTACTTCTATTTTAGCATTATACTTTTATGGATGCATCACGTCCACTCACCAGCCAAATTTTCATTATTCCCCTATTAAGCTCAACACACAATACTAAGAAATCGGGCCTCAATATCATACATGTTAAACAACATATATTGACATCTTAATTAGCTGAGATGTTGCATATTACCATTTTTCACTAAAGTATAAAATACTTACTAGTCATAACTTAGTGTTACAACTTACATGTTAAGGAAATGATGAAACAGATGATGTATTATGATGGTTCTGACATAAGCAAATCTTTTATCCGTTCAGGGATATCACAACATAGAGGAAAGGACAAGGCTTGCATATATTGAAAGAAATATAGAGGAAAGAAAAGGTGAATGCCTCAAATAAATCCAAAGCTAATGATGATGGTATTATTGACGAGTGGTTTCTTTATTTTTCTTGTACTAACCAAATATGTTCATATAAAGAATGGTTTACTAGCTTAGGACCATTTTATAATGTTGGCGATGTTTTTAGTTTCGCTAATTCACAATGCAATATTGAAGTTATTGGCATTATTTAGTTCAAGATGTTCGATGACACTATTAGAACACTATTAGATGTTCGTTACATCCCAAAGATGAAGAGGAAATCTTATTTTTATAAGTGTCTTTGATGGCGATGGATACAAATATTCATGTGGAGACCGAGTTTTGAACCACTTTTAGTTAATTAGGTGCCCGACTGCCATCGGGATTAAGCATTTTCTACTAAAATTTCAACACTTTAGCCACCAAATATTTCATATGCAGGGGACATCTCAAAACAAATCCCTTGGAGTGATATGATTACAAAGTCAGTTCAAATAGGATGACAAAGCCAGTTTTGATGTCCAAGTTGAACCTTGTTGAAGTTTTGTTGGTATTAACAATTTTTCTCCATACACAACAATTTAACATTTTTTTATGTATAATGTACAACACCCCTAAAACATGAATTGTTGTGTATGAAAAAAATTGTTGTGTACGAATCACTTCCCGTTAGAAAATGATCCTTATTGTCTATCGGACGAGACTTGTATTTTTTGATTTTTTTTTAGGGATTTAGGGTTTTCCGTTGAAGATGAAATTCATATCAAGGTGGAGTTTGTTAAAGCGTGGGCCGAATTATCACTATTTGTGAATCATTTGGTTGCTTCATTTCCGAGTCTTTAGGATTAGGTAACATTACTATTAGTTTGGTAGTTAGAAGTCTTTGTATTATTTTTGAATTTTAATTTCCTAGCTTGTAAGTATACGTCATTTTTATCATCCTAAATTCTTCCTCCTTTCCATCGGAATTGTATAATTTTTCTCCCTTCTTCCTTTGATCGATTTTATCTACAATATAACTCAAGTGACTTTTGATTTTCCCCGTATGGGTTGCCAACAAAATTTCTATGTTCATGGCTGTTTTACTTGCATTTGTTTATCATTATTTTTCATAATACTTGTTCATTTCAATTTTTCCTGTAGACCCATTGATCCGGTTGTCAATGGCCCAATTTGTCCCGGTTTTATTCATGATAAACAGGCTTGATGTTGTTACTATCAAAGTATCAATAGTCCGGTTCTATTCAATCAAACGCTTACTAAAATGTCTTAATTTGTTTCGTGTTCTACCTAGATGTACACAAACCAAACCGGTTTTTTTAAAACTTAAAACCAGTTTTTTAACAGGTTTTTTATTTCAAACCGGAACGGTTTTTTACCCCCTTTTTTCCAGTGAATCAAACCGAACCGGTTAAAAAAACCGAAAAGAAGCGATCTAGAAATCAATTTCTTACAAAAAAAAAAACCGGCCAAAACCGATTAGGTTTTAACCAAAACCGTAAACGAACCGGTTAAAAACCGGTAAATGTGCACCTCTAGTTCCACCTAGCAAACACAGCCAAAGGAAAAAAAAATGACAAGGTTTTGGCGTTTTTATTACATCAAATTTATTTCGCATGATGCATGCATACACATATGCAACAGTTTTATGGAAAGACTTTAAAGAAATGAACCATATTGTTCACTTCACAGAGTTCTATATATATACCGAAGGACATTATTTGTATACTATACTTGATGAGAAGAAAAAAAAAAAAAAAAAAAAAAAAAGAAACAACGCCTGTATATCATACTTTTAAAACGTTACATTTCATTATATTTCACCACAATAATCGTAAGTATTTTTAAACCCAAAACTTTTACGACCCTTTCGGGTCAAATTCTATTTTCACAAACTACAAAAAGGCAAGTTAAGAAGACAAATAATCCTTCAAGCCTCGTAAAGCATACCCACTTCTATACGTTGTTGAAGTGGCACTCCTAAAGTCGGAAGCCCCGACCGACAATTACTATGCATAAATTCATAAAAACCAAGCATAAACCTATCAAACCTCGTACACTTTTTACTAACATAAAACCTCGTTTTCCCTCTAACATGAACCACCGCCTCATTCAAATTCCCCATTTCCCGCCCCTCAAAATTCTCAATCAAAGAAATAACTTGAGAAACAAAGTCTCCTTGTAAGCTAACCGAATCCGCGTACCCGTATTGAACCAAACACACGTAAACCCCTTTCGGTCCCAACGGTTTAACCACATACCGTTTATCTGGTCCCACTTTTGGGACCAGTAAATACCTAAGGGTGGTTAACACAATCAATTCATGAATTGATTTCATGTTTTTGAGGTAGTGACCCAAGACCGGGGTGAACCCTTCACCCCGGTCTTGGATATTGGTGTAGAAAAAGCAGAGCCCTGGGACCCGTTGGAGAGACGGGTCCGAGATTAGGGTTTTCAGGTGGTTGATGTCGAGTTTGTGTGTTAATTCGTATTGGAGTTTTCTTTGGCGGCCGTAAAACCATCCGAACATTATGAACGCGAGGATTAGTGAAATGGCGAACGGGATCCATCCGCCTTCTTTGATTTTGGTGAAAACGGAGGTTGTGTAGAAGGTTTCCAATGTTAAGAAGATGAAAGAGAAGAGAGTGACTAAAAGTGGTGGTGTTTTCCATATTACAATCATGACTAATATTAGTAGTAGGGTTGTTATGAGCATGACGAGGATGATTACCACACCTGAAATTTCAAGAAAATTTTCAAGAAACAGCACCGTACTTTTATTGGTTTGTTTATTAAAAACCCGTTACCCAAAATGGTTTAAAAAAACAAAGGGTATTCATGTCTTTTTCACATAATCCTACCCCTTTCTTGTTTCACCTTTTTAGGTGGAACATAAAATTGCAATTTTTGTCTCATAGACATCAGTCTGCGTTTTTTTAACCACAAACCCCTATCACCACCAACATGTATTAACAAATACAAAACTTTTTTTTTTTTACTTTTGCAAATGAAATCCATTTAATTTATAAAAGCGATATATTCAGGAAAGTCCTTATATTTTGACCCTATATTCGATTAAGCCCTAACTATTTTTTTATTCAATTAATCCCCAACATTTTGTTAAATGTTTACAATTCTGGATAGCAGTTGTTTATGCCGTTTTTATATTTTTACAACTAATGATGTATAGGGTCAAAATGTAAGGACTTAATCGAATAAAAACTGAAAACTCAACTCTAAATTGTTAAAAGGGTCAAAATGTAAGGACTTTAATGAATATTTCCTTTTTACATATACATCCAAACTTGCAAACATTTAACAAAATGTTGGGCTTAATTGAATAAAGAAAACAATTAGGGCTTAATCGAATATAGAGTCAAAATATAAGGACTTTTCTGAATATATTATAAAATATAAAATATTAAGAATTGAGAGAACATACCAAAGGCATTTCCGATTTCCTTTCCTTCCCCGAAAATAAGTATGACCGCAACACAAAGAACCATGAGGGTGTAGTTTGTTTCGGGGGAGTACACCTGGCCTTCGTTGCTTGATGATGTATGCACGATTTTGATGCGTGGGAAATAATCCAGTACAACGGATTGTTTGATAACAGAAAAGGTGGCGGATATTAAAGACTGACTGGCGACAATAGCTGCCAGCGAGGCGATGACAAACATCGGCCAATATAATTTTTTGGGTATGAACTTGTAAAATCCATCGTTGTGATCATTTGGGTTTTTGATTAAGTAAGCTGTTTGTCCCGCGTATGTTAGGACCAATGATGGGTATATGAAGGATAAAAAAGCCAGCTGTCAGTTACAGAGTGTTAGGTTGTAATTCTGGTATATTTAGGGTTCAAATGTAAGAAATAGTAATGTACTTTCATTTATTTGTTTATTATAGCGTCTTACTTTAGTTTCTTGCTATTAAAGCATTGTTGATTTTTACAGACCTGGTCCCTAAGAAATAGCAATGTACTTTCATTTATTTGTTTGTTGTACTTTGATGGGTAGATTACACTTTTCGCCCCTATGCTTTGTTGAATTTTACAGACATGGTCCCTAAAAAGAATATTAACCTTACTCGTCCCTAAAAGGTACTTTTGTCACGTTTTCAAATTTCTTCTTTTCTTGATTACTAATAATGTTGATTATGATAATAATAATAATAATAATAATAATAATAATTACTATTAAAAGATACAAAAATAAAGGAAAAATGGATATCTTACAGGGAATTTTAATCTTTTTCGTCCCTGAAAAGTATTTTGGCCAGGTTTTTACTTTCTTGTTTTTCTTGAATAACAATAATAGTAATCAACAGATATAAAGGTAAGGGCGAAATGGACATTTTATGTGGACTTAATCACTTAACAGCTTAGCCGTTTAATTAAACGGCCCAGGGACTCAAACATGGCAAGAATACTATTCGGGGATGAAAAGGATTAAAACTTCTTTTCAGGGACCAAATCCGTAAAATCAACAAAACACAAGGAAAAAAAGCGTAATTTACCCTATTTTATGGGTCGTCTTTTGTATTAACCAATGATAAACAAAATACCTGAATGGATGGTCGGTCAAAATGACCAAGATCAGCAAACAGTGCTTCAGAACCTGATTAAAAGTAGATAATCATCAGTTTAAATTATATAGTCCTTCTGTAAAACATAAATTTACTCATAGGATTAAATGCAAGAAATAGCATCGTACTTTATTGATTTATTTATTATATAGCATCTTGATTTTATTTCTTCCTATTACAGCATTGTACTTTGAAAAATATACCCAAGTAATGTCATCCAAGTACAAAGCAATTTTCATTGCTATAATCGGGTAAATCTTTTTCAAAGTACAATGCTAAATTGGATAGATTTTTCAAAGTACAATGCCCTAATATAAAGAAATGCAAATATGATGCTATAGTACAAAAATACATGAAAGTAAATTACTATTTCTTTCATTTAGCCGTTTACTCGTATACCTAAAGTAAAAAAAAAAAAAAAAAAAAAAAAAAGATACCGTGTACAACTTTTTAATTTTTTACATCATCAAATGTTACTAGTAGTATATTATTTATAAAAGAGATTTATATTGCCAAACGATTATGTTTCAATAAAATTTAGAGGAACAATTGACCAATTATATACATTATATAACATGTGGTCTGAATTACACAAATTAATCTAAATTAATGGTTATTAGAATAAACTTATCAAGGAAAAAGAGCACAGATCTATGAAATTAAAGTGCTTAAAAAGTTGAAAACCCATAAAGCTCATTTAATTTAAAGAAAAAATCAAAAGCCAAAAAACTCGTTTAAATTTTTCCACATGCGGTTCTTTTGACTTTATACAAAGCTACAAACAAAATGACTTAATATGTCAAAAAAAAATTTGAACTTTTTTCATTCAGGAGCATTTTTAGACAGAAGGGTAAAAGAGTAATTTCATTTCCTGTCATACCTGTTATGCAAAGTACCATGCCATTAAGCAACAGCCAGCCCTCATGGCCATTTCTTGAGAAGAATTGGTAGATATAGTGAGGTGATATTGCCTTGAAAATTGTAGGGTAATGGCGTATGATGTTATAAATACCAATAAGAGGGGTAGTTAATGTCCAAGCACCCATGATTGGTGAGAATAAAAAGCTCACTTTTGCAGTACCATATTTTTGAACCAAGAACAGAACAACAAGAACTAATGCAGATAGGGCTTCCACTAGAGCTGAAAATTGACAGCCAAAAATCATAAAAAGATTAGAAGATCTTTATAAATGTAATATATGTAGTTGAGTAAAGAGAAAAATCAAAGAATTGATGTGTTTTGTTCGATTTTAATTGGGAAATCTCCATTAAAGTCCCAAAATTTTCGTTCAGTTTATGAAAAAGTCCCAAATTAATTTTTATAAACAAAAAGTCCCAAATTAATTTTTATTAACAAAAAAAGGACAGAAACTACATGTTTTATCTTTAATAAAGTCTTAATATTTTCGCACAGTTTACGGAAAAGTCCCAACATTAGCCGGCTTTCTGTCCTTTTTTGTTAATAAAAATTAATTTGGGACTTTTTCATAAATTGAGCCAAAATATTGGGACTTTATTGGAGATTTCCCATCTTAATTAGTCAGTTTGAAAGAAAATTGAACATAACAGGAAATATAAGCCCAAATCTGGTAATAAAGTAGTGTAAAGTGTAAATTATTCTAATATATTGTGTTATCTTTTATATGAGATATAGGGTCAAATACAAGAAATAGCAATGTATTTTTATTTATTTGTTTATCATAGCATCCTACTTTCGTTTATTCCTATTTACAGTATTGTACTTTATAAAATCTACCCAATTATAGCAATCTCATTAAAAGACGAAGTAATTTTCACTCATATAATTGAGTAGATTTTTCAAACTATAATGTTCTAATAAAAAAAAACAATTGAAAGTACAAAGCTTTAATTGGGTAGATTTTCAAAGTATAATGTCTTAATAAGAGTGAAACTGCAAGAATAATGTTGTAATTGAAAGAAGTGAAAGTAAGAAGCTTAATAAACAAATAAACAGAAGTACGTTGCTATTTCTTGCATTTAGCCAAACATATATATTCGTTGAAACATCTTAACAACAGCATAAAAGAATTTGGTAATCTCCTTAAATGATAACTTGAACCATTATAGGAACAAAAAAGAATATAAAAAAAGATCGATTGGTTGTTTTCAAGGGAACTTTGAACTTACAGTTGCTGAATTCTGGGAAAGGACCCCTAATGCCATCCATTGCTGACAACACTGATTACAAATTTGAAAAGGAAAAACACAATATCATTATAAGATGCCCTCAATTTTATGGGAAAATAAATGTTTTTCTTTTTCACATGTTTATGGTCTAAAAGGGCCCTCTCCTCAATGACTATTTAAAAAGTAAAAACCACAAAATTATGAAAAAATTGTATAGAAGCAAACCTGAAATAGCAGGGGTGAGTATGCCATCACCAATCAACATACACATGCCAAGTATTGCAATGAAAAACAAAACCCTCCTTGCAATTAAACTCCTCTCTATAAACATCCCAAGCCTACTTGGCTTTTCAAATCCTTGATGCAAGTTATTATATGAAAGACTCGATTGTGAATTCACACTTGTTGAAGTAATACTTCCAATGTTCATGTGCCTGCAAAGTAGTGAATATAGAGCAAATGTTCCACCTGGCAACCACATTATTCACAAGTAAACAAATTAAGAAATTAAACTTTGTTCTTATTGTAGTGGAACAAGTATGCAAGAATATAAAGATACCTTCACCCTGGTCATCAGCTTTTAGAGCAATACAAGCATACTTGACAACTCCAATTAAAGAAAGAGTCCAAAACATGATGCTGTAGATTCCAAGGTAGTCATCTTTTGTTGGAGACTTTAATGCCATTGAAGGGTAGACATAAAGTGGAGAAGTCACAAGCCCTCCAAACACTACTCCTAATGACTTGTAAGCAAGCAATACTGTGCCCGATTTATTAGTACCCTAAATTGAAACATCATATTAACACTCCTGTTAGTGCACTTTCTGAAAGTAAACTAGAAGTAATATCAATTCTATAAAGCTCAATATGTAGATATGAACTAAGTTCAATTGCACCATTGAAAGAGAAATTCAACACCATATTTTGCCCAAAATCACTCTATTTCTAGGGTTTACATGAGCCACAACCGAAAATTGCAATCAAAGGAGTGAAGGACACCATATCTCAGTGGAAATAAGACAATAAAATTAGATCCTTCAGAGATGCGCTACATGCACCACGTTCTCATGAGGATGCATAAATCAGACATCAATTCCACAATTTTAGTATGTCCGGGTACGTGTTTTACATGTCCGATTCATCTGACATTAAAATTGTTCAAAATTACTCCAATGCGAAATTGAAGAAAAAACTTGAGACAAATGTAAGTATGTAACTGCAGTTTTCAATGTGCGTCCTGAATATAACAGTAAACACTGTATGAATCAAACATGCATATAAGTTAACCACGTCATGTTTCCGATTACTCCAACGCACTTCTAAGCTCGTTCGATCGATAACCACATGCAATCATTACAACATATAGATTCTACAGATTTCGATAAAGAGATTTAAGCAGGTCCGCGTATTCAAACAATTAAAAATACCTGTTGTCGGTTGCAGGAAGAAGAAGGAGAAGAGCTCCTAGCAATATGAAAACGGCTATTGGTGACGGTGACGGCATTATCATCGACGGCCACCGGAACCTCCTCATTGGAACCTACTGTGTGATCCATCGAAGAATTCCGAAGGTCGCAGTTGCTCGGCCGCTCTACGAGCTTGTTAACCCTTACACTGGCATGTGATGTCGTTATCGCCTTCGCTTTCGTGTACACAAGGTCTCAATGACATCCGTGAAAAGTTTGAAGCCTAGTACGAGACAAGTTTCTCTCTCATATATGGGAAATTGCCGATAGATATATTTTGGGGTTAATGAATTGAGAAAGTTTACTTTTTAAAATGTTTATATTTAGCATTTTTTGTTCACAATTATCCACGAATCTTTTTCACAGTAATGAATTACTTAATTAATAATAACGAGTGGGACCCCGTGCTCCGCACGGGTCCCTTGGCTTTTCGTTTAAATGGAATCGACTCTTTAAGGGAAAATTGTTTGGGATTGCTTGCTTTAAAAAACATGGGCTGTCGTTTTCCTCCTGATCTTCTTCTCCTGGGGTTTTCATTGTTTGTTTTTATTTGTTCTTCAAGTGTACGCTTTGCTTATTGATTTGGTGATATTTGTGAAGTTGGTTCTTTTATTTCGTTGGTTCAACTTTAGCTAATCGTTGTGCCCTAATGTTTGTTAGATGACGACGAATGGGTATCGTGTTGGGGATCGGGTAGAGGTGATTGGTAGTAGCGAAGGTTTCGAGAACTCTTACTATGCCGCTGGAATTATTGGTTGGTCTCGTCGTCATGTTTCGGTTCATTATGAGACTTTGGTGGATGAGAACGATGATGTTCCATTGGAGGAGGCGGTCAGTGTTGAAAATGTAAGACCTTATCCATTGACAATTTCAGTTGTTTTCTCTCCTAGGGATATTGTTGATGTGTGGCATAATGAGGGTTGTCGTCTTGATGCTGATCGAGAAGATGGGAGAGTGTATCGTGTGTACTTCGATTATATGGCTCAGGGTTTGCGACATGAAAGCTATTTACCATCGGAAGTTCGGCTGCATCAGGAGTTTCGTTTTGATGAAAATGGTAATTTTAATCAAGTTTGGAGCTATCGGAAGATGTAGGTGGTTTTGATTATGTATGTAAGTTTTTTTTTTGGGTAGTTTTTGGAGGTTTATGAAATGTTGATATTCTAATCGTAAGATGTAAGTGATTTTGGCGTCTGTTGGTTTGGAGGTCGGAAGGTTAAAGGGATCTTGGTTATGTTATGTTCCTGATTATTCTATTAGTATTAAGATAATGGGTTGTTTATAAGACGTGCAAATCTCTTTGAGATATTTTTTGTATGGTTATTGGTATATGCTTTCCCCATTGATATGTGTAGGTAATGTTACTGAGGTATCACTGTTATACTATACAGTAATTGTTGGGTTAATCTTTGTTATAGCGAACTGTTGTTTTTTCTAGTTGCTTTTAATCGTCTCCCTTCATTGTTTTAGGAAAGCCTAACGTAAATGTGAGTAGAGAATGTTGGTTTGTAAAGAGTGTGACCTTTATACAGGAAAGCTTTTGTTTTTAGAACTCTTTTATATTAGAAAGTTTTTATTCTGTTTTGGGTATGCATAGCTGAATAATATATATAGCTAACAGGGAAATTTTAGGCGATATGTAGGAACTGCGAAAGTATATGGACGGAATACATAATCGGATGTTTCTTTTTGGAGCATCTCACAGGAGATAGCAAACAGTTGTAAACATAACATAGGATACCATTACTTAGTCGGTTGCCATTGTACATAAGTGAGTTATACAGATGGCCAAAAAGGGATGCCTGCCGTTATAGCAGACATTTTTTTAAAAACATACACTACCCAAACTAAAACCAAAGTTCCAAAAGAAAAGAACATTTATTCTTAGATACATAGACTAACCATCCAACACAAGAGTTCCCATAGAAACTTCAGCTTTGTCGACGTTGTTCATCCAAAGCTTTTAACATCAGGTTCGTACTCGATGCGCTTTAGCATCTCTTTGTTTTCGTTAATCTCATCTTTGAGGATTTCATCGATTTCGTTGAACAGGTCGTTTATTTTTGCAGCATTTGAGGTAGCTTGATTCATTGTTGCCTTTGCATTAACGTAGTTCATGAACTCGGGGCTTGTTTCGGGATCTCCAAACATGTCGTTCTTTTTCGCAATGTCTTTTTCCAGTTTCTTCTGAAAAGCTTGAACTTGCTTACGGTTACGCTCAGTTTTCTTCATCAACGTGATTAGCATGAAGTTGAGATCTTGCCCTCTCATTTTGCTAAATGTGGGTTGTATGGAAAAAGTTGATCGGTTGGAGCTCCTTATATAGTAGTGGCTGGGCATATGAAAATATAGATAATGGAGGGCACCTGGATAATGGAGGACACGTGTTTAGTTTGACAATGAATGTATGTAAGCTCAAGTCAGTCGTAGACGGCGTGAAGACATGATGAGGATGCATTAAACGATTCGCCCATGCATTGTCAGTCTCAATATTTCTTGTAGTCTTGTCGCATTGAAGTTGATATTTTTTTTTGTTATGGAGATTTTTTTAGTTTGTTTGAAAGAAAATAGTAAGGAAATTTATATAGGTAAATGTTGTCGTAGATTTTTTTAATAATTATGTTAGACGGAATCGTGGCTATGTACTTTTTAAAATGTGGATGTTGAGTCTTGACAGGTTCGTTTAGCAATATTTCGTGTTGCATATATTTGTTTTTTTGATTTATAACAAATCTAACAAAGAATTTGGTTGGGTGATTAAGTTTTGTTTATTTCTCATTGTACGTAATGTTTAGAGAGAGAGTCCAGCTATTGACGGTTATAGCTCTTTCTGGAGATGGCAAGAGACTGGGGAATTAATTGTGTATTAGATATCACAGGTTTGAAGATACATAATTGTAGTATTTCATAATGATGTTATGGGGTTTTCTACAAGTTATCTGTATAAGGATATAAAGGAAAAAGGTATGCTGCAATTTCCCATAATAATTAGTAAGAAGAAAGATATTCGCTTTATGGGAAAAAAATTTGTAAGAGCACCAATGTTGAGTTGGGGTAATTAATAAGGTTTATTATAATTTATAAAGAAATGGGTCAACTTAAATGCATACTACGCGTTTCCTATGTAAATGCTCTTTGCAATTAAATTTTGTCTCATACCCGTTTTTTTTTATTCTGTTAAATAATCTCTTAGATTAACATTGTTTTTTCTTACTTGTGTCGATGTAATATGTTAATCATTTTTATATCCATTGCATTTGTTGTTGTTACAGTATGCATAAAGGCTGAGATTTTCTTTCCAAGATGTTTTTAAATAATATTTAAAGACATTTACTTAGAAAGAAAGACAGGATTTTTAACAAATAACAAATTATAGTTGAAATAAATACTTTAACGAATTCCACTAATTTTGGACCTTTCTAGTTTAGATAATCCAAGGCCAACAATATCAATAAGAACGATATTCAATGCCAAAGGAGTTATATTTAACGTAAGTTTATTATGCTATTAATTAATTTGGTTTAAAGTAATTTAGGAAATTTACATCCATTTTCTTCAGATATACAAAAGATCAAAAAAGTCATGAGAAAATGTTTTGGTCATTGCCATAGTTAATATGTTAACATAGGACAACCACTAAGAGAGCCTTTCATTTGTCTACATGATATACAAAATGCAGGCGCTTTCATAATATTGTTTTATCAGTTAAGATTGTCTTTTGTTTCCAAAACATGCACCCTTATTTGTGGTTGAGCATCAAAAGGCTGTTGTGACGCATTTCGTTTAGTCCTTGTATCGTGTGCGCTTAGTAGGGTTGAGAACATTGATGTCATCTGTCATTTAAACAATTTATGAGTTAAAACATATATGCAAATTATTTTCTGTAGATATTCATATACCTAATTCCTCAAAAGAAAGAAGCCTTGCTACTGAGGTTTTCCTTTTACTGTCATCTGAAGGTGCCGATGCGATAGTTTTCTGTGGGGTGTCTGTACTTGGTGTAGCCATTGGTGGATTTGTTCTTGGTGATGTTGCAGGGGTTATGTCTGACAGCGAATCTTCTCCAGATGCGATAGCCATTCTCTTTGAGGAACTTTTATTACTTTCATCAACTAAATCCACAACAACAAAGTGTATTTTGTTGGTAGTAGACTTTCTTGTCATTTCAAGATATAATTTTAATACTCTTGTTTTGTGGCTTTCAAAAACAGGAGGTAAAATTTTACGATCATCATAGCCATCTTCTAAGATAAGCTGTTCACAAGTCCTCCCTGTCAGCTTTGTCATGAAAGCATCTGTTACCATTACCTGAATCGTTTGTGTCCCATCGTCGAGTGTTGCATGCAGATTAAAGCTGTTATATTGACACATTTAATTATGCAAGCTAGCTATTATCAGACATAGTTAAATAGTTTTGGATATACCGATACTTACAAAAACACAGGATTTTGGACCGGGCCGTGAGATACGCAAAACCATGTTTTTCCCTGTACTGGAATTCTGACTTTACATTTGTCACAGGTAGAAATAAACCAACTGTCTTCAATCCGAAAATCCGTAATTCTTGCTTCCACACAGATTGTTTTCCCCTGTGTTAGCATAATATATTTGAATGGACATATATTGGGGAAATATAGATATATATATTTTTTTACTTACTGTTAAGTAGGAGTGTGTCTTTGATAAGAGCTCCTGAATAGTCATGCAGGGATAAGCTGCTGCAACACGGGACAACTTACTTATGTCTACCATAGAGCCTATGCAATGGCCTTCTGTATCAAGCGGAGGATTGAAAATAACATGTGTGGCATCCGTTGAGGATACCCTTATCCTGCCTGCATGTTCATATAATGAAAAAATCTTGAGCACTAATGATGAAATCTAATTATGATTGCCACATGTAAAAAGATAAACTTTTTAAAGGTAATTATATAAACAATAACCTGCATATACGGTTGGCCTCACATTTGTTATCGCGATGGGTGTTCCTGGTGCAACATTGGCCATCAGATTTTGTTCAAGTTTTTCCTCATTTTCAATGCATTCCTTCCAAAGGGTTGCTACAACTTCTTGACCCCTTTATATGGAAGAATAAAGTTATTATATCTCTTTTACAACATATAAAATTATTTAAACATATTACCCTCCATAACTCTTACATGTGGTCAGTTAAAGTAACATATAAAAGCGGGTCACCATCTTTCTTGTTTCCTGATGATTGTTTTTTGAAATTTCCAAGAACATCTACAAGAAACAATAGTAACATTCAACAAAAGATAACTAAAGATTCATCAAAAAGTTCTGTGTATCAGTACTTTCGGAGGAATAACCTGGATAAAATTCTCGATGATCGATGAAACTGTACAGATTTTCAATGCTTACGAAATCAAACCATGTCTTGGGGATTCGCTGCATATCCTCAACAACGGTTATTCTGGAAGCAGGTCCAAGGTTTAGATTTGTTGGGTTTTTCAAAATCCGTTGGTGTCGAGGTGTTTCAGAACAGGAGTACTTCTCAATTTTATAGCATCTAAACAGTTGAAGCATGGACTCCAAATATTTTTGGCCAGCATTTTGGCCAAGGATTGCTATTGCATCCCCCTAATCAAATTAACAATTTCCTAAGAAAAGGAGTATAGTTTTTACAGAATGCACAATAAAGTTAGACGATTGCTTACATTTTCATCAACAACTAAGTACCAAGTTTCATATTTTCTATAATGTGGAACCCACTTTCGCAATATCCGAATGCGTATTGATTCCCCAAGACATCCATGTGTTAAATCAGCAATCTTCGTCATCTGCATTTAAAAAGAAGTGGTTATAACCTTGAATAGTTTATATAGAAAATGGTTAACAAAATTCTACAGTAAGTAATAATAAATATAATAAGAGATGTAATTGGATGCATACATATCTCTATGATGTTGATATTAGATTATCAATGTAGCTAAGCAACTCTTTAAAGACAATATTTTTTGTAAATTTAGATGGTTTTTTATTTTCATCTAATATTAATATTTTTACAGAATCTGGTGAAGTGGCACGTGATAATGCAACATATAACTGCCCATGGCTAAAAACAGCTATTGGCAAATAAATTCCAACTCTATTTAACGATTGTCCCTGGCTCTTATTTATGGTCATCGCGTAACATAGCCTACATGGGAATTGTTTTCGAATGACAACAAAAGGGAGTTCCGGATCTTTGTAGATCAACTTAATTCTTGGTATGTGAACGCGTTTGCCAACTGAAGTACCCGTCATGATGATAGCTTCAATCACAGAGGGTAATAATCTCCTAACTAAAAGCCTTGTTCCATTACACAATCCATCTTTCTGATTCAGATTTCGCAACAACAGAATTGGAACATCTTTTTTTAGACGTAGACAATGTAAGGGAAATCCTGGGAAATTCAAAGTATTTAGGTATTCCTCCGGATATAACACTTCAAGATCCGACATTTCCCTTCCATGTGAAACAATGCTATCGTTGCTATAGTAAGAGACAATTTCATTTGGTCCCATATTTAATACCATGCTATTGATTTCTTCTGTGGTATCATTTTTGGGACAAACAATTGCTCTACTGCAAAGAGCCTCAATAGAGGGATTCAATAAGATTTCTGGGCTGTAAACAAAAGTCACAAGTTCTTTCAAGGGCTGGCATTCATCTAATATGAGAAATCTTTCAGGAATATCAAAGAAAGATGTTGATTGAGATTGTAATGGATCTGGAGCTCCAACCAAACCATTTCCAACATCCAACAGCCACGATGCAAAGCGGGAAGAATCAGACGCAGTTAACTGGTTTGAAACATCAGTAGAAATGTGCATGTTGTGCATCAATTATACACACTAAAGTGTGGCCAAAGATATGAATTGGGCAAAGTTAAAGCTAGAATTTGATGGTTCCCTTGCTTCCGTTTAACTGGTAGAGTTTGTCTGAAATCACCACCCAACAACATCGACATCCCACCGAAAAGAGCATCCTTTTTTCCTAATATATCTCTAAAAGTACGATCCACACACTCAAAGCATCGTCGTTCAGTCATCGTCGCTTCATCCCAAATAACCATCGATGTTTCCTTCAAAAGTTCCGCCATTTGAGTCTTTTTCTTGATATTACATATGGAGCTATCTGTAATATCAATGGGTATATTAAAGCGTGAGTGTGCAGTTCTACCATTTGGTAATAACAATGATGCAATGCCAGATGCTGCAACAGCTAAAATAATCTTTCTCATTGATCTGAAATATGCAAGAATTGTTGACCATAAGAACGTTTTCCCAGTACCTCCATGACCATAAACAAACAACAACGTTTGTTTCTTCATTGCCTCATCATCCCGGATTCTGTTATATACTCGAAGTTGATCTGGATTTAACATATTTACCATTTGAAGATGCTGCTGCTGCAATTGTACAGTATCAAACATTGATTCCTCCAATATTAGTCTATTACCCAAAACATTGAGAAAAGCCTGAGAAGGCAATGGTAAGTGAAAATCAGACAGAGACTTAGAAGGAGTTGCACCGTTCAAAAGCCTTTCTAACTCCACCAAAATATATTCTCTTAACATATCATCACTGATTTCAAAATCAGATGATGAGGATGCGTTTCTTAGATTTCGAATTATATCGTCCCCCATTTTTGGCCATCCATTTTCCCATAATGAAATGGGGTTGCACAAAAAAGTAATAGATGACAGAAAAGGCTACGTAACTCTGCAGCAGAAGCCCATTCGGAAGCCTCTATGAAGGCAGTCATCCATTCACGATCATCCCCAATAAGACCCAATGCCTCACATGCCAAACGGTAAGAAGCATAAGTAACTCCATTTACAGTCCTAATCTCTGAAAAGGTACGACAACCCTTTTGATGGCACAGAAGCAAACGCAGATAAAACAATTCCCATGCAGTAGGATGAACATACATAAGACGGCCCACTGCAGGAACTGAATCCCTAATTCTGTAAACCCAATCCTTCAAAGAGTTGTCCCACCTATAAAGTGTCGTATATTCAGCATATGTAAGACCCCTACCTTCAGCATCCCAACGGTTATTTACTAACCACCTAGTTAGTGTAGTATTCCCAAACCCCGACTGCTTAATCAAAGTTTCTAATTGGCTCCGATCCTCAAATGTAGCCGATTGAAAACCCTCAAGATGAACCGCCAAAATCTGAACTGCAGGGTGCCGTTCATGAATAGGAAAATTCAGTAGACGCCATGATGCTTCGTGAGAGCAAATAAATCTACCATCAACAAAATCAGTTATCTCATCGACACCCGCCACAGGACGCTGCGAATCACCTCCAGCAGAAGCATCAACACGGTGAAGTGTAAAACTGACACGCTCCAAACCCTTTGAAATGTACTTAAAAAGATATTTAATCAACATATTCCACCCACAATATTCAACATTAATATGGGCATCAAAACGGCTGCATAATCTTTTATTATATGGGATAACAAAATCGTTATGCATCTCAATACCACTGTGTAAAAAGTGTGAAGCAGCAGGTCTCCTTTTGTAGTGCGCATAGCCATCTTTATCAAAGTAGGTAGTCTCACAAAAAGGCTTGGGAAAACGCTTCTTACACTCACCATTGCGCATACAAGAAGCAGTCACATTTGCTAACCCACAAGGGCCATGCAACATGCAAGTAGTTACAATGGAGTACAACCTTGATTCTTTTTGCGGATCCGGCAACTCAGCTGTGATATATTTATCCACATCAGCAGGATTAACTACCTTTGAAGCACAATCCACCGAAAGTAATGTATGACAATGTGGTAAACCCCTCTTTTGGAACTCGATCGTGTAAAGATCTGCAATCAAAAACAAAAAAAAAAAACAGAAAGACTATCAACAACAGTGAAATCAAACCTAATATAAAAACCGATTAAAAAAAGCCCAGTTAAGAAACTCACATCCAATTACATCTCCAAATGTTTTATCTTCTTTCAAAAACTTTATAAAATGTATAACCTTCATTTGGAACACTCGAGCTATTATATCAGGCCTATTCTGTGGCTGTCCCATTGAATTTGAATCCATGAACCGTATAATTTCAGGCCATTTTGCATTACAAGTGAAAGTAATGAAATACTGCGGGTTCCCATAAACTCTACAAAGTGCCAATGCATCTTGATAGTGTTTATACATATAACGTGGGCCACCAACAAAACTGGAAGGCAAGAAAAGGCGCTTACCAATAGACCGACCCTCTGAATCACCCTTAGAGAAGCACCACGATCATAGCGACGGAAAAAGTCCATCCTATTACTTATTTCATTCTCCACATCATAGATATACAACTGCAGAAAGCGTGGCCTCTCAGAAGTCTGAGGGCACAGGGATCCAATCCAATGAGAAACTTGTCCCGAAACTTTGAAGGTATAAGGGCCTTGTCCAGTGTTAACCGTATTGTCAATCTTTGCACCAAAGGAAGTCATAGAGAACATCGCATTGTAAGCTCTAATATTTTCAAAAAAATGCCGATCCTGATACAATGACATAATACTAAAAGGAGGTTCCAAAGGAGAAGGCAAAACCACAGCACCGCTCCTACAACATTTGGAGTATCCAACGTTCCCACGACGGGACAACCGCAAAACACGTTCATCATACCAAAATAATGCAGAACAATGACCACACATATGCACAGGATCACCACAATCAAAATATACAGGCAAAACAACAGATGCAGAAGGAACCGCATTACTACGACGAACCGATCGACGGGTCGGAAAAGATGAGCTCTCACCAACTTCAAACATCACCAAAGCATTGACTATTGCCAAAAAAACAAAAAAAAGGCAAAAAAAAAACAAATCCCTACAACAAAAACAACGACCCTGTCATATTTAAATAACGAAACAAAGGGAATAACAAACAAACAAAAAAACAATGCAAACAACACACAATGTTTCAAAAAAACACACCAACTAACATACTTATTTTTAAAAACATACAAAAGACAACAGACGATATATACAAAGGAAAAATACTCAGTTAATCATAAGCATTAACACAAACACCTTGCATGCAGACCAAAAGGGGAAAAAAGCAGAGGAATAACTCACAGCCGACAAAAAAACAACAACAAAGAAACAAAAAACAACAGTATCAAAAAAGAATAAAAGAGACCGAACCTGGAGACTTTCCAAAAGCAAGATGCTACAGCCAGTGAACAACCTACAACTATAAACAACACTGTAAGGATTTCACCACATTAATGACAAGCATTAAATAAAAAAAACCGAATAACTAACCGCTCAATAACCAAATTCTAAAAGACAACGGCTAAAGCTCCACGAAGACTTCCAAAAGGACCACAACGCGAATGCATGCAAACACCAACACCCAACTAAACCCAATTGTCAATGCACAGAAAGAACGAAATCCAACTGTTAACCAAAATATAGAAGGAAAAAACGGAGAATGGAGGAAGACAGAATAAAAAGAAGGATCAACAACATGGAAATAACATACGGTCAATGGAATACCTGAAGAAACTTCCACCGACAACCTGACGATGAGAGAGCAGGAAAAACAAAAAAGAAGAAACAAAAGAGAAAGAAACAGGGAATGACACGTGCGATCCAACAACCAACTCCATACCCGATGCAATGACCCGTGTTACATAATACCCGATGCAATAACCCATGTTACATAACCCAAAAGGAAAAAAAACGTACCATACCTCCATCAAACTTACGGTAATTAATAAATAGATAAATATTGATTTTATCATTATGTTGTGATTGGATAAGATTATTAGAAAAATAGTAAACGATGAATATCTCGTAATATTTTTTGTAACATTAATCTAATTTTAAATAGTGTTTGAGTTTTTAATAGTTTTCTTAAGTATTAAAATTAATGGGATGATTATTCGTGAAAATATAATCTACAAATTATAATAATACCGATATAGAAAATTAATTTTATGTAATTTATTTTATTTAAAAAGTAACTATATCAGTTTAAAAAATAGAAATAGCCTAGTTAAGCTCTAAAAAAAATACTTATATGTATTTTTGTAGGAAATTTAACTCATGAAAAAAGAACATATGTTGATTTTCCTTGTAACTATTTATTAGTTTGAGACATGTCATATTAATTCGTAGTTTTTTTTTTGAACAACGACATTAGAATAAATAAAAGGCTAGCAAAACGCTAGCAATACTTACAAAAAAGAAATAATTACATAAGGATTGTACACCCAATCACACCAAGACATCTTAAATGTACGAAACCTAGCACAAACCTAAAGAAACGATTGGGTTGAATGAAATCTCACAGAGCCGCTTTAAGAGGCTTACTCTTATTGAACAAGGACTTATTTCGAAAAGACCAAAGCGCCCAACACAAGGTATTAAAAACCACATCCAAACACACTTTTGCCTTTTGCTTCATTCGAAGCTCATCAAACCAAGAATCCCATTCGCTAATAGACGAACATATGCGAATATCAAGCTCCCACCATCTAGCCACCAACTCCCAAAGATCAAGAGACAACTCACAAGAAAAGAAGAGATGATTGACCGTCTCCACATCCGGCATACAAACCGTACACAAGGTAGAATCCAAATCCAAACCTCTCCTTTCCAAATTAACTTTGGAAGGCAGAGGATTCAACCTTAGTTTCCACATAAAAACATTCACCTTAGCAGGGAGGACCCGATTCCACCTGGTCTTCAAATTCGACACCTCCAATAACGTTTTGTCAATCAAACTCCTACCAGACGCCACCAAATAACCCCCCACTGAATCTAAATCCCATACCCAACGTTCATCCTTATTCGAAATCACCACCTGATCCACTAACAGCTTCAAGGCTTGAAACTGATCTAACTCAACCCCACCTGTCGGCACACGATGCAAAAAAGAGCCCCAACTACGAAGATTCACTCTCTCCGCCACCGTGCAATTGTTATGTAAATCCAAGGCAACCATACGATTAAACTTGTCAAGCAAACACACATCACCACACCACCGGTCATTCCAAAACGAAGTGTGTCTCCCATCCCCTACCCACCGCTTTGTTGGGGTACAAAGCCCTACATGGATTGATGTTTGGTGGGCTTAGATGGCCCATTATGATGGGCCTTGCCCTAGTTGTAGCTCTTACCTATATATAGTCATGTTTATGTCATTTGTTAGGTAGAGCTCACAATGTGAGGTGTAGGTGCTTTATGCAATAACCTTGTACACTCTCACATGTTTGATTATATTTGAATATTAATCATTCGGCACTTTGGATATTTGTTTCGATCTTCACGTTATTATTATTCTGCACATGTCAAATCCGACTTAACAAGTGGTATCAGAGCCGTACCTTGAAGATCTTACGATTATTTCAAGGGAACGATCTCGATTTGACAACTTTTGAAGATTGTTTCAATGTTTCAATGATTGTTGGTGAGTCTCTCATGAATTTTTGGATTCATTTATTTTTTTGAGTTATTGTTCATCATGTTCTTCATCTATGTTCATCATCTTTTGACTAGATCTGAGAATTATTCTTCATGCCCTAATATTTCTTTTCTTGGATCTAAGTTTGTGTGTTTGGGTACCAATTGTTCTAAATATTTTTCCCAAAAACTCTTGATAGATTTGTTCAAATTCCATTCACAGATCTCATTCTTTTCGGTTACTGTTCATAGCTCTAAATCGAGACATGTATTTCTTTCGTATTTAACTGTTATTCATTTTCCAAGATCCAATTTCACAAGCATATTTGTTATTAGTTCACATATCTCTTACTTATCCAATCAATCGATAAAATCAAGAGCAAAAAGAAAAATCGTGGTTATCATACTTGCATCTCACAGAAATCAAATGCATCACATACAAATCTGAAATCAAAAATCGATATGTATCAATCTCCATATTCTAGATCTAAAAATTCCTTTTGATTTCTGGTCTTCACTCTATTATGTCTTTGTCTGCTCCCGTTGTTCCATTCTAATCTCGTTTTTCCTTCCTTATCGAAAATACTAAAACAAATACCAATCGATGCTGATTTTCATTACCTGGATATGACTAGACTTTGGATCTGTAATTGAAAATCAAACGTGAAAACAAAACGTGATTCATTGGTGTTAATCTGAAATCAAGAATGAAATGGAATTGCCGAGAATCAACACGGTATACCTGATTTTAGACTTGTTTCTAGAAAATTGGGGGAGATGTGTGATGTTCTTAGGTATTCAATGTTGTTCTTCAGCTTTGACGGTAACATCAATGACGAAAACGACTCCAGATCTTCAATCTTGTGCTCAACTTATTGAAATGTTGTTTGTGGGTCTTTTGGGTCTGTATTCACGAAGGAGATAAAGAAAAATCAAACAAAAAAAAGTGATTGAAATGCAGATTAGAGAAATTGAATCGGAACAGTGATGTTGGGGACGAAGTGTTGTGTACGATGGCATCGTAGTCGTCATCAAAGCTAAGCAAAGAACAAAGAAATTAGATGAAATAAATGGCTGCGAAGTAAAGGTCGTAAATACCTTCACCTGTAATGAATGGAGAAGACTACGAAGAGGTCAAACCTTCAAAATGAAGAGCTGATGAGAAGGACTACGAATAGCTGAAACTCTTTGGAACTTGATGATGATACCGCATCCTTGACCCACTTCGGAGGTTTGGTGTTGATCGGCGAACAAATGGAGTCAATCGGTGATGCTGAAGGAAGCAACTGCCTTCGGTGGTTCAAATAGTTTTGGGGGTTAATCGAGAAGGAGAAGAGAAAAACGGAACAGTGACACCGAAGTGATGACTGTCTTTGGTGGTCTGCGGTGTTGATTGGGTGGCCGGTGGAGGTATGAAATGGCTCCGAAGAGTTGGAACTCTTCGGTGGTCTGCGGCGTTGATTGGGAAACCGGTTGCCTTCGTCGGTGACAATTTATTGGAATGGAAGACGACTCAGATAAAGATGGAATCAGAGATCCAATGCCTTTGCTGGTGATGTGATTAAAAGGAAAACGGGTCTTTCCAAACTGCCTTCTGAACTAGTGTTGGATTCAATCGGACCACATGGAGACATCAAGGGACGAAGACGCCTAGGCCTGATGTGAGCAATCGGAAACGATGATGGGTGTAACGAGATTAGAATGATGTGTGGGATGTGTTAATCGAAAAACCAAGATGCAGAAACGCCGAAGTGGTGATTAAAGAACGGAGAGAAATCAGATGGGACGGAACTGATCTTCCCAGGAAAAGAAAGAGACGACGAAAAGGATGAATGGGATGATGCGAAGGGATTGTTGACTTTAGAGTCAAAGAATCGGAACCAAAAACGTTAAACCCATTCGGACCCTAATCACCAGCCCAACTTCTTTTCAAAACCCATTTAAGCCCAATTTAAATGTTTTAACCCAACCCCAATCGGATCCAATTTTATTTTAACTATTCCATTCCAGCCACCAATACCATTCCGATCCTAACCTTCAAGCCAATCGGATCCTTGAGGCCACATGCAATCCCAGCCCAACATGATTTTTAAACCCTTTTAGCCCATATTGAAAACAGTTTCAGCCCAACACATAGAAAACCAAAATAGAAAACCAATAAAATTTTTCAAACAACCCGATGCATTTTTCGAGAGGGAGTATTTGATTGATTTTTGCGGATCGAGCGCGTCTCTTGACCACACAGTTTTATGATCTCATTGATCATAAAAAGGGGGAGATTGTTATTGGTCATTCGGGAAAATTGTCAAAGAATATTATTCATGCCATTACTTGATTCGCTTCCTATGCCACGTCATCCATTCTGATCTTTGAGAGGGAGATTGTTGGGGTACAAAGCCCTACATGGATTGATGTTTGGTGGGCTTAGATGGCCCATTATGATGGGCCTTGCCCTAGTTGTAGCTCTTACCTATATATAGTCATGTTTATGTCATTTGTTAGGTAGAGCTCACAATGTGAGTGTAACGACCCAAAAATCTCGAATTTATATTCGAGAAAATACGTAAATAAAAGACTAAAAATATTTTGAAAGTTTTAAAATAATTTACTTAGAAATGTGGTAAAATACCAAAAGTTTGGAAAAAGATGGTGAGAAAGGGCAAAATGGTCATTTGACATCCAAATGACTTTTAAGTAAGGAAAATATAATTTTTGGAGTTTATATATAATGAAATAAAATTTTGACACCAAATAATGGTGATAAGTATTTGAAAGTTAATTCTAGTAAAAGAGGGTAATTTTGTCATTTTACCATAAAGGGGTAATTTGGTCATTTGCCCATGTATAAGATTTATTATAAAAGTATAATTCTAGTTTGGACCAAAAATGTAAGAAATAAAACTTAGTGTAATAAGAGTTGGGTTCTAGTGTTAAAAATATGAAGAAATTAAGTCCAGGGGCTGTTTTGTCATTAAGCCAAAGTTGGAAAAATATAAAAATGGGAAAATATCTCATTAATAATCATAATTTCTGAAGATGGTTCTAGAGAGGATACGGGAAAAAACGATTTCTTGGATTCATGAAGAAATTGAAGCAACTATCTTGGAATTGAAGAATTCCAAGCCAAAGAAGGTTAGTAAACATGATTTTAGAGTTGTTTAACCCATTTCCCGTAAGCAAGTTACTGTAGCTTCGAGATTTTAGTGGCTAGAGGAGGATTATCCTATGATTCCTAGTCTTAACTTGTGTCTTAATCACTACCTAAACCTAGTTTAACCATTGAAAGTGTTAAAAATCAAGAAATAAGAATTTTAGCTCAAGAACCCTAGAAATGGGTTTGTAAAATTGAAAGTGATTTTTATTGTTTTGTTAGGTTCTAATAATCACTTAAGATGTATAAATACATTCCTAAGTGATTGATTTCAAAAATTTGCATTTTTGGGGAAAATTATCAAAAACGTGATTTTATGAAAATAAATCAAATTATGAGTTTGAAACTGATTGTAAATGATCTAATAAGTCTAAAGTGTCATAAAAGACATGAGAAATCAATTCCAATCTTGGAAATTCATTAAAATGATTTTTTTTGAGTAAAAATGAGTTTTTGGGGATGATTTCAATCAAAAGTGATGAAATTGAAGAAACTATGGTTTAGATGTATAAAGGAGTTGTTATTTTAGTCCTAGAATGATTCTAAACTAATTAAGTCAAGTATTAAGAACATATCTTAAAAATCATCAAAGTATGTTGCTATTGTTGAAAAATTGGAATTTTGTCAAAAGCCTTAGAATTCAATTTTATATGATCAAATTAATCCTAAAGGGTTTTAATGAGTTCCATATGTGATATTTGTTAAAATAAAGCAGTAGAAATGATTAATTTCAAACAAATTCGGTTTTTTGGATCAAAAATGCAAAAACGGGAATGTTTGGAAAAGTAATCAAAATCTATGATTTTTATGATTAAAGACATGAAGTAAATGAATGGTTTTGGTCTTGGAACAAACCCTAGGGATTAAGTCATGTATTAAGGGCTTAATATGAGAAAATGGAAATTTGTAGCATAAAAATTGGGCAATTCTGGGCTGCTGTTCAGCTGGCGCGGTGCGCCCAGCGGCAGATTGAAAATGCAGTTTTCTCAATTAGTCTCCTGCCAAGCCCAAATGGATTTTGAGTTTTGGTCTTAAACTTGTCCGTTTGACCTCAAATTTTAAACATAGGTCTAATATGTTATGAAACTTCATGAAAAATTGTCGGAATCGAAATACGATCCCCGAGGGTACTGTAGCAAAATACGTATAAAATACAACTTAACTAAAGTTGGTCATTTAAAAGTTATAGACTTGTTATGACCCAAGATAGTATTATAAGGACTCTAATGAGTTATAGAATCAGTTAGCATTAATGTTAATGTATAATATGTTAATTATAGGTCCATGCCAAGTGACTAATGGATCAAAAGAGTATAAATACAAGGAACGTGTAGTCAATTTTCTAGCAATACGTGAGGTGAGTACATGCAGTATTTTTACCCATTCTGGGGTACATGGCAAGTAAGTATTTTCAAGATTTCGTATAAAATCTTATATGTGAAATTATATGCAAGAGTTTTATTTCTAACTTATTTGTGAAAGTATAATGCTATAATTGAAGATATGTTTTGAACTATAAGTCAAATTAAGTGAAAGTATATATTGGCTTATGAGTCAATTATGTGAAAGTAAGTTTTGGTCTATGAACCAATTATGTGAAAGTACATGTTTAATACAAGTTATACATGTTTGAAAGTATGGATAGGCATATAGCCATAAAATGTTTAAGAAATATGTTTTGGTTACAAACTTTATATGTTTTCAAGTTTGAAAGGACATATAGCCACAATATCTTTGGAAAATTATAAATTTGGCATCTAGCCATAAAGACAGAAAGTAATGAAGTTTGGCGCTTAGCCATAAGTTATATGTATGTATGTAATGTTCAAGCAAGCAGAAAATGTTTTGTATGACTGGTAATTGTAGCAAGCAGCGTTAGTAAGGGAACTATGTTCCAACCTTCCCGGGTTAGGTAAGGGGTCTACTGGGGACAAGCCCCATCGCGAAGTAGACTACCTCAGCACTTCTATGGTGAGGATTGATCCGTTCTTTCTAGCCATAGAGACTTGGGGTATCACTTATAGTGATTAAAGCCCTAAGTATAAAAATCCAGCAAGCTTATAAAACCAGTCAAAGAAAGTAAGAAAGATATTAATTTTGTAAAGTATGTCATAAAATGATTTTGAAAAGTAAAGAATTATAGTATGTTGTCATTTTAAAGTTTTGAAAGAAGATATTTTTACAAGGTATGATATGTAATGATTTTGAAAAGTGTAGAGCTATGGCATGATATTATTATAAAACTTGAAAGATGTTTTTATGTTATAAGTTTTATAAAAAGGTTGGAAAAGAAATTAAAAGTTTGAGTCTAAAACTCATGTAACTCACGAGACAATTTTTGTCTTACGTATTCTATGTTTTGCCATGTATTCCAGGTCTATATAAGTTGCTATCGATGGGATGAAGTTTAGCTGGAGTGGAGCTTAAGTTAGCTCCTATATTGGACTCAAGGTTAAATCCTTCTTGCTTACTATGGTTAGCTTGATGTGAATTTGTACACCCACAGTTTTTAACATATAAATAATCGGTTTTTGATAAACCGTATTTTTGTAATCATGTATATATACGAAAAACCATAGTATTTGCAAACAGTAGAAATGGGGTGTCACAGTGAGGTGTAGGTGCTTTATGCAATAACCTTGTACACTCTCACATGTTTGATTATATTTGAATATTAATCATTCGGCACTTTGGATATTTGTTTCGATCTTCACGTTATTATTATTCTGCACATGTCAAATCCGACTTAACACGCTTACACCTAGACAACAAATCGACCCCTTTCTCTTTCAAAAGGTAATTCGATTTTAAGATTTCTAACCTAGGACTAACACACCCCCTCGATGTCGCAACCTATTCCACTCGACTTCGCCACCATGAATAGAATAAACCACCTTAGCCCACAAATCCCCCGGCCTTGTTCTAAACCGCCAAATCCATTTAAACAATAAAGCACAATTCAAGCCAAAAATGCTCCCGACTCCCAAACCTCCTAACTCCTCACTCGCCATACACTTCCTCCAAGCAACCCAATACATTTTTCTTTCCCCCAACTCAGCACTAAAAAAATTGTTCCTCAAAGATTCCAAAACCTTATCAACATCTACAGGGATACGATACAGTGACAAATAATAAGTGGGCAAGCTACCCAAGACAGCCTTGATGAGCGCCAGACGACCACCAATCGATAACATACGAGCATGCCACGAGGATAATCTACATTTAAATTTATCCACTAGTTTATTCCAATGTTTAATACGACCCATATTACAACCCACAGGAACTCCCAAATAAGTAATCGGACTATCCGCAACTCCACAATTGCAGCTCAAAGTTCTCAACTCCAACTCCCAGAATCTTACTCTTACTCACATTTAATTCGTAGTTTATGGAAATTGTAACGTTATAAAAAAAATCTTAAAACTTTTATCTATTGGCATTGTGACACATTATTATTATTATTATCAAATTTTGATCGCATATAAGGTTCCGATATTATAATCTTCTTATATAAATACACACGTACATAGACAATTAGTTTTTAATCTATGTGTTTTTCATATCAACCATTAAAACCACCGACAACGATGACAAATAGGACATGTTTGACTTTTCTAGCTATGTGTTTTTCATATCAACCATCAAATTCAAAGCATAGACTATAGTTTAGAAGTCCAAGAAAATGACAACCCCACCTATCCGCAAATTCGGTGAAATTGCATGTGAAAGAATATGTGAGTTATATTGTTTAACGGTCGATGAACTAAATAGATAATGAATTTTGGTGTTTGTTTATATTTAGATAATCATATTTTTTTTGGTACATATCTGACCAGTATACTTGTTTGACCTGTTCATAATAAGTAATATTACCTATGATTACCGGTATATTATCTTATTATGAACAGGTCTAACAAGTATACTGGTCAAATGTGTACGAAAAAAACATTGTTACCTAAACGTGGACAAAAACCAAAGTTCGTTACCTATTTATTATACATCTAAAATGCCCAATTTTTTGTATAATTATTGTATTTTATTTTTTTTAGAAATTAACCTCTTGATCGATTTTTACATCATTTTCAAATTATATCAATAATTAGATGTTTTATCATATGTTGTGCACAACTAATGACCATTTAAAACCTGGAAAATGGCTTATTTGAAATATAGTTAAAATTTTTAATAGTCTTAAACACACAAAAACGATTATATGCAAAACTATTAAAAATAATGAAATAATATTACATTCATATTGTTCACTGCTTCATCCTAACTCATGTCATTTTAAATGAACAATCGAGTCTCCAAGGTAAATATCGTAAACAATGAGTCTCTTGAAGTTGTGTTAAACGATGAATTCATCGGCCTTAATGCCCGACGAAATTATATATTTTTTAATTTGTTATTTCAAATTAAAAGCCTTAAGATCTAAAAACTATTATATTATAACATAGAAGTATTTAAAAGCATAAAAGAATTAAAGAGTTTTCCTTCATCCGTCCAAATTTAGGTAACCATGTTTTTTTTCGTTCATGTTTAGGCAAACATGTTTTTTTCGTACTTTTTAGGTAAGAATGTTTTTTTCGTACACATTTGACCATTATACTTGTTAGACTTGTTCATAATAATGTAATATTACCGGTAATCGTAGGTAATATTACCTTAGGTCAGATGTGTACAAAAAAACATGATTACCTAAATATGGACAAACACCAAAGTCTGTTACCCATTTAGTTCATTAACCCTAACTTTTAAATGTTTCTTTTTGTCGTCTTAATTTTTCTATTATGAAAAAAAATTGGTACATAAAAAAAATTGGTAAAATGACATTGTAGTTCATCGAAGTTTTATTTTTGGTTTTAAAATGTCCCTCATTTTTTTCTATCCTTTTAAAGGTACGAATTTTAATTTGGCATGCTTTTAAAGGGAGTCTGCGTATCTAATTTGGTTACAAGTAGGTTATGTGGCCAAAGAGACCAGGTGTTGATGACGTGGGCAAAGATATTCACTACTTGACCACAAACCGGTGTCATACCGAAAACTTAATACAAAAGACTCTAAACCAAGAGGTGGTGGCCGATACGGCAATTGATATATAGAAATATCACCTTCCAACATCTTTAAAGCTTCTGAAATCGTAGGTTGAAGTGCCACCATCGCATGAGCACAAAATAATCCAACTCTTACGAATCTACCCATCACACCCTTCGGCGACGTCCCTTATTGTCTCATCGATTCTTCCAAAACCTCACCAGTTCCGATGACTCTGGTAGTCATCTGATAATGCCCGTATCTACTTTGCTTAGCTAATCCAAAATCGACAACTAGGGCTTACATATTTGAGTCCAGAAGAACGTTTGTCGCCTTTATATCGTGATGAAATATCTCCTTTGGGCAAAACACGAGCTTTTACTGTTCTTACATAATGTATATGAAATTGAGTTTGTTTCCTCTTGTTTTTAAATCTTCAGTATGCGAAAACAACACCCCAAAAAAGGAGAATCTCGATCAAAGCTCCTAAAATCGCAAAAAATGGTGTTTTTCTTTGAACTTGATATGGATCTCGATATGGCTAAAGGTAAGTTGAGGGTGCAACCGGCATTTCGAGTGTCTTCCAGGGTAAATGCTATTGAATGATATGATTCCGATAGATGTATGTCTTATAATATAGTTAAAAATAATGAAAAACTTATATATAAACTTAGTGCAATAGTTATTATATTATAGTTAATGTCAAAACATTATTATTTCCAACATGTATATGTAAAAAAATCTAATTATATAATTTTATTATGCGCAACGCACGAAATAAAGGACGAAAGGTGATCATATCCCTTAACTTTATGTTAAGCACACAATTTATCCTACAAAAGTTTTGGTAGCCCGCCATAGCTACCGTCACCAAGGATATTCATTATTTGGGTTTACTCTAAATAACTAAATCCAAATCGTGTACATTCATAAACCTACTGAGTTTTGTATGTGGCTTTCAATTCAGTTTATCAACCAAAACCCAAACCCAAACGCTTTAGTTTTAAGCTTGATTCTCCCATTGGTAAGAATCTACCAAGGAGGTATCCTATTTAAACCCTACGCATCACTCACTTGCTCTAAGAACACAGTGATGGATCCAAATCTTTTTCCTTCAGGTGAACTAGTGATTAGTTACATGACTAGATCGAATCAAAAGTCTACTTTTCCACTCCAAATCAAATAAAATCACATAACTTAGTGGATATAAAGTTCAAACAAATGACAAAATAACAATTAAAGTTGTTTGGTACAAGTAATATAGAGTTTAAAAACTAAGATCATATTTTTCCCAAAGAAAGCAAATCGATTTCGGCCAAACTAGTTTTTCGCATAATCTGTTTGGACATGACTAATTGGTTTGACAACCGGACTAAAATCGGTTTTCAAACCATCAATTTTGCTGAAACTAATTTTAGTGTTTTTCTGCCACTTGTGGTTCGTTCAATGGGTCAAAGCGACATTTTTCTACTTTTAACTTTAAAAAGAATATGTGCATTTTATAGTCAGTTTTCTGGATTCTCGTGTCAAAATAATTGGGTTAATATGATAAGTGTATAACAAACTATTTTTCTAACAAAAAACACAATAGCTTTTAAAGATAAAAAGATAAGCAACTAAATCTTTATGTTCACAAAATATCATTTTTAATAGAATATTATGAACAAAAAACAAAAGATTCGTCATCCATTTATGATATATTTTTTTTTTTCAAAAAAATGATTTGTTGTAAAATAAAAAATAGATAGTTCATTATCCATCTATGACATTAACCCATAATTTAAAAAAGTGATGGATCAAAATATTATTTTTCCACCATATTCAAGAACCGCTTTAAACCGATTTTTTGAACAGTTTTTCCAAACCTATTTTAAATTATATGGTATATATTAACCATTCATATCATACAAAACGGGTACAATTTTGAAAATAAAAGGGTATTCAGTGGACTAGTATTTGATGATTTTCCAGATTTACTTATATAGTGTTTTAAAAAGTAAAAACGACGCTTTTAAAAAAATTTAAAATCGTATGCAAGAATGTTCAAGACTATAGATTTGTAAATTATATTAATTTTGACTTACCATTGTTCAGAATTTGATAATGAAATACAAGTCAGAGCTTATTTCAATAATACATGGCATCACTAATAATTTTTTTGCCTTCTCATACACCTCAATGAAATGGGTTTTGAGATAAAATAGAATAATAGATTTGGTCATATTATGTTAAGCGAACAATTGATCCTACAAAGGAGGTCTCCTATTTAAAACCAGGGCGTCACCCATTTTGCTTTAAGAGCACAATGATGGATCCAAATTATTTTTCTTTATGTGCACTAACGATTAGTTACTTTACTGGATCGAGTCAAATATCTACTTTTCCACACTCCAAATCAAACAAAATTACACAATTTAGTGGATTTAAAGTTCAAACAAATGACAAAATAACAATTAAAGTTGTTTGGTTTAAGTAATCTAGAGTATAAAAAACTAAAATCATATTTTTTTCCCAAAGAAAGCATATGAGTTTTGGCTAAACTAGTTTTTCGCATAATATGTTCGAACCTTTTCCACTCCAAATCAAACAAAATTACACAGCTTAGTGGATTTAAAGTTCAAACAAATGACAAAATAACAATTAAAGTTGTCTAGTTCAAGTAATCTAGAGTGTAAAAAACTAAGTTCATATTTTTTCCCAAAGAAAGCAAATTGGTTTTGGTCAAACTAGTTTTTCGCATAATATGTTCGATCCTTTTGCACTCCAAATCAAACAAAATTACACAAGTTAATGGATTTAAATTCAAATAAGTGACAAAATAACAATTAAATTAAAGTTATCTGGTTCAAGTAATCTAGAGTGTAAAAAACTAAGATCATATTTTTTTCCCAAAGAAAGCAAATCGGTTTTGGCCAGACTAGTTTTTCGTATAATATGTTCGAACCTGACTAATTGGTTTGTAACAACCGGACTAAAATTGGTTTGGAAACCATCAATTTTGCTAAAACTAATTTTAGTGTTTTTCTGCTACTTGCAGTCGTTCAACGAGTGAAAGCGACATTTTTCTAGTTTTAACTTTAAAAAAATATATATGCGTTATATATTTATAACTTTAAGGGGTCAAAACCCTTTTCTTATTGGCTTCTGGATTCTCATATCAAAATAATTGGGTAAATACAATAGCTCTTAAACACCAAAAGATAAGCAAGTTAAACTTTATGTTTACAAAATATCATTTTTAATGGAATACTGTGAACAAAACACAAATAGTTCGTCACCTATCTATGATACTATTTTCAAAACAATGATGTTTGTTTAACAATCTATGATACTATTTTCAAAACAATGATGCTTTTTTTTAACAACAACAATAAAAGAAAAACAAACATTTCATTAGCAATTTACGACATTAACCCATAATTTAAAAAAATTGATGGATCAAAATGCTATTTTTTCACCATATTCAAGAACCGCTTTAAACCGATTCTTTGAACAGTTTTTTCAAACCTATTTTAAAGTATATGGTATATGTTAACCGGTCATATCATACAAAACGGGTACAATTTTAGAAATAAAAGGATATTCAGTGGACTAGTATTTGATGATTTTCCATATTTACTTATATTGTGTTTTAAAAAATAAAAATTACTGCTTTTAAAAAAATTTAAAATCTCAATCAAGAATGTTCAAGACTACAGATTTGGAAATTATATTAATTTTGACTTACCATTGTTAAGAATTTAATAATGAAATACAAGTGGAGCTTATGTTAATGATAAATGGCAACACTCATAATTTTTTTGCCTTCTCATACACTAGGATGAAATGGGTTTTGACAGAAAATAGAATGATCAATTTGGTCATATTGTGTCAAGCGAACAATTAGTCCTACAAAAGTTTTGGTGACACGCCATATCTTCGGTAGCTCAACCCAAATATTTTAGTATGAGAAATTGTTTTTGTTCCTACCTTTTATTCCTACCAATCTTCCTATTCAAGTGAAATTATGACATGTGTATTAAAATATTATTATTTTTATTAAATGTGACACTTATCATACTTTCACATGGGTAAGAACATGAGTAGCAATAAAAGGTAGGAATCAATACAATTACTCTTTTAGTTTTAAGTGTTATATCCAAGTTGGTAAGAATTTCAAAGGATGTCTCCTATTTAAACCTAGGCATCACCCACCTTGCTTTAAGAGGACAATGATGGATCCAAATTTATTTTCCTTTACGTGCACTAATGATTAGTTACATGACTGGACTGAGTCAAATGTTTACTTTTTCACTCCAAATCAAACAAAATTACATAAATTAGTGGATTTAAAATTCAAACAAATGACAAAATAACAATCAAATTTGTTTGGTTCAAATAATCTAACTTAGTGGATTAAAGTTCAAACAAACGACAAAATAACAATTAAAGTTGTTTGGTTAAGTAATCTAGAGTTTAAAAAATTTAGATCACATTTTAGAAAATTAAATAATCCAGTAAATAAAAACCCTTATTATTTTTTTCTTTTGTTATTGCTTAGTTGGTACTTGGGATGTCGAAGGCTATATACAACAATTTAAAATTTTGCATAAATTTCAATAAAAAGATTTTTGAACAAGAAAAATCAAATAGAAGCCCTCACCATATTCAAACCACCCTTGTTTGAGAACATTACAATTTACCCCCTCACATTAGCCAAATCTCATCTATGGAAACAGTCTCTCTATCTTACAACTGTGTAGAGATACACTAGTCATCTATGGAAACAGTCTCTCTATCTTACAACTATGTAAAGGTACACTGTCTACATCTAACCTCCCCTTCCCATTCCAACAAAATTTTGGGTATTTTACCGAAGATAGACCTTTATTCCTTTTTAAAAAAAATCTTGAAAAAGACTTGATTTACAACAACCATACCAAATATATTAATTACCATGCTTCAAATTTTAACACATCTACATATTTTATTCTTTTACAGTCTCTAGAAACGCATACATAATCATACAACATTATTCGTATCATCTATAAACACCAACAAATTAAAAAAATTAAAAATTAAAAGTGATTAAGGAGCGCGGGGGAAAGAGAGTGTACTTGGGGAATCGATTCTGACAATATGTTCGTCTTCACCACCAGACTCATCACTCGAGTAATCCATTTCCCGATGTTCATTTGTGTCTGATAGGTTTTCACGTGGGGCCGCTAATTCTCCCATACTTGTCTTTTTTCTCACTGTTGCGGACCCTTCAGATCTCACGGATGTGAGTCGGCGGTTTTCGGTTGGTGGGAGTGGGACCCGTTGATATGACCGGCTGCGGGATGCCTTTGTGGTTGGCGGTTTTGGTAGTCCGTTTGGAGATGTATTTGGACTGTTTCTTTCATTGGAAATCTGATTATTAATATTGAAATATATCGAGTAAGTCATCGGATCGCGGCGAAAATAATCAAGGACTTTGTTTGAATATATGGGTTAATTGTTAGAATGATGATGATGACGAGGGTATTTATGTCTTTTTGCATAGACAAAAGATTAAAAGTGAGTCCCTGTCCCAGATTTTTAAGTGGGACAAAAGATTAAAAGTGAGTCCCTGTCTTTTTGCATATACAATTGTTGCCATTGTCAAATGATACAGGAATGAACAGTTCCATATATATTTATAGAAATGGTCCCTGTGTAATAGCCAAATGACAGAAATGGTCCCTGTATAAGACAAATATACACCCTATTGTTTTTAATTTGCATTAATTACAGTTATGCTCCCCGTATTTTTTTAATTTTCTTTAATTATAGTTTTGGTCCCCATACTTTTAAATTTCAATAACTACAGTTTTGGTCACTGTACTTTTTAATTTACATTAATTGCAGTTTTAGTCCATGTAGTTTTTATGTTAGGATAATTACAGTTTTGGTCCCTGTAGTTTCTAATTTGCATTAATTATGGTTTTGTTACGTGTAGTTTTTAATTTAAGAAACTACTGAATTACACTTTTAGTCCCTGCAGTTTTTATGCATTAATACTTTTTCGGTTTTATTGTACATACATGCATTTTCTGCAGCAACATGTAGGGATGTTACCCTAGTTTGTATTATTTTGAGTCCCATCCCAAGTCCTACGATGAGGGCAGTTATGTCTTTTTGGACAAACGAGTCTCTGCCCCACCTTTTCGTGTGGGGCAAAAAATTACAATTTTTTTGTCTCATTAGCATCAATCCTAGTCCCGGTCCTCATAGACATGATCCCCACTCTGAGTATAACAACTAACAAGGAGGGCATTTACGTCATTTTGCACAGACGATGGACCAAGAGCACGTCCAAAAAAATTGCAATTTTTGTCTCAGTGACATCATTCCGTGTCCAGTCTTTATTGTAATGAGGAGGGCATTTACGTCATTTTGCACAGACGATGGACCAAGAGCACGTCCAAAAAAATTGCAATTTTTGTCTCACTGACATCAGTCCGAGTCCAGTCTTTATTGTAATGAGGAGGGCATTTACGTCATTTTGCACAGACGATGGACCAAGAGCACGTCTAAAAAAATTGCAATTTTTGTCTCACTGACATCAGTCCGAGTCCAGTCTTCATTGTAATGAGGAGGGCATTTACGTCATTTTTCACAAACGATGGACCAAGAGTGCGTCCAAAAAATTGCAATTTTTGTCTCATTGACATCAGTCCGAGTCCAGTCTTCATTGTAATGAGGAGGGCATTTACGTCTTTTACAAAAAGGAAAGAAAGAACATACCATGCTTCCATACATGCTTAACTGCATAGCACGGGCAGAAAAGTTTTTTCCATGTTGATCTGTCTCGTTAGGATGTTCAAGATGTTGTCTGGACTTTGTATGTCTTTCTGGCCAGCTCATTAGACCACTGTGTTCTCTTGAAGGTGATCTCGGAGTATTATTATCGCCATGTGATATTAATGAAGATTGCCTCCTTTGAAGGCTTCTCGTGGCCTCAAATCCAGCAATGTCAAACATTATCACTCGTGCCCTTGTCTCCACTATGTATGATGATGCATAGTGGCAAAAACTTGCCCCTTATCAACAAAAAACAAACCAATAACACTGATTTAATTACTTTTATGTTGTTTTCATCATAAAACGAAAAGTAGAAATTTGAGGAATTTTATTCTAGTTGATGCTCCATAAGGCCCGGCCCCGTATGTTTTGTTACACTGTGGTTGGTATGCATTAGACTGGGAAAAGACGTAAATGCCCTCCTAACTGAAAATACCCTAAAAATCTTATCCTCTCTTGTGTTTGTGTGCATTGTATAGGACTGAAATTGATGTGAATGGGACAAAATATGTAACTTTTTGTTCAAGGTGGGACATGGACTCGCTCTCAATCTCTTATTTGTGCAAAAGACGTAAACGCCCCTAGAAAGCTTACTCGGTTGTTTCCCGTCCAGTGTAACAAACACAACTTTTGGTTGCGTTTATCACACATGGTAGAACTGGACTGACCAAGCTTTCTAGGGGTATTTTTGATGGTGAGGATGAGGGGTATTTACGTTTTTATCAAAAATAAGAGATCAAAGGGCATTTACGTCTATAATTACGTATATATCCTTATAAAATTTGAAATTACGTATATATCCTTACAAATCCTAAAAAATCACATATATACCCAAAAGATTAATTTAATAATAATTAATCATTTTAAAAATTCAAAAAACTATTTTTAACTCTATTTTTTTATAGTTTTAAAAGCTAAACAAATTGTGACATTACTATACTACCCGTGTTCCAAGTTTTCCAAACATATCGGTCGTCCCAAAAATTTTCTACTTTTAAAAACTATTTTTAATTCTATTTTTTTTATAGTCAAATTTGTCGTAATCAGTTGTTTAAGCGTGAAGGAGTTGTCGATTATGGAAGGATTCCATAGGGGTATTTTAGTAACTTGGGTATAATTACTTTAAAAACTGTTTTTTATTTTTTTTAAAGGTTAACTATTATTAAATTAATCGTTTGGGCATATATATGATTTTTTAGGGTTTGTAAGGATATATACGTAATTTCAAATTTTATAAGGATATATATATGTAATTATAGAGGTTTGTAAGGATATAAACGAAATTCTCCCTTTTTTTTATGTTAATCGGTGCCAGTCTTGGCCCAAATACAAGCCTAACTTTTATTAAAGACTACTTTGGTAAAAATGTATCATAGCCTATATAGAAAGTAAGGTAAAAAATATATATATATTTAACTAATGTCACAATAGAAAATGGATCTTTAAATTACCTGCTATTTCTGATACTCGGAAACTTTTGTCAGCATATGAAGGGAACAATGCAGCAGGGGCAGTAATAAGTTCCAAAGTACCCTGTGTTTTTATAAATCCTTCTAATAATAAACCAATCATATTCTGAGGTAAATCAAAACTTTCTCCTGTTATATACGTGCTCATACTTGATCTTTCTGCCACAAGAGTCCTTAAATCATGCATCGTTATTTTCTCAAAGATTTGAGGAAGCAACAGTTTCAATAGTATGATTGAGCTTTCCTGTAATCACAATATCAAATTCTTAATATAATAAAACAAAGGGCTAAATACAAGAAATAGCAAGGTACTGTTTTTTTTTTTTTTTTTGTGATTTATAGCATCCTACTTATCAGAACTTAATAGCAATGAAATTTCTTACATTTGGGGAGTTTTTAAAGTACAATGCTATAATAAACAAATCAATGAAAGTACATTGCTATTTCTTCAAAATGATGACCATGATAAGTGAATCAAGAGGAAAAATATAGTGAGAATATTTTCATGGCGATCAATTGTTTTCTCGATAAATGATGTTTAAAAAATATTTGAGAAATGACGAAAAATTTGTAAAAAGTCGGGACTTAATGGGGAAAGCCTCGTTTCTTTGACTTTCTATTAAGTTGGTCTTTCTGTATTAAGTGAGAAAGAATACACACACACACACACACACACACACACACACACACATATATATATATATATATATATATATATATATATATATATATATATATATATATATATATATATATATATATATATATATATACGAGTAAGTTACAATTTTGGTCCCTCAAGTTTACCAAATGTTGCATTTTAGGACAAACTATTGGAAATTCACATTGGTGGTCCCTAAGGTTTGTGAAACGCTACAAACCAGTCCCTGGGTCAGGTAAAAAGACTAACTTGTCCTTTTTAATTTCTTTTTCCTTTTTCATTGAATTTATTATTTATTAATAAAGTAAATAATAAATTCAAAGAAAAAGGAAAAAGGAATTAAAAAGGGCAAGTTAGTATTTTTACCTGACCCAGTGACTGATTTGTAGTGTTTCACAAACCTTAAGGACCACCAACGTGAATTTCCAATAGTTTGTCCTAAAATGCAACATTTGGTGAACTTGAAGGACCAAAACTGTAATTTACTCTATATATTAAGTTGTGTCCTATTAGATGTATTAAGTAGAAAAGAGGCGTTCATTGAAAGTGTTGGTTTTTATACCTGCCATAAAAAATCTTCAACTGCATGATCGGTTCCAAGAACTGAAAGTATTTTTTCGGCTTCAATGAAGAAACCCATTATCACGGAATCGGTGATGATGTCACATATGTAAGGCTTTCCGGTTAAAACCTCGTATAGGCCCAAAGTACTTCCATGTGCAAATGTTGGATGTAAGGAGTATTTGTTTCTTATTCTCTTGCTTGACCACTGATGGAAAAATAAATAAATTATTAATCTAATTCATATGGATTAACTGAACTAGACTTGAAAAATGCTTCCTTAAGGGTCGGTTTGGTTGGAAGGAATGGAATGGGACAACGGAATGGGTCATTGCATTCCATGATCATGTTTGGTTGGTTAATAGGTATGGAATGAATTTTTTATATTATACGTAAATACTAGGTATAGTATCAAGTTTCAACAGTATTATATATATATATATATATATATATATATATATATATATATATATATATATATATATATATATATATATTATTTAGTTATAATTAGAGAAGTTATAATTTACCAAACTAAAAAGTTAAACATAGTAAAAACACGTTAAGACCCAAATAAGATTATAATAAGAAAAATATTTTCTATTAGTTATAGAAAAATTACAAATTGATAAAAATTACGAATGTCTTGAAAAAAAGATTTGTCATAAAAATATGTTAAATAAAATTGGGTTATATTACATTTTTTCCTTTCCATTCCATGATGGAATGAAAAAAAAACTGTTTGGTTGGATAGAATGGAATGATGAAGGAATGGAATGGCATGGGCTGAGTCATTACATTCCTTGATTATGTCTGGTTGGCATCCAGGAATGGAATGAATATTTTATATTTATGTAAATACAAGGTATAATATCTTATTTAAAAAAGTAAACAATTAATAAGATCCAAATAAGATTATAATAAAAAAATATTTTCCAGTTATGTTCAGAAAAAAAAGTATAACTTAATTAAAATCATGAAATTCTTAAAAGAATCTCTTTGTTAAAAATTTTATAAATAAAAATGGGTTATATCACCATTTCACATTCCATCCCATGATGGAATGATAAAAAACACCAAATCCAGATTAACAAAATGGAAGGAATCGGATTCCTTTAGGAACGGTCAACGGTCCATTCCGTTCCTTTTCTCATTCCGATGGAATGACCCATTCCATTCCTTTTCCCCAATTCCAATTCCGTCAATTTAATCAATTACCTTCACAACACCATTAGAAATCAACCAAATTCCATTTGGCTTAGATCCCTCCTTATAAAGAGCAACACCGCGTAGTTTCATTGTCTCCTTTGTGGACCCCACAATTTGCTCACGAACTGCTGATGGAAGGGCTCCCAACAAAGGATTGGCACTGATCAAATCATGTGCTTTAGGCATCTTAACTAAAGGAGGATTTCTTAGAAGTTTTTTCAAGTCAGTCTGCATTATAAAACCAGAAAAATCACTTTATATCTTTCAAACCACCAAAGGGTAATTATGGAAAATGAAGAATACCTGGACAGCATCATGAAGATGAACCAATTCCTTTTCCTCTAATAATCCAGACTTTTCAAGATCTTGAACGTATTCAATTAGATGATTAAGCACCGAATATGTCACTTGCCTTGTTTTCAAAACACGTAAAACCTAAAAAAAACATCATTATAATACACGGTTTTGCATAAATATATTATTCTTCAAGTAAATCTGTTGTGAAATCTATATCATTATTATTCATTAAGAGCCTTTTTTCCGATTAAGCCTTGTATTGAATGGGTAATAAATTCTTTTTGGACCGAGTGAACTGTCTGAAATGACCATTTTACCCTTTCGTTTAGAAGTAATGTTGAATATTGAATAACTGCTTATTTGATAAATGTTATGGAATGCTGTTAGAAAAAGGGTATTTTATACATGCAATAATTAGTAAATTTAACTAACCTGTGGAAAAGTAATGCGGACATCTTCTAGAAACTTCTTGGCTTCTTCTCCTTCTGTCTCACTCTCATTAATTATTGCCAAAGCAATTTCACTCTCACCTACAATAAGAGTTGGAAGTATAAAAATGTTAGTGCTTCTAGAAGCTTAGTATTCAGGATAAAGTGATAAAAATACATGACAACGTACTTTCATTCATTTGTGTATTATAGCATTCTACTTTCATTTTTTTCCTGTTACAGCATTGTCTATATAAATTTTCTTTCTCATTAAGACATTAATTATACTTTGAAAAATATATCCAGTTATAGCATTGTACTTCCAATATTTTTCTTACCGAGACCTGATTTGAAAAATTTTATCCAATCAAATTCTAGCAGTGAAAATTGCTTTGTATTTGGATGACAATGCTATTATCGGGTAGTTTTCTCAAAGTATAATGTCCTAATAAGAAAATTTCAAAGTACAATATCTTAATAAAAAAAACGAAAATATAATGTAATAGAAAGATATGAAAGTAGGATGCTTTAATACACAAAGAAATGAAAGTACATTGCTATTACTTGCGTTTATATATGTATTAGAAGATAAAGAGTGATTGTTACCAATGAAATCATGGAGTTGTTGTCTTGCAATTCTATGGGCACGAAGAAAGGCTGCGGATATGTAACATGCAGATTCCAACCTTTCAACTGTGAAGTAAGTTACAAGCTTCCTAGGAAAGGTGCTTGTTTGTAAAAATTTATAATAATTAGGGAAATGAACATTGGATTTTAATCCATTCCAATCACATAAGGGTTCATATGTCACCAAATCAAGTGCTTCATCAACTGATTGCATCAAAATGTTTGCTGTAGATTGAGTGATTCTACCTTCTTCCAACATTGCCCAATAAGCAGCTTGCACACCTAAAATGTTATAGATTCCATGATTAAAGCATCCAAAACAATGAGCTTTTTGGGTTAAATAAGGTCATAAAAGTCAAATAAGCTGTTGTAGAGCTTTTTCATTTTGCTTGTGAAATTAAAAGTTTCATGTATGAGTTTTTTCATAATTCTTTTGGTTTATTGATTACAAATTGAAATTGTTATTTTGTTTCATATAGTGTAAAATAGATATATAAAAATATATCTAAAAATTATAGAAACGTATTTTTATTTGTTGCTTTGTAGTAGAATTGTACAAATTAATTTTTATCTATTTTTTTTTCTGTTGTTTTGTAGTAAAACATGTTTAAAATATATTGATCAAGTTTTATTTATTTTTATTTGTAAAAAGTTGCATATATACTGTTTATTTATTTTGACTTAATTTAAAATGTATCTATTTATATAAAAAGAATAAGTAAATCTAAATTAGAAGTTATATATTTTAATGTTCTTTTCCACAATAAAAAATTGTATATACTTTCAATACAAACTATTTAGTTATTAAAACAAGTTTCAAGCACATTGATTGGTATACAAAAATAAAATGATAGAAATTGATTGTTAGGACTTAGGACCCATAAATAAGCTTAGTGAAAGGGCTTTGCTTTATTATAGTGAATATGCTTCCTGTTGAGAAAACTCTTAAGAAAGTGAATAGTTTTTCCTGTTAAGCTGTTTCATGAAGTTAACTTGAAATATTATCGTAAAATAAGGAATAGACAATATCAAAATTATAAAATGAAAAAGTTTGTTACCATTTAAGAAACGTATGCGTATATCAGAAAGATGCATGTGTTCAACATCATTATCATTTTCTGAAGTAGTATGAGGGTGAATACGTTCTCCTTCTGCATCATGTAAACATGTGATGTATTTCTTGACAGTTGGCCAATCAGCGGGCCCCAATTCCTCATCATCTACAAGATCACCAAACGCCTCCAAAGCTTTGCTCATCATTTCATATTTTGTGTAATCCAATATACGCCTCTACCAATTGTATGCATATAAAAAATCAGATAAAGGGCAAAATAGTCATTTCAATTGGGACAAGAACCAAAATGGTTAGGATACTTCAACGTAAGAAACAAAATCGTTAGGAAAATTCAAAATAAGGACCAAATTTGCAAGAGAAAACATTTTGGGACCAAAATTGCAAAAATCAGTTATACTCAGGGACCAAAAATGTAATTATAAATTTACCTTAGCTGAAGACAGCTTATCCATATCTAGCATCCTCAAAACAAACTGAGTAGTTGATCCGTTTATGATAAGTGTTAAAAACACAATTCCGCCAGTGAAGAACACAAACTGCACAAATGAAGATACAATTTTGATAAGTTTTAATGATTTTTAAGTTAAATCATTAATCAAATTTCGTGTTCCTAATTTAGTTAGTTTCAGAGGATATATTTGATCTATGATATTATAATGTAAAGATACAATATAGTGAAAGAAAAGTACCAATACTCCTGTTTCAGGAGTAATGTATGTTGATGAGTCGCTAGATTGCTGAAAAAGGCATAAAAAGACATTATTTAGAAGAAGAAAAAAAATTGACATTTACGGATGTATGAAGTATAAAAGTGGCAGTTGAAAACATAAATAAAGTTACAAGGCAACTGAATTACCATGTGGTAATTTCACTTGTTATTTATACATGGCTTAAATGCAAGAAATAGCAACATACTTTAGATTGTTTGTTAATTATAGCATCCTACTTCCATTTCTTTCTCTTACATCATTGTACTTTCAATTTCTTTATTATCAAGATATTGTATTCTGAAAAATCTACTCAATTATAGCATTATACTTTCATTTTTTTCCTTATTTAGACATCGTACTATGAAATTTTTTTCCCAATTGTAGCAATGAAAAAAGCTTTGTATTTGGATGAATTTGTTAAAATTGGGTAGAATTTTAAAAGTACAATGCATTAATATGTAGAAACGGAAGCAAAATGCTATAATAAACAAATAAAGAAAGTACATTGCTATTTCTTGCATTTAACCGTTTTTTAAATACGACTGTTGGATTAATATACTAATTAATTATTTCAAATAAAAAAACTTACTTTAACGGAGAGAGAAAGAGACAATGCCACAGCACCTCTTAAACCAGACCACACAAGTACAACGCCTTCTTTCCAATCCAATCCATAACCAAAATATCTCAAAAATGGATATAAAGTTCCAACCACTATGGCCCTTGAAAGTTGTAGAAAAACATACAGAAGTATAAGGTAACCCCAAGCACTTTCTGTATCACACATAATAAAAAAAAAATACGGTTATTTTCATACGGATTACAAATATATAGAGGGAAGGGCTTTTATCATAAAAGTCCTTAAGTTTTTCAAAAATGTTCAACTTTGTCCTCCAACACCGCCACCAACCATCACCTCCACTGTGGGTGGTGGTGGTGGGTGGTGGCGGTGTTGGAGGACAAAACCGAACATTTTTGAAAAACTTAAGGACTTTATGAGAATTTAATTTCATGGTAAAAATGTAAAAAAATTGCAAACTTAAGGACTTCTATGTGAAAATAATTTCATGGTAACCTAGAAACCTGCTATCACAGGTTTCAGGGACAAAGATGGAAAAAAGTTTGCAAATTTTGGGCTTTAGTGGACATAAAATCCATAGAAGGGCAAAACTGAACATTTTCGAAAAACTTAAGGGCTTTTATGACAAAAGCCCTAGAGGGAAAGTAGATATACACAAATAATTGGAGGCAATAACAATGTAATTATTTCGCTGATAAAAACATGAGTTGTTTCTTTTTGACTTAATGAACTTAATTTTTTTGTTACATATTATTAGTCATGTAGTTAGTTTTTTTTTTTTTTATCAAATCACTCGGCATTGCTTTTAGAGAGGAGGGTAAAATGGTCATTTTCCATATTCAGACGGTTCATCAGTCCAAAAAGAAAAGGAATAACCTTTGTTTATACAGCCTTGGTTTAAAAAAGCGCGCCTGAGGCGCGATGCGATCCGAGGCGCACCGATGCGCAACTAAAAACGCATCAGACCATGTGATGCGATGCGATCTCATAATGCGGGACGATGCGTGCGACTCACTGCGCATCAAGGGCATCACGCATCAGCGCATCCCAGCGCATCTTTGTAAAAGCCCACTTAATTGAAATAAAATGCATTTTTTTAATAGAAAAAGCCCATATCCTTTTTAATTTTAAATAACCGGCCCTAGACTAACTAGAGGAAACGTGTGTTTGTTTCATTATCAAACTTTCAACTTATTTTGGTCTTTTGGGAGATTAATGCTAACTATATATATCGTATTATATGCATATTTTCTATTAATAGTGTTTTATAAGATATTATTTTAGTTGATATTCAAGCAAAATACATCCTAATTCGCTAGTGATTACTTGTGCGCATCGCGTTCGTGATGCCCGCGCATTCGCATCGCGCATCGCGCATCGGTCTTCGGGACCCTAATCGCATCGGAGCGCATCACGCTTTTTTAAACCAAGTATACAGCACAAGTGGCTTTTGGAGATTAGGTAAGGGAAATCTCCAATAAAATCCCAATATTTTGGCTCAGTTTATGAAAAAGTCCCAAATTGATTTTTATTAACAAAAAAGTCCCAAATTAATTTTTATTAACAAAAACTGACAGAAAATCGGCTAATGTTGGGACTTTTCCGTAAACTAGGCGAAAATATTAGGACTTTATTGAAGATAAAACATATAGTTTCTGTCCTTTTTTGTTCATAAAAATTTATTTGGGACATTTTTGTTAATAAAAATTAATTTGGGACTTCTTCATAAAATCAGCCAAAATATTGGGACTTTAATGGAGATTTCCCATTAGGTAATAGTGAAAGTCTGGTTGCTTTTATGTTTAATGAATTAGAGAGCTTACTTTCATGTTTAAGAATACTGTCACCTCCAAGTATACCTTCAGCTATGACTACTCCACTATAAAAATAAAATAAATTAATTTGATAAATCAAGTATTTCTCATAGTTTAACACACACAGGGAGTGAGAACCAATTGAATTTTCCCGTTATTAGTATGTGTCTCAAAATAATGAAATATAGTAACTTTTTTTAATATATGCATACCTCAAAATGAAGATAAGTGTATTAGCAATATATGCCACCATTTCCCTGCATTTCAACATAAAGAAGGCCTAAAACAGTATTTACAAAAAATTTGTGCATAAATTAATACAATAAATGGTACTAAAAAAACAAGAACAGGCATTAGACATCTTGATTTCAATTAAATGCAAAGATGATAAAATAACTGAATGCAAAAATTTTGCTGGATTTTAACTTGATTAAATAATGTGAAAGTGAAACCCTTTAAATCTTATAAATCCTTTAAAAATATCATTTCTATGTATTATAAAATTATAAAAAGAATAATATACCAGAAATGATGTAAGCTTTGTTGTCCTTCACCCTTGAAAGCAGTTCTAGCAACAGCAGCATAAAACCTGTTTTCATATATTTTTCCAATTAAAATTTATTTATTTTCAATGTATAGTAGACTGTTAAATGCTTAAAGAAATTTAACTCACATTCCTAATGTCATCACTGTCAATACTCCAGAAATATCAGCACCTTCTTGAGACTATCAAAAGAGATATACAAAATTAATTTACACAAAATGGATTAAAATATTATATTAAATGCATATTTGTGAGTTTAAAATGATAACATACCGCGAAGTAAGCAAGGTAGCTCACAGCAAGAGTCAATGTAATTTCTATCACTGTATCGTTGAAAATAAATCCAAGCCACAAATAAGACACCAAACCAAATGCAATACCCATTCCCACACTGATCCAAATTAATAAATAATTATTTTATCAAATAAAATATAAAAAACTATTAAAAAAATTGAAGGTAAGAAACTTACGCTCCAAGAGACACTGTTGCTAAAAACTTGATGACAGACCCCCAACTAAAAGTTGATCCAGTCACCATTCGGAAAAAAAGTGTATACACAACAATTGCTGTCCTGAATTTACAAAAATTATAAAGCATGTAAGTCAACTGAAGACGGTCAATGATTGTAAAATATAATTGGCATGAGATTTAAAAAAAAAAACAATAAGGGTTAATGTCATAGAATTACAAAAGATTGTCTGTTTTTTACTCGTTTTTTTCTTGTGCAAAAGACCAATGAACTTCCATTTTATTGGTTAATAATACCCTTAATCTATTTTTAGCCTGGTTTTGAAGGTTACGTAGCTGACTTGGCATCCTACATGGCATATGTGGTTCACCTTAATGCCACGTGGCGCTGACGTGGCATTCACGTGGATGAAGAGGATTAAGTAAAAATAAATAAATTTATCAAAATATAGTTATAATAATAATGAGAATTTTAAGAGTATATAAAGAATGAAAAAAAATAAATATTAATAAAAGATAATGTTTTAAGTTAAACAAATAGAGGATTAAATAAAATCCCATGATGAAGAGGATTAAGTAAAAATAAATAAATTTATCAAAATATAGTTATAATAATAATGAAAATTTTAAGAGTATATAAAGAATGAAAAAAAGTAATTATTAATAAAAAATAATGTTTTAAGTTAAACAAATAGAAGATTAAATAAAATCCCATGATGAAGAGGATTAAGTAAAAATAAATAAATTTATCAAAATATAGTTATAATAATAATGAAAATTTTAAGAGTATATAAAGAATGAAAAAAAAAAAGTAATTATTAATAAAAAATAATGTTTTAAGTTAAACAAATAGAAGATTAAATAAAATCCCATGTGGACACTACAAGCCCAAGTGGCGTTAATGCGAACCAAATATGCCAAGTAGGATGCCTAGTCAGCTAGGTAACCTCCAAAACCAGAAAAAAAAAATAGATTAAGGGGTATAATAATATAATTAGATATATTGCATAAGAAAAAACAATTAGGGATCAAATGAGTAAAAATCTGAAAGTTTATTGCTGTTCTATGACATATTGACATTAACCCAAATATTTAAATTAACCGATTAAAATAATGTAAAGAGTAAAAAGAAAATTGATACCCATCATTCATTAATGATTCTCCTTCTATAATAGTACTTAGTTTTTTGCTTGCACCAAGTTCTTTTAACAAAGCAACAACAGCAACAGGATCTGTAGCACTTAGAAGTCCTCCAAGAAGCAATGATGTTTTCCAACTCCAGTTATATGGAAAAATTAACTGCAGTTACATAATTTTGGTTAATTTTAAAAAAGGGTAACTTACAAAACTCAAAAAGAACCATTTTTTTGGGAAATATTGCGGTTTAACCACTAATACTTTAATTTTTTTTCCAATCAAACCATAATAGCTCGAGGCAATATTCTAAATTAACCATTTTGACCTTGTTATGTCATTTTTCACAGTAATTTTGTGGTAAAATTGCAGGAAATAGCAACGTGCTTTACTCTTTTCACAAATATAGGCAATGTACTTTATTTTTTATCCATAACAGCAACATACTTGCATTTTCTTTAGAGAAAATAGCAATATGTAACTCATTATAGCAATGTACTTACATTTCTTTAACACATAATAGCAACATATTTACAATTCTTTACTCATAAAAGCAACATATGTAGTACATTTGCTTACCAAAATAGAAATATGTGACTAATAAAGTACAATGCCTATAATGGTAGCAAAATGAAAGTATATTGCTATTATAGGTAAAAAGCAAAGTACACTGCGCATATTGTTAAGTTACATCAGGTCAAAATGGTTAATTTCTGAGACTTTTATGGTTTAATGGTCAACAATAGAGTATAAGTTGTTAAACCATGAATGCCAAAATATAATGGTTTACTGTAATTTTCCGTTTATAAAAAGCAGAAAATGGCATCTTAAACATCAAAAAGAACAAGAAAGGTTTGTGCAAGAAAACCTTCAAAGCTGCCCCAAGAATGAATGTGGATATTAGAACACCGGGCCCAGCAAGAATAACCATTTGTGTCATGCATTTCTGCAAAAAAAAAAAAAAAAAAAAAAAAAAGAGGTAGAATTCATTTAGGAGAATACAAAAACTTGCATCAATAACAATACATTTAAACAAAATTACTGAGAGTTTTTGGAAACCACAGACCACAATCATAATGTGAATGATTAAGAATGTTATAATGCTTTATCGTATTATTATCAAAAAGTGATAACTCCTATTTAGTATGAAAATGAAGTGAAATATCCACCTTTATTTGGTGAACTTCCATTGAAAATGAGCTTTCAAAAAGAAGAGCAGGGAGAAAAACAGCTAATAAAAGATCAGGATCAATATTTGCCCCTGCACATAAACCACATACATCATTTAATGCAGCAAAAAAAAAAAAAAAAAAAAAAAAAAAAAAAAACATACAAATGGAACTTTTTTCAAGAAAAGAAGTTGTTGATTCAACTTACAGATTCGAATTCCATCACCAACTTTTCCTAACCGATGACTTGTTCCATATTCTGCAGAATAAAGATTGTTTGAGTTAGTAATTCCTTTTTCCGTGATAAATGTTGTAGACTGTCCTTAAACAAATGATTTTTTTTAAATGCAAATTGAAGGAAATCCATGATCATTTTCATGTTCTAGTTGCTACAAATCATTATTACTATGATTAAGTTTGGTAAGAACGTTGAACACTTTTCAGTGATCCACTTCGGTTTCAATCGGCTGATCTTTTCAAATCAGATATTAAAACCAAGGAAACGAGATATTAATACAGAATCAAGGGTTTCAAAGAGTCAATTTGCTCAATTATTGCAAAATATAAGGTCAAAAGGCTCATATACCATCAGCTGTATATAGTAAGCTGTGACAGTTCAGTTGAACCATATATATATCAGATCATGAACTCCGATTGAATTCTATGGAGAAGTCAAATTACCTATTGATCCCATGGCGATGCCAAGAACAAGCAGAGCGACTGTATAAGGAACTCTAGTCCCTCTAAGTACATGCCTCGATGCGATTCCCAGCACCAATGAGATCCCTACGAACAACACCGCGTCTGTCGGATTCGAAGACGACTCGGTGTCAGCCTCCTCCGCCGCTATGATCATGTTTGGCCATGGGGTTTCGACCACCGATACCATTGCCAACTCCAATTGCGACCTTCCTACATCACCAATAAGAAGATAAGTATATAGACATACACATACGCATACACAGATGCACAAGCGAAGTAAAGATAGGGCAGCAAACCTGAGGATCAGGGCAGAAATTGAAGGATACAGAGCAGAGTGATTTAGCAGTATTCAAACAACACTTGGTCACTTGAATCTTGTTGCGACTGAAGAAGACAAAATCTACTGAAATTGGAGTCCAGAGAAGAGTGCATATGTTCAATTTTATAAGTGTCGAAGATCCACACGATAGTCCTACCGGGAATATTGCCATGAATTTGGTTTCTTGATTCTTAGCATGCGCAAAAGTACAAACTACAAACTACAAACTACAAACCAAAATTTTTATTAATAAAAGTAACTTTAACCGGGCTAATTACACAAAGTACTCGATAGTCACATTTTCTAATTTAATCATCATCTACTTTTACAACAACCATGTTATTTTTATAATTTCTTTTTATCATTTCACTTATTTTACTTTGTTTTTACATGTATTTTTTCCAGAGTATTTTTACAACTTTGATTTTTTCTTATAATTACATATTTTTTCATAATCTGTTTTTGTAACTTCATATGTTTACTTTGTTTTTATATTTTCTTTTTACAAATTTTTAATATTTTATATTTTTTCACAATCCAATTTTTTACAAGTAAAAAAGATGAAGTTATAAAAAAATGATTGTAAAGATCATCTAAAAACGAAATAGAAAAGAAAGTTGTGAAAAATGTGAAAACATATTTAAAAACAAAGTAGAAATAAAGTTGTAAAAATAAATTTTTGAAAAAACATGAGAAAATAACAAATTAGGCTAATTATATAAAAGGTTTCCAAAAAGTTGACAAAAAGAAGCACTTGATTGCAAAATCCCTCTAGTTTGCAAAAATTACAAAATTGCATTGTAGCTCAAAAGTACGTTGTTTTTATCTATGGTGATATGTAAAAAAAACCTCTAATGGGCTGCGAAAATCCCTTACGGGCTACGAAAATCTTGGCCCATGGGCCGAGTTTGAAAGCCTGCGAAAACCCTACATATTTAAACCTATGTTTTTCTAAGGCCCTAATCCCGAGAAGTTAAGTTTCGAGTTTTAAAGAGTCAAAGTGTAAAGCCCGGAACCAGGTTTTGAGATGATAACATTTAATTAGAAAACAAAAATGAGAAATTGGGAAAAAAAGGGATTAGCGCCGCTAATACTATTATTAGCGACGCTAATCTGAAGAGATCCCGGTTCAATCGCGGGCAGTCTAAAAAGATGCAGTTCTTTGACAAACTCGAAGTTAGCGACGCTAACTTTCAGGTTAGCATCGCTAATGCCCTCTAAGCGGGAAAATCTACATTTTCGTGGTCCAATGCCATTTTTAATATTAAAACTGAAACACTCTCGTTTAAGGCTTTTCATAAAAACATCATTTTAACACATGGTTTAACATCGTTGTTCCAAAAATCATCCTTTAATGAAAAACTTCAATTTTAACATCTTCAAGTAAGTCATCTTCTTTCAAAACCATTTTAAAACAACTGTGGTTTAATGAGAAATAATTTAGGTTTAAGTTGCGGAAAACATCGTTTGGTCCCATTTTAGATAAAACATTTTAGTTTATAAAGTAGCGAGGTTGTAACAATTCAAATACCATTACACAGCTTAAATGAAACCACACAAACCGTGGCCTTCTAAACGTCCAGCTCTTCTAAAGTCATCTAAACTCATCAACCTGAGTACACATCAAAATAAGTTAGACAATTGAAATGCCTAGTGAGCTTACCCGAGGTTGACCCATTTTGAGTGGGCAGTGAACTACCACACTCGGGACACCCATATTGGCCTTACGTCATTCTTAAGTTCTTATTAGGGTAGGTTATTCACTACTTCACACACCCCAAGGTGATTAACAGTTTGATTCTATGGCTTCTGGTCTCATCATGCATCCATGTCTCTTCACCCTAACATGGATTAACAACTCACTATTCCCATAAGGTTTCATTGGTCACTAAGCCATTGGTAATTACCAAAGAACCTAATGATCTAAGTCCTCCTTGTGTCTTACATTAAGGTTTCTCTAGTTCAGGCATTAAGGCGCAGACCATGCTACTCTTACATACACTTAGTCTTCTAGAGCTAAGGCAAGGTCACCAGCTTGAACACCAAAAAAAATATCGGATGGGTCTCAAAAGAAGGTAAAGGTAAGGAAGAAAGGTTTAAGGGTCACGAAAAAGAATTTCTTCAACAGCTCCAAGTCTTCACCTACCATTCACTTCACTAACACCATGCTCATCAAGCTCCTTGCTTTCCCAAGGTTGACACCACAATTCCACAAGTCTTCTAACACCTCTTTCATCCTTTAATTGACTCCTCAAGGTCAACCACCATATAAATCTCACTACTCTTCGAGCTTCATCTAATAAAAGTTGTCCTTTTCTTTGCCTTCTATCATCCTTAGAAGTTGTCATTCACATGAAGTTGTTCCTCATGTTGCCACGTACTCCTGCTTCTTCAAGGTTGCACTTCATATCCACTTAAGAATCCTCACGCATGCATCCTCTTGCCAAGCATATTCCTCATGCCAAACCGAATTCACTAATTAAATGGTTAGAACCTCAGTCACAAGCAAACACTTACCACTAAGTTCTAAAGGCCAACTAGTTAAGAGGTCAAACATCCTTAAAAGCATCATAGTTTAAGTCTAAGCACTACTCCTAGTACCTAGTTCACTTAAACTTATGCTCTGATACCAAATTGAAACACCCTCGCTTAAGGCTTTTCATAAAAACATCATTTTAACCCATGGTTTAACATCGTTGTTCCAAAAATCATCCTTTAATGAAAAACTTCAAATTTAACATCTTCAAGTAAGTCATCTTCTTTCGAAACCATTTTAAAACAACTGGGGTTTAATGAGAAATAATTTAGGTTTAAGTTGCGGAAAACATCGTTTGGTCCCATTTTAGATAAAACATTTTAGTTTATAAAGTAGCGAGGTTGTAACAATTCAAATACCATTACACAGCTTAAATGAAACCACACAAACCGTGGCCTTCTAAACGTCCAGCTCTTCTAAAGTCATCTAAACTCCTCAACCTGAGTACACATCAAAATAAGTTAGACAATTGAAATACCTAGTGAGCTTACCCGAGGTTGACCCATTTTGAGTGGGCAGTGAACTACCACACTCGGGACAAACCCCCAAAAATATATTTTAAACACACTTCAAAAGTTACTTAAAACATCATAAGGATTTACTTCAAAATAGATAATTATGATATGCAAATGCAAATGCATGATGCAACTATCCCAAACCCACGTCCATCTCATAAAAGTCCAACTCACCTCAATGGCACCTACCTAAGTTCACAAATGACACGCACGAAGCATATCACTCGATCCCCGTATAGGTTAAACTAGAACTAGTGGCCATCACACTAGTCCTATAAGGGTTAGCAACTCCCTCATGCAGTTCCCTATTGTCGGGAACAAACTCTCCTCACCCTCTTTATTTTAGAGAAGGGTCAAACTCATAATAACTCCTCACCCTCTTTGATTGAGAAGGGTCAAACTCGTCCTCAAGGTATCACACGGTCAATCCCATCCTATATGAAATGCAGTGCACAATAGGATGCTCAAAACGTCTTTCAAAAACATCATCATACTCTTTATTTGAAAACATCTTTAGAAACCCATTTTCATGCAATGCACAAGTAGTAATCATATAACACATTGCACATAATAATATGCATGAAAAGTAATTGATAACACACACAAAAGATAATAGTTGGGATGTGTACTCCCGGTAAACTCACCCAAGGTCAACTGACGAGTCAACACTAACTCCACACAAGGTTGATGCATTTGGAGGCGCTCCTAGACATCATCCCATCCATTAAATCATCTTAGTTGAGTGCTAGCTCACATTCTTAGTCTCACCTCCAAGTCATAACAACATATCTCCTTCCTACAATACAAGAACGGAAGGTATCATACTCGATTCATCTAAAAGTCGCACTATAAATACTTCTTTGAACTAAGAAGGAACAATCATCCATCATCTAAAATGAAGTCCTTGACCTTCTAATATAAGGAAAATCTTAGTTAAAACGTCCCCAAAGATTGGCATTAAAACAAGGACCCGAAGCCCAAACCATAAAGCTCAAAACCCAAAAACTGACATTTCTGGCCAACCCAGGCTACACGGGTCGTGTAGCCCTACACGGGTCGTGTAGGACCCAGGGCAAAACTGATCCGAAGCCCTAGAGACCCTACACGGGTCGTGTATCAGCACACGGGTCGTGTACGCTGTGCAGTAACTTGGTTTTTGGTCATTTTAACCCCCTTTTGACCTAATTGAAGCTCCAAATCAACCCAAGACCAATTATACATGAAAATATTTAATAACTCATTTACAAGCATTCAACTCCCAATCCAAGTGTTCATGACTTAAACCAATGAAAATCACAATTCAAGTTCTTATCTCTTAACAAGTAATTCATGAACTATGTTCCAAGTCAATCATTACACTTAACACCATCAAGTACCCAATTAAGTCCTTAAACAAGGTCATCTCTTAAGAGAATCATTCCCATACAAACCCAAAGAAGATAGCCTTATGGAATCTCCAATTCCAATCATTGGTCCAAATGATTTAACCCATGGAATACCCAATTCCAATCCATCAATGGGTGATTACAAGTGGAGATTCCTTCTTCCATACCATGGAATCCTTAGGAAATGATCCTTACTCCAATATTACTTCCAAATTTATGTAACAAGTTCATTCATCCATTAAACAAGAGATCCAATCATCATCTACATGAATAAAACCCATTTCAATGCCCAATTCCCATATTCTAGTGATTCAAGGTTTAAGATTACAATTCAAGGGTTGAAATCCTTAGGGAATCATTAAAAATGAATCCCCTCATCCAAAACCACCATATTCATCCATCAATTTCAATATTCCTCAACAAATCATCAAATCCCCAATTTCTAGGGTTCATAATACCCAATTCAATCAAATCTAAGGATCTAAATCATCAATGGATTGGATGTTGATCCAAACAACTTAGAAACATCAAATAAACATTGGGGAATCATAGGAAGAACCTCATCCCATCATAAAACTCGTATTGGGTCCAATCCCCAAACTCAAACTCGAAATCTAGGGCTAGAAAAGTGGGTTTATACCTTAGATTGCTTGAATTCTTCAAGTATGATCATAATCCTTCAAAATCCACACAAGTCTCCTTGGAAGAGATGAAAATCGCCATCTCTCACTCTCTCTAATCTTCAAAAACATGAATGGCTGATTTGGGGAAGGATCCCCATCAAAAACAAGTCATCTTTCAAGAATTTGCAACATTAGTCCCTTGAGTTTGAGCCTTCTTCACCCAACACCCAACAAGTCAACTCTTCTAACAATAAATTCCCATATTCATACAAATGCCCCTAATATAAATTATTTCTTTCACTTGAGTCATTGACTAAGTCAATACTAACCCTTAGTTTCCCAATTTGGCACAAATAGTCCCTTACACTAAAATTCTTCACAATTTAGGTCCTTAAGGGAATTCAAAGAATTATTCGACCTAATTTAAATTCCACCTCAATTCCTTTAATATATCTTCTAATTTTCTAAATCCGTGACTAGTCAAATCTACTTAGGGTAAGTTTGGCCAAATTGACACTTTTAGTCCTTATGACAAAATTTCTCACATTTGGTTACAATTTGATTTTAAACTATATTTTGCTCATTTATTTACTATATAAAATATAACAAAATATTAAATTTAGTTATTCATTTATTTTTTGTATTTACAAAATAGATTTTATTTGTCAGTTTAAGCCCAAAACTCCTAGGCCCAAAACACGGATGTTACAATTATCCACCCCTTAAAAAGATTCCGTCCCTGGAATCAATAATAAAAAATAAAGTACTATTTTTTTTTCCAAAATCTCAAAAGTTACTCATTTTCATTTTTTTCTGTTTTAAAATATTATAACTCGAAATACCTTAAAATCCACTTTTGTAAAATCACATTACTTCCAAGAATTGTTTATCCAAAATTTTCATTTCATAAACGTTCCTTTTAAATATGAAATGTTAAAATTTAAAATCTTTCAAAATTTGACTCGTTGTCCTTTCAAAAACTTAGACACTCCGCTTTGTAGTTAATGTTTGGAAAAGACTTTTTTTTCCGACCCTTTATTTTACAAAAGATTAGAACACTCAACCTTGTGGTAAATATTTTGAGGAAACTATTTCTTATGAGAAAATTTCAATAAACCTTTGTGAAAAGAAGACACCCCTTCGAATTCGTACACTTTATGTAAACCAATAAAGTTTCAAACTTATTTAGAAACACATGTTCATCGAATTTATTAACAAAATCTCAAAGAGATCATCACTCCTGGGTATTCACTACCGATTCATGATGGCCCCTTTGTCATTCACTTTATAAAAGTCTTGCATTTTGTGAGATATTATCATCCAATTTGTTTACAAAAATTTTCTCAAATTTTTAACAACATTTTTGAAAATATTGGCCTTACGTCATTCTTAAGTTCTTATTAGGGTAGGTTATTCACTACTTCACACACCCCAAGGTGATTAACAGTTTGATTCTATGGCTTCTGGTCTCATCATGCATCCATGTCTCTTCACCCTAACATGGATTAACAACTCACTATTCCCATAAGGTTTCATTGGTCACTAAGCCATTGGTAATTACCAAAGAACCTAATGATCTAAGTCCTCCTTGTGTCTTACATTAAGGTTTCTCTAGTTCAGGCATTAAGGCGCAGACCATGCTACTCTTACATACACTTAGTCTTCTAGAGCTAAGGCAAGGTCACCAGCTTGAACACCAAAAAAAATATCGGATGGGTCTCAAAAGAAGGTAAAGGTAAGGAAGAAAGGTTTAAGGGTCACGAAAAAGAATTTCTTCAACAGCTCCAAGTCTTCACCTACCATTCACTTCACTAACACCATGCTCATCAAGCTCCTTGCTTTCCCAAGGTTGACACCACAATTCCACAAGTCTTCTAACACCTCTTTCATCCTTTAATTGACTCCTCAAGGTCAACCACCATATAAATCTCACTACTCTTCGAGCTTCATCTAATAAAAGTTGTCCTTTTCTTTGCCTTCTATCATCCTTAGAAGTTGTCATTCACATGAAGTTGTTCCTCATGTTGCCACGTACTCCTGCTTCTTCAAGGTTGCACTTCATATCCACTTAAGAATCCTCACGCATGCATCCTCTTGCCAAGCATATTCCTCATGCCAAACCGAATTCACTAATTAAATGGTTAGAACCTCAGTCACAAGCAAACACTTACCACTAAGTTCTAAAGGCCAACTAGTTAAGAGGTCAAACATCCTTAAAAGCATCATAGTTTAAGTCTAAGCACTACTCCTAGTACCTAGTTCACTTAAACTTATGCTCTGATACCAAATTGAAACACCCTCGCTTAAGGCTTTTCATAAAAACATCATTTTAACCCATGGTTTAACATCGTTGTTCCAAAAATCATCCTTTAATGAAAAACTTCAAATTTAACATCTTCAAGTAAGTCATCTTCTTTCGAAACCATTTTAAAACAACTGGGGTTTAATGAGAAATAATTTAGGTTTAAGTTGCGGAAAACATCGTTTGGTCCCATTTTAGATAAAACATTTTAGTTTATAAAGTAGCGAGGTTGTAACAATTCAAATACCATTACACAGCTTAAATGAAACCACACAAACCGTGGCCTTCTAAACGTCCAGCTCTTCTAAAGTCATCTAAACTCCTCAACCTGAGTACACATCAAAATAAGTTAGACAATTGAAATACCTAGTGAGCTTACCCGAGGTTGACCCATTTTGAGTGGGCAGTGAACTACCACACTCGGGACAAACCCCCAAAAATATATTTTAAACACACTTCAAAAGTTACTTAAAACATCATAAGGATTTACTTCAAAATAGATAATTATGATATGCAAATGCAAATGCATGATGCAACTATCCCAAACCCACGTCCATCTCATAAAAGTCCAACTCACCTCAATGGCACCTACCTAAGTTCACAAATGACACGCACGAAGCATATCACTCGATCCCCGTATAGGTTAAACTAGAACTAGTGGCCATCACACTAGTCCTATAAGGGTTAGCAACTCCCTCATGCAGTTCCCTATTGTCGGGAACAAACTCTCCTCACCCTCTTTATTTTAGAGAAGGGTCAAACTCATAATAACTCCTCACCCTCTTTGATTGAGAAGGGTCAAACTCGTCCTCAAGGTATCACACGGTCAATCCCATCCTATATGAAATGCAGTGCACAATAGGATGCTCAAAACGTCTTTCAAAAACATCATCATACTCTTTATTTGAAAACATCTTTAGAAACCCATTTTCATGCAATGCACAAGTAGTAATCATATAACACATTGCACATAATAATATGCATGAAAAGTAATTGATAACACACACAAAAGATAATAGTTGGGATGTGTACTCCCGGTAAACTCACCCAAGGTCAACTGACGAGTCAACACTAACTCCACACAAGGTTGATGCATTTGGAGGCGCTCCTAGACATCATCCCATCCATTAAATCATCTTAGTTGAGTGCTAGCTCACATTCTTAGTCTCACCTCCAAGTCATAACAACATATCTCCTTCCTACAATACAAGAACGGAAGGTATCATACTCGATTCATCTAAAAGTCGCACTATAAATACTTCTTTGAACTAAGAAGGAACAATCATCCATAATCTAAAATGAAGTCCTTGACCTTCTAATATAAGGAAAATCTTAGTTAAAACGTCCCCAAAGATTGGCATTAAAACAAGGACCCGAAGCCCAAACCATAAAGCTCAAAACCCAAAAACTGACATTTCTGGCCAACCCAGGCTACACGGGTCGTGTAGCCCTACACGGGTCGTGTAGGACCCAGGGCAAAACTGATCCGAAGCCCTAGAGACCCTACACGGGTCGTGTATCAGCACACGAGTCGTGTACGCTGTGCAGTAACTTGGTTTTTGGTCATTTTAACCCCCTTTTGACCTAATTGAAGCTCCAAATCAACCCAAGACCAATTATACATGAAAATACACATTTAATAACTCATTTACAAGCATTCAAATCCCAATCCAAGTGTAATGCAAGTGTTTATGACTTAAACCAATGAAAATCACAATTCAAGTTCTTATCTCTTAACAAGTAATTCATGAACTATGTTCCAAGTCAATCATTACACTTAACACCATCAAGTACCCAATTAAGTCCTTAACCAAGGTTATCTCTTAAGAGAATCATTCCCATACAAACCCAAAGAAGATAGCCTCATGGAATCTCCAATTCCAATCATTGGTCCAAATGATTTAACCCATGGAATACCCAATTCCAATCCATCAATGGGTGATTACAAGTGGAGATTCCTTCTTCCATACCATGGAATCCTTAGGAAATGATCCTTACTCCAATATTACTTCCAAATTTATGTAACAAATTCATTCATCCATTAAACAAGAGATCCAATCATCATCTATATGAATAAAACCCATTTCAATGCCCAATTCCCATATTCTAGTCATTCAAGGTTTAAGATTACAATTCAAGGGTTGAAATCCTTAGGGAATCATTAAAAATGAATCCCCTCATCCAAAACCACCATATTCATGCATCAATTTCAATATTCCTCAACAAATCATCAAATCCCCAATTTCTAGGGTTCATAATACCAGTTCAATCAAATCTAAGGATCTAAATCATCAATGGATTGGATGTTGATCCAAACAACTTAGAAACATCAAATAAACATTGGGGAATCATAGGAAGAACCTCATCCCATCATAAAACTCGTATTGGGTCCAATCCCCAAACTCAAACTCGAAATCTAGGGCTAGAAAAGTGGGTTTATACCTTAGATTGCTTGAATTCTTCAAGTATGATCATAATCCTTCAAAATCCACACAAGTCTCCTTGGAAGAGATGAAAATCGCCATCTCTCACTCTCTCTAATCTTCAAAAACGTGAATGGCTGATTTGGGGAAGGATCCCCATAAAAAACAAGTCATTTTTCAAGAATTTGCAACATTAGTCCCTTGAGTTTGAGCCTTCTTCACCCAACACCCAACAAGTTAACTCTTCTAACAATAAATTCCCATATTCATACAAATGCCCCTAATATAAATTATTTCTTTCACTTGAGTCATTGACTAAGTCAATACTAACCCTTAGTTTCCCAATTTGGCACAAATAGTCCCTTACACTAAAATTCTTCACAATTTAGGTCCTTAATGGAATTCAAAGAATTATTCGACCTAATTTAAATTCCACCTCAATTCCTTTAATATATCTTCTAATTTTCTAAATCCATGACTAGTCAAATCTACTTAGGGTAAGTTTGGCCAAATTGACACTTTTAGTCCTTATGACAAAATTTCTCACATTTGGTTACAATTTGATTTTAAACTATATTTGGCTCATTTATTTACTATATAAAATATAACAAAATATTAAATTTAGTTATTCATTTATTTTCTGTATTTACAAAATAGATTTTATTTGTCAGTTTAAGCCCAAAACTCCTAGGCCCAAAACACGGATGTTACAAAAACTCATTTGGGATCTGTGGTTTTTCAGTTCTAACCTAAAGAAAACCCTAAACACTCTCTCTAGCCTCCATTTGTGTTCTTGGTTCATACTTGGAAGTTTTGAAGGATTTTTGGGAGAGACGAAGGAACAAGGGTGCTAGGAGGGTTACTTGGTGAAGGAAATCAGATTTACTCATTGTTTTAGGACTCTTGTAAGTATTCTAACCTCTGTCTTCTTGAATTTATTGTTATAATGAAGTCGTGAAGCTCTCTATGAGCTCTATGAGAAAATGATGGCTCCATTTCTTGGATTGAGGTGGAATTTAGGAACTTAGGGATAAGTTCTTCTTCCTTTAGCTTATTCTTCCTTGAGAAAAACCTTAGCCTAGTCTTCTTGTGATTTGGATGAAGTTTGAGTTTGTTGATCTTCATTTTGGAACTAGATTTGTCACCATGAGCTTGTTGGCAAGGATTGATTGGAAAAGTTCACGTTTTTATGAGTTAAGGGACTGTTTGGTACAACCCTTGAAAGCTTGTGGCTGAATGGATTAAGCATTTTATGGATTTTTGGGCTGCACAAGGGAGTTAGTGGTGCTAACTTCGATTGTTGACTTTGACCTTTGATCATTGATTTTTTACTAGTTTGACTTTTGGTTAAACTTGAGGGTTTTAAATGCCAGTCTTATAGTTTTATCCTGTTCGGGATTTAGGAAGTTTCAAGTGGGGTTCATCCTTGTTAGGAAGTGTGTATTGTCGTGATCTGAGGGCACTCGCGTGGATTGCTGCCTAGCTTAAGGTTGCGAATCAGGTGAGTTTTCTCACTATACTATAGGTGATGTTACATGCATATAGTCTTTATTACTTAGTGTAATAATGTGATTGTTTATGCTTTACGTGTTTGCCGACGAAAGTCGATGAATGTCGGACTATGGGCCGACAGTGTCGGCTTGAGAGTCGATGACGATGTTTGCCGACGAAAGTCGATGACTGTCGAACTATGGGCTGACAGTGCCGGCTTAGAGCCGATGACGATGTTTGCCGACAAAAGTCGATGACTGCCGGACTATGGGCTGACAGTGCCAGCTTGAGAGCCGATGACGATGTTTGCTGACGAAATTCGATGACTGCCGGACTATGGGCTGACAGTGCCAGCTCGAGAGCCGATGACGATGTTTGCCGACGAAAGTCGATGAGAGTGTTTATGTGATGGATCGTGTGGTATTTTGAGGGAACTCACTAAGCTTTGTGTTTACCCTTTTACCCTAACTGTTTTTCGGGAAATTGTTGGCTTGAGCTTGGAGCATGGCGCGACTGTACCGCATCTGAGGATTCCAATGATTAAGTCTTCCGCTGGATAATGTTTGTAAATGTTTTTGGTAAATCCGTTTTCATATGTTTAAATACTAAGTTTAATTTTAAGGGTTTTATGTGGAAACTATTTTATTGTAATTAAGTTGTTTTTAAAATGAAAAATTCATTACGAAATTTGGGACGTTACAGTTTTTAGTTTTTCATATTTTACATACAACTTTTTCGTAAGCGTTTTCTCTTAAACAAAGTTGAAGTAACACTCTCTTAAGCAAAATGGCAGACAACGAGAATAGTTTACCTATTGAAATAAGTTTTCTATGTCTTGTATTAGTTTTTCACACAAAATTACATATATTTCACACTCACACATTATCTGCAAAAAAGTACATTTTATCGGAAGCAAGAGGTTTTCACACGTAGAGGTTTTCTCAGGCATGCACCTGCAAAAATTGCGAAAATTGCGAAAATCTTCTGCTACTTTAGAAAATGAACTTTTGCGCAGGCCATGACCTGTGAAAATGCCATGGACCTGAGAAAAAGTTGTATTTTTTGTTTTTAATTGAGAATTGTTTTTGGTCGTATTTAGCATGAAAACTATTATCTTGGAAGTATGAATTCAAAAGTCTTTGAGGGTAACGTAAGACAGAGATCAGTTAAGTGGTCAAATGATATAATTATTTTGTGCAACTATGTATGGATATTGGGAGGAAGTAGCTAGGGCTAAAGGAGATGGACTACTTGTGCACGGGATAATGTTGCATGAGGTGCAACCGGATGTGGAATTAATAGCGCTATAGCAATTAAGATTTTTGTTTAGAGAATACTATGTGTACGTTGGGCCTGAAGAATTTTTTTTGATTATCGGATTCAAATTTGGGAGATGGTTTCCGGAAGTAAATAAAGACATAAAACATGTCAATTTATCGTTTCGACAATGTTGCTTCCTCGGCGAAATGGATAGCTCATTGGTTGTTGGCCATTTATACAATTAATCTTATATTTCCGGATACGTTTTTAGATATTTTCGGATGAGGACGTTGTTCGACCATGTTTGTTGTATATATTATATGAAAGATATTTTGGAAAGGAGAAAAACGAAATAGTTACAATTAGGTGGCTTATATGGCGGAAAGATTTGATTTCTAGAATATGTATGCATTATTTTATGTATGTTTGTACTGTAATTTGTTATTTTATAAATTAATTCTCATTAAATTACAAATATGCATGGAAAATTTTATTGTGGCATCAACTTACGTGGAAATCCATAAAATATCCATAAAATTACATAATTATGGAAACCGTTTTACGTCAGCCCATTCCGCGCCACAACTTAAATATAGCGTCTATAACTTTATTTTCCAATTTAAGGTATTATTTTATAAAATTTGTTTATATATACTTTATAACTCTTGAAAAATACTTTTATATATATATATATATATATATATATATATATATATATATATATATATATATATATATATATATATATATATATATATATATATATATATATATATATATAGAGGGAGGTTCAATATAGAACCAAATAACAGTGTCTAACCATAGAACTAACTTTATAACCCTACTATCATTATATCAAGGGATTAGATTAAAATGATGCACAATAAGATTATAGACTTGTTTAGGGAATTATGTACATGCAAAGGTACAATGGGGATTTTGTATATTCACTACCACATAACCAACTGATCGCCTTTTCATTCTACACCCAAATCGACTCAATAAAGCGATCATCACATCTTCGATCAACACGTCTTCGATCAGGCTCTCGATCATGCATCTAGATGAATTCAAGAACATAATCGTCAATCTAAAAAGTTTCTCATCCGGAGAAACCCTAATGCTTCCTCCTCAAAACCATTAATCTCATCTAATGGCGCGAGTTCAAACACTATCAAAGGAAGATTATTAGCTATAGGAATCGAAGAAGATGGTGGATCACAGCAGATGTAGTGGTTGTTATAACCCGTCGTCCCATCTTCCCGAATCAATCAGTTCCACAATCTTACGCAACAGACCGTCATTAAGTCTTGCTGCCATCGTCCAATCCTACGCAACAGACTAAATCAACATGTAAGCCATATGTTTTTGTTTTAAATTTTGCTTCCTAATGTGGTTCTGTTTTTCAATTTTTGTTCATTTTAAGTGTTGTTTCAATTTTAGATTGAAGCCAAAAATCCCTAAAACTTGGAATTACTTTCATCGTAACTTGGATGATATGCCTTTCGATTTGTTTTTAATGATTTTGGTTCTAATAATTGGTTTGATTGCTACTTGATAGGAATTCCTTTCAATATTGGATAAATTTTCGTTCGAATATTGGACAAATTCTTGTTCTGTGGTTTATTTATGTAGAATGTGCATAAATGAACATATGTTGATCCATGAACATATGTTCATATATGAACATTTGATCACAGTAATGGGTTATTATGCTACCTTTGTTTGGTTTTATATGAATTTTATTTTGGATAGACAGTTCATAAATGAATATATGTTCATGTACATATGTTCATATATGAACATATCATCACATTAATTTGTTATTTCCTTCATGATTTACGATATCTATTTTTTTACAATATCTATTCTGTTTAGCTAGTTATATGTTCATAAATGAAGATATGTTCATTCATGAACATATGTTCATAGATGAACATATGTTCATTCATGAACATGTATTCATGCATGAACATGTGTTCATGATGGAACATGTGTTCATGAATGAACACGTGTTCATCCATGATCATGTGTTCAAGCAATCGATCACAGTAACATTGCTTATTTCCTTCATGTATCTAATGCATAAAAATAGTTGTATAAGTTTGTGGTTTACTAATTTAAGTTGTGCTTTTGACATACAAATTGTAACATTATATTTTTGCATGTTATTTACAGGTGTATAAAGAATGAAGACAAATGTTATGAAAAGAAAAAAAAGGAAAGCAAATGATGACTCTTCTATTTTGACAATACACTTTTGTATATATTATGTTTTCTACATTGTTTACTTATACATAATTTTAAGAAATGAATATATGTTCATTCAGAAATACGATCACATGATCATATTTCCTAATTATCCTATTTAGACATTGTTGTACTTTCCCAGTCCTATTATGTTTAGGCATTTTAGTTTTGTATCTATTACGTTTAGACACTGTACTTTCCTAGTTCCATTTTGTTTAAACATTGTACTTTTGTTTATATATTCTATTTTCTCAATTGTAGATTTAACAATAACTTTCATAAATGAACATATGTTCGTCCATGTTAATATATAAACAAATGTTCATTAATGAACATATCAGGAAAACGAATGCAGTAAATGCAGAAAAAACCATAACTACTGAAATCTAATAATATGTTCATAAATGAACAAATGTTCATGGATGAACATATGTTCATGGATGAACATATGTTCATGGATGAATATATGTTCATCCATGTAATACCGTGTTATTAAATTTGAGAAATTTTGAGATAATCTTAGTGTAATTCAGATTAGTTAGATTGTTGCATGAGTTTAGGTAGTTAGAATCCCATTTGGAGGAAGTTTGAGGTTGAAAAATGCTAAAATGAGGTTACACGGGTCGTGTTTTATAAACACGGGTCGTACTGTGCAAGACAACCCATTTTGGAAGCATGCAGTAAGTTACACGGGCCGTGTAACTTTAACACGGGCCGTGTTATTCGGCAGACCAACTTTTTGAGAGCAATCCGTAAGTTACACGGGCCGTGTTACGCTGCAGACCTATATAATGTGCAGAAAATGCTCATTTCGGGAAAAACACACCCAAAGTCGATTCTAGAGCATAAAGAGGCGATTTTCTGTCAAATTGAAGCTAGAGATTCGTGGGGAAACATAAAGAGACTCGAATCTAACCCTGCAAACGCGCTCTTGATTCCTAATTCATCGAGGTGAGTGATTTCTTTGTTTCGGGGGTTTTGAAACCCTAACTTTAGATTTCGTGATTTTGCTATATATTGTTATATATTATGTTAGTAGGTTGTTAGTGGATACCGTTAGAGTTATTAGTGAGATTATTGTCGAGTTTCTATGGTTGAATGAGTAGAACCACGAATTTGGGGGTTTCGGTAAATATAGAGTTGATATTTACCGTTTATACTCCTTTTCCTCTTTTGATTCATACATCTTGAGATAGATATTATTGAGATGATTGTGAATGTTAGAGAATTTATTTAGACTATGGTGATATAACCAAGTCTAGAGAATAGGAGCCCAGTACGTGCAAATTGGGGGTTCCACATACTAAACCGATATCAGGTGAGTACCTTTGAATACTTGAGTAAGAATTATACCTTGATATATATATGTTGTTCATATATGTGTGTTATACATATATGTGTGTATTATGTTGATATTGCGGTAACATGGAGTTAGAGTGGTTCTGTTATCTACGAATAATAAAGAGACGAGTTACAACTTAAATTTGAGTATAAGAGTAGAGTATATGTTAGAGTGAGTGAGTTAAAGAGTCTTTGAATTTGACTACTACATTCATGAGGATTGTTATAATTAAGTATAACTGATTGTGAAATGAGTATATATAAGTGTGTTTGATTGAGTTTATGAGTAGTGTCAGTTGTGATACTTATTATTGAGTTGATGATACTAACAATTAGCTGGTGTTTGTTAAGCTAATATGTTTACACGTTTCCGAATTAAGAGAAGATGGATCTTGCTAATGAGAATAGCAAGAGAGGAAGATGAGGATGGTCATTAAGAAAGATTGTGAAAGTTAATTAAGATTACTCACTAAGCTTTATAAGCTTACACTTGAGTTGTTTGTTGTTTTGCAGGTATCTGTAGCAGTAATAGGGGAAGGCATGTGATAAAGAAAGATGGACAAGTTTAGAGTCTGTCCTTTAGTAGAATTAGATTTATTTGTAATGCCTAGTATGTATCGTGAGGACCTTTTGTTGTAATTAGTTCATGATAACATCTTGTTTTTCCATGGTTTAGTACAAGTATACCCATTTTTGATGTATTATTGTTGAAAAAAATTTGGGTGTACTTTGTATGAGAAACCGGGGTTTACAATCCATGAACATATGAAATAGCAGCATATCACATAATCAAGATATAAGTATTTTTAGGCATTTAATTTGTTATGTTCTGTTACGAAAAGGTTTCTATGGATGTTATTTTGGACCATCTTACCCTTTATCTTGAAAACTAAATCTGACAGTTAAAAGCATGGTTCTATGGTTAGATGGTGTAATTTGGTTCTACATTGAACCCATCCATATAATATATATATATATATATATATATATATATATATATATATATATATATATATATATATATATATATATATATATATATATATATATAATTATATCACCTAACCATAGAACCACGATCTTAGTTGTTTAATTAGATTCCTTCATTAAGGGTATGATGGTAAAAGCGAAAGACTAGAAATAAGAACCTCCAATAAATACGTGCAGTAAATGAGCAAATGTTCATCAACGAACATACATTCATCTCCAGTAAATGAGCAAATGTTCATCAATGAATAAATGTTCATTCATCAATGAACATACATTCATCTCCTTCTCTGTATATACATATTCTGTAATTGACCATATGTTCATAAATGAATAAATGTTCATCAATGAACATACTCATTCTCTGTAAATGAACATATGTTCATAAGTGAACAAATGTTCATAAATGAACAAAAATGGATGAATAAAAAACCCAGTATGCCATTTATTGGATATGATTCCCTGTAAACGGGTATAATTTTTATGGTGTACCCTTTTCAATCTTATCCACTGAAATAATGATCTAACGGTTTTAAGAGTGGTTCTAAGGTTCGGTGATATAATTTGGTTCTATGTTGAACATATATATATATATATATATATATATATATATATATATATATATATATATATATATATATATATATATATATATATATATATATATATATATATATATATAATTTATTCAACTTGTTAGAGATGGATTTAGGACATGTTTCTCTGGTGCCGTCAAGGATATACTAGGCAGTTAGGTGGTAGATTGATATCACTTATGCGATGATGGACCTCTATTAAGCAGATGGAGTAGACAAATGTTTGTGATGTGTCAACGCGAAAGTGATATGCTTCAGAACAATGTTATCAACTTATTTATAGATGTGATATGTTTTTTAAATTATAACCCAACAAAACTACTGCTAAGGTGGAAATAAATCAATCAAATTTGAGACTGGTTAGAAAAGAGATGGAGGCCCCATACTATATGCGGTTTTTGAGTTTCTTGGAAGGTGATTATTCCTCGGATCGTCCCGGTTCAATCACCCACAAGACGAAAAAAGTTTAGGACTGAGGACTCTGATGAAGCTTCCCTTTGCCCTCTATTTCGAGATGTTCACGACCTCCACCTCCGGCCAGTCAGCGCCATTTCCTAATAGTAACAATTTAAGTTTTCATTTGAATATAAAAGTATCAAGTATTTTTTTTTATAAAAAACAAAGTGGTGAGTGGAGTTAAAAACCAGGGAAAGTATGTTGTACTCCCACTGTTTCTATTAGTATCATTCTGTTTTCCATTTGAATACTACAGGTTCTTGTAGAAAGTGACCACCTTTAACTAGTCTAGAGACAAATTTACCCTTCGTTCAAACTATACTAGTCAACCTCTTTTTGTTTTCTAGTGTGAGGTGGCCTTATTCTTGAGGGTACTACCTCAAAATCTTTCTCATTAGGGTTTCAATTAATAGATCACAGTTGTTACAGCATGGTAAAAGTACATGGTTCATAATCATGCTTGTTTCCTAATGCTAAAGTAATAGATACTTACTAACTTTTGGTAGACTGTCCTTAAAAAATGATCTTTTTTCTAAAAGTTCAAATGGAAGGATATATGATTATTTTCATGTTAAAGTTGCTACAAATCATTATTAATTCTATCTACAAGGACTTTAATCCAGTTTATGATTAGGTTCGATAAGAACGTTGAACACTTTAATGGTCAACTTCGGTTTACATCCGCTGATCTTTCTAAATTGGATATTAAAACAAAGGAAACGAGATATTAATACAGATTCAAGGGTTTCAAGAAGACAATTTGCTCAATTATTGCAGTATATAAGGTTAAATTGTTCATATATCCTCAGCTGTATGTAGTAAGCTGTGACAGTTCAGTTGAACCATATATATCATATCGTGAACTTCGATCGAATTCTAGGGAAAAGTCAAATCAACACAACCAGTGACAACAGTGTTATTGGTGATTTTAGTGTCACCAAGTCATTTTATGTAATTGGAACTAACATGTGAGCTAAGGGGCTATTTAGTTTGTACTCTAATATATGTTCGGGGATGTGAGGAGTGCACGCATGTATAAGATCCAATAAATAGCAGGTTCGACGACAAGTCGGGGTTCGGGGGTAGCGCCCCCGGGTTCGGGGTTTCCAAAGGGGAAGCGCCCCTTTGGCGGGGTCTAGGGGTAGCGCCCGTAGCAGGGTTCCAGGGGCTGAGCCCCTGGCTGGGGCCCCGTCAGTTTAGGAAACCATCGATTCCTTCATAAATTCGTGACTCGTTACCAAAGAAACCGATGACGGCAACCCTAAAAGCCCATGACGTCTAACCCTAGATGAAACCCCATGACTCGTTCATTATATAAACAGCTCTCCTCATTGAGGTGAAAACCAACTTTTACCTCTCGTTTTTCATACAAACTCAAATCTTATAGCAATTTGGCTTACGTTTTCTGTGCCTGGATTCGTATGTATCCCTTAGGATTATCCTAGGCTGAATTTCTTGTAACCCGGGCATAGGGTAGAAATATCAGTTCGGAAAATGTTCACACGATCCAAGGGGTATTTGGATCTCCACTCAAAGCCTACCCAATTTCTAACAAGGATCACGTAATTGACAAATTGCACAAACCTATTGACCCCATGGCGATGCCAAGAACAAGCAGAGCGATAGTATAAGGAACTCTAGTTCGTCTAAGTAGATGCCTTGATACGATTCCCAGCACCAATGAGATCCATATGAACAACACCGCGTCTGTCGGATTCGAAGACGACTCGGTATCAACCTCATTTTCCGCTATTATCATGTTTAGCCATGGCCTTTCAACCACCGATACCATTGCCAACTCCAATTACGACCTTCCTACATCACCAATAAGAAATTAAGTCTATATACAAACACATACGTATACACAAATGCACAGATGCACAAGCGAAGTGAAGATGGGGCAGCAAACCTTAGGATCAGGGCAGAAGTTGAAGGATACAGAGCAGAGTGAATTAGCAGTAGTCAAATAACACTTGGTCACACTCACTTGAATCTTTTTGCGATCGAAGAAGACAAAATCCACAAACTAGAGTCCAGAGAATTTTACATATTTTTCCATTTTATAAGTGAGAATCCAGCCATCGATGGTGTTAAAGCGTCGAACATCGACAAGATAGTCCTATCGAGAATATTGCCATGAATTTGGTTTCTTAGCATGCACAAAGTACAAACTACAAACTACAAACCAAATTTATTAAGAAAAGTAACTTTAAGACGTACTCGATAGTCATTTTTCTAATTTAATCATTTTATCAAGCGATTTATCAAAGTTAGGTCACTTAAAATATTAAAAATTGTAAAAGATCATTATGTTTGTCATTTTTGGCAAAATCATATCGGAAAAAGTAGATTTTTATATTTTTATTTGTCTAAATTGACTAACCTTTTAAAGTTATATTTATTTAGTCACTTATATGTTTTTACTATAATTTTGTTTTGAGTAATTTGTGGTTTGCAAGAAATTATGGATGTAGTTCAAAATATTTTCAACTTGCATCGTGTAACACCCCAAAACCAGGTTAGAATGCTTAATTATACTGTATTTATATGTTGCAATTGGTTGGGAAGTTTAAAACTTGGTTTTGATGAGTTTAGTTAAAAATACTAAAAATGTTAAAATTTTGGAATGTCTGTATCTCGAGATTTGGGCGAGTAATCTGAAATGTTAGTGTTTAGTTTTTCGTTTTAGGGCTTAATAGAAGTCTTAGATTTGGTGGTTGAAATTATAACTCAAGAGGTTGAGAGATAGACCAAAATGTAATAGAAAAATTTAACAGAGACTTTAGCGCCGCTAATGTCTTAAAATTTAGCGACGCTAATAATAGTATAATGCTATAGTTGTTCGCGAGTGACAGAAGTTAGCGGCGTTAATCTTTAAAGATAGCGACGCTATTAGTCGCTGTCAGCATATTTCACTTAAGCTCATCTTTGGTCATTTTGAGGAAGTGTGTTCTAAAAAACAGAAGAAACGGTGGGAAGGGTTCCAAATACACTTTTGGAACGAAGTTCATGAATTAAGGGTGCTAATCAAAGGGTTTTCACTTGTTATTCAAGGATTGAGGTAATTCATCTTCTATGTGTTGCGGTTAAGAAATAGAAGTGTAATTGTTGTTTAAGAGGTTAAATGGAAGTTGGGGTTTGGTGTGTAATGTAAGTTTTAGTAATATTTTTGTGAAAACAAGTTTGTATAAAGCTGGAATTGAGTGTCGGAGTATTAATCTGAGAAAAAGAACAAGGAAGGTCTGCTGTTCATAGTTAGCGGTGCTAACTATGAACGGGACCATAAAAATAGCATCGCTAATGGCACTGTAGCAAGCAGAAGCTCGCTAATTTCTGTTTAAAGGTGTTTTTGGTTGAATTGATGGTTTGTACCTATTGTTATGTAGATAAAAAGGATTAGAGAAGGATCATTACATCAAAGATAACATCTTTTGGATCAAATCAATGTGAGTAACTTATTTCCGTTACTTCTTTAGTTGAACTTGGAGTAAATGTATATATTGTTGTGTGATTATTGCGGGTTGTTAATGATATTTATACTGATTAGTTACTCTAAAATTGATTGGTATACAATGGGATTGGTGTATAGTCCATTATATATAAATTTGGTGTTTTGGCTATGACACGCCTAGGTCGTCGTGCAGTCAAAAATAAAGAAAAACCTAACACACACTAGCACAGTGGTAGTCAGGGTCGATCCGCAGGAGCTACGTGGTCAGACTAGATGACAGATTACCAACTTGTAGTGTCACGCTACAGTCGGAGGATCTAGTTTCTAAGTTCTCAACTGCTAATATCCAAAACCAAACAAAGTCAAGTCAAGCATAAGCTAAACTCAACTCAAACAAGCCTAGTTACTTTCTGAAATCAGAAGTGCATCTCTGAATCAGAAGCAATCAAAGGCATCAAAAACATCCCAACAAAACAAGGTATAACCTAACCAATAGCTATAGTCCAACTGAACAGTTACTGGCCAAAGTTCAATACCTAAAGCTAACCTAGTTGGCTACTAATTTCAGCAAGGGAAACAGTCCCAAACAAGGTCAAAATAACATCCAAACACAATCCAAATAAACACAATCAAACATAAGCATCAAAAAACCGAAAAACTAAGATTAATTGTAACCAAATGCTTTCATTAACTAAAACTGAATTCCAAACATCCAATACAGTAACCAATGATGTAAAACAGAAAACTAAAGTGCTCAAAGTCAGTGGTTGTCACTCCCAAAGACCTTAGCTACAAATACTACTTGCTACTAAAATGAAATTAAATTCTAAAACATAAAATACCAATTGAGATGTTGCTGAAACGAAATCTTGGAGTCAAAGAGCTTCAAGGTCGATTTTACACCCGGTCTTTGCTAGGGTTTTCGGCTGGAAATGCCTCTATTTATAGTTGCAATTTTCCCGCAGCCGTGCCATGCAAATGAGGATTCCGCGGCACGCGTCCTTATCAGATCCCGTTTTCTCGGCATTTGAATGTGTTCCACCGCCTTTGACCCGCGTCGCGCGTTGTTGATTCCCGCGGCGCGCGTACATATTTCCTTGATTTTTCATTCCTTTCCAAACTTCTTCAATTTGCATGCTTTTAGTCCCTGTTTTCATTCTTTTCTTCCAAACAATTCCTGGCACGAAAAGTGAGAATACCAAGATATATCTGATATAATTTCATCAAGAATAAGGCGCAACAACGCCTAAAATACTTGATATCACTAGGCATTGTCAGGCTATTAAGTCATTCTTTGGTGAACTTAAGGCTGGTGATAAGCCTTATTTAGTGACCTTATATGGGATTTCTAATGGTGATATAAGCAATAGATGTGACAATTGTAAAATGTTGGTCAACGAAAGTCAACTGTAGTCGAACAAAGTGTACGTTAATCCATATGTTGGAAAGTAAATTTCATAACCCTTACGATGTATTATATGATGTTATAATAATTACATACACTAATTCAAACCAATTATCGGGCAAAACGCTAATATTGTAAATAATAGAGCACATAGGAAATTCTAGTTTTCCCGCAATCTCTTAAAAACCCCAACTTCCGATTCATAAGTGCCTACACTTAGCTATTTCCTGATTTCACTATCTATTCGGAATCCTACACTCCGTTCGGACTCTCTAAACCTATTTTCAGAATACTGAGTCTCGGAACACTCACTTCTGAGATGGTTCAGAATGAGCCTCAGAAACCTACATTTTCGGAATGCTAGATTTTTCTGAATCTATAAACTTATAACTATAACTTTCGGATTCTCTCAAGTTCGGAATCCTCGAGTCTGATTTCGGAATCCCAAGTTCGGAGCCCCTCCCCCTTCGACTCCGGAATAGCCTGATTTCGGAAGTCCTATCTGGCTCGGAACTACACTCGGAAGGTGCTCAGTTTCTGAATAAGTTATGAAGTCGATCCTCTGATGGGAACTTCTAGTTCGGATCAAGGTGTTGCTGAACTTTGCCCACTGCTGAACAATCTTTAGAACCTACTATATCTGGAATTCACCATATCCAGAACAGCCATCTATTCTTATAGAAGAAGGACATCATTCCTTCCCCTTACCCCCATCAGCAAGCGATGCTTATTCCTAATGCACATTTCAAATCACTAAGTCAAATGTTATAAAGAAAGGCTATGACTATTGATGTGACTAAAAATCTAACTAATTACTCATTTCATCAGCTTTTCCATTTCATTTGACACAAACACATAACATCCTCTCAACTCTCAACTCTCTCTCAAAACTCTCGACTCCCACCACCCTTCCAGCAGACGCCGGCGACCACAAACCACCGCCATCCTTCGCCATTTCCTATGTAAACCACCTCATTTTCGGTAAGTTAGCTCTTCTAGTGATTTAAAACGTCATTCCACAACTTTTATTCCATTTACACGCACTAACATCTTCAGAAAAACCAGTGGGTAATAGCTTGGTCCAAAGGTCCTTGAGTTCCGAAGCCTAAACTATTCGTCCCTGCCGTCGATCTTTCAGAAAATACCGTATTTATAACCGAAGCACGCTACAAGGGCGAGTTCATACCCCTCCTTTTTACCTTTTCTGAAACTTTTAGGGGGAGAATACAAGAAAATACGCTATAAATATTGTTTTGCACGAGTTTATATGTGTTTATTTGTCTCGATATACGATTTACACAAGCTTACAACTATTATTTTGTGTAAAAACGTTTTGACATGGAAGATGTTCGGATCTAGACATCATGAGTAATGTGATACAATTTATGTTGGGTAAAAGATACAAACCGTAGCATTTCGTGCAAAACTACTAGATCTCAAATAAGATATTTCATTACATTCGTAAAACTACGTTTATTTCGACGGAATACTACAAATAGACTATTGTAGGAATAGTTAAAGTTTACTCGGATTCTCATGACATTTGGAACAATACAAAGATAATTATATGACAAAATATAATTGTCATACAATACAATGTTATTATGGGAAAATAGAATAACGGCAAAGACAAAGGTTTTTCTTAACAAATGAACGTAAACGAGTTGATAAATACATACATTTTTGTGAGACGAGTCTTCATAGTACTTTATTAGTACTCACGCTATAAGTCCTGACATTTATAACCAGATTCTCGGATAGAGAGCGTGATATTTGTGTATAGATCTATACGGGATTGACAAACCTGCACCTGAGCTGTTAGCTACAGCTAGACCGACAGGTCTGAGGTGACAAATGTCTAACATTCCTACGCCTGAAGAACGTCACAGTAAGCCAACTAGTCATAGTATGGTTATAGGACGTCTCACATGGAAAATAATCAAATTAATAAACTGTTTACGTGGTAACATACCTTTTATGGATTTCATAGAGCAAACTACTTTTTACATTTAGTCTTGGACATTTAAAGACTTGGACATTCTTATAAGAAAATAATGGATTTTCATGGTTTACATTATTACCGCTTACGAATAAAAGGATTTTCCATTATACAAATACTTATGAACTCATCAACTTAATCATTGACACTCTTTCAAACTACGTGTATTCTCAGGAAATTAAAAATGTAAATCTCAACCTTGGGTGAGGAGACGTTACGACGTCGTTGCTTATTTTGATATCATTTGTAATTGTAATGGAAACAACAACATAGAACTTATGTAACTTTTAAAATTATACTATGATGGTTGTGTTTTCTTGGAATTACTATTATGCAACATTGTTATGATATTGTTCATGAAGTCATCCACCCACGATTGTTTCCGCCTATACGGTTTGGGGGTGTGACAATAGTGATATTGCTTTGGTGTGGTATTATCTATTAAGACACTTTGATGATTCATATATAGAGTTGTAAATTGGATAATATAGTGGTTTACATTTAGGTTACTCACTAAGCCTTTGCTTATGATTTGTTGTTTCTTTTTTGATGTTTCAGGACCTAGTGGAAACAAAGGGAAGGATGTTCTGGATTGATGAGTTGTGTATAGTCCCTGCTTAGTTTGATACTTTTGTTATGATGTTTAGTAGTTAAACCAGTTACTCATATATTTTGATTATCTTTTGGTACTATAAGCATTTTATGATATGACTTACATCAATCCACTACTTGTACATCTTTTGTCTAAACTTATATTTTCTTATCAAACCATGATGTACAAGCTGTGTGTTACTGCATGTTTCACATCGATGGTCCAAAAACTGTTTTTTATGTTTTTAGTTTCAGTCATTTTCAAAACATAAAAAGACTACAATGCCCTTTTAATTTATTTTTCCGTTTTTTATATTTGTTTTAATAATTTTATAGTTAAAAAATAAAAATCCACCATTCTTTCTCTCTCTATCTCTACATGAACATAAGCCCAAAAAAACATGAACTCATATTCTCCCCCTAGAAAATTCAAATCTCGAGGAAGATAGAGTTTGGTGCGATGAATCATTGTAACACGATAACGTCATCGAGATTCGAGAGCTTTGCTCCGGTGACAAGAAAATGAGAATGTTTTTCTAGGTGGGTTCATTTCCACTGTGAATCAGAATTTCACATTCCCTGCACAAAATTGTTCGATCTACTTTTCAAAATAGAAACGCTCTCCTCTCCTGCTTATTTTCATACACGCAAATATGTTTTAATCTTTTGAAAACAATCGGTATTACCAGAGCTGAGTTCATTTATAGACATACAATTCTGATTTACAAAGTTTGAAATACCTGAGAGGGTTATTGTAAGAAGGATGGAGGAGGGACAAACATGTGTGTTTGTTGGTGAGCTTGTTGGTATGGTGGACGCGGCGTTCATAAGCGGTGTAGAGGGAGGGGAGGCTTCATCGGTTGTGTAGTAAACTGCGGCCTCTGATTTGTGGTGAACGTCACATTGGATCTTCATTACTGTGAAATCTGAAGTGGGGATTGAGGAATTATGGGATGTGTTGGCACTTATGTTGTAGAAGAGTATATACATATGAAAAAAGCAAATGGGGCAATATGAGTGAGGCATTGGGCACAGCCAAACTGTTTACGAGGGATTCAAGAGTGTTGCTTTAACTCTTAAATCAAGGTGCGACAATGTTCAATTTAATTGTTCACAAGATCCTTGGATATAAGAGTTAACGGATGAGGTTTTTTTCATGTTACATTTCGCAAGGGATCTCATTGATATTTCCACTTTAAAACTCAACCCTTCCAAGGACTAAATTGGTCAAATCTGCTCCTGGTAATCCTAACTTCCGAATGTGGAAGAATAGATTGGGATGTCTTCTGGCTAGAGTGAACCTAGTAGTTTAGGTCGTTGTTATACCAATTACTTTGTGTCCCTTCTATTATTCCAGTCGAAAACAAATATTATTCATTGGTTGTTCCATATACATGGAGATAACGACGATTCTTAATAGATAGTGATGTCACTTTCCTATTAACCTAAGGAATATTGAGGATATGTTCAAGGTGAATATTATGGATCTGTGTGTATGTGTTTTTAAGTGTATGTGTGTGTAGTTTGAGTTATAGGTGAGGTGAGGAAGAAGAATAACGGGATGGGGGTAAGTGGGACATTTTTTTTCTTGACTGATATGTCCATTGGGAAGGGGGGGGGGAGAGAGAGATAGAGAGAGAGAGAGAGAATGGGGATGGTATGGTTGGGGTGTGGTTAAAGGTGGGACGGGTTTATTCTTTCTTTCTTTAATTATTCAAATATTATGGAAATATTAAAATAATGTAAAATAGAAATTAAAATGGCAAAACATAAATTTTAAGTTTTTTAGAGACCAAAACCACAACAAGTTTCAACAATTGGACCACTAATGTAAATTGAAGACTTTTTGGGTCCCATCTATGGTTTTTAGCAAACCATAGGGACCAATTTTGACACTTTTACTTCATTTTTACATGTTTTTCACAACTCGTTTTTGCAACATTAGTTTTTTTCTTTGATTTTATATGTTTATATGTTTCTTGACAATCTATTTTTACAACTTAATTAGTTTTTACTTTGTTTTTACATGTTTTTTATAATTCATTTTTTACTTTGTTTTTACATATACCTTTTCCCACAAAGAGAAATTACATGCCCGAATCTCTTAAACACAAGCTTGATACCAACATGTAACACCCAAAGTGTTTATATATATATATATATATATATATATATATATATATATATATATATATATATATATATATATATATATATATATATATATATATATATATATAATAGCCTTATAGAAAAAGTAAGAATTTTGCTAAACAAACTTTTCATGAAACTTAATAAAACTTATCAGAGTACTTGGTGTTACTACAAATCATAAAACTTTATAAATTACTAAAATCAGAAGTCTTTAACTTTAGCAACCAATAAGTGCTCGAACAGTCATGTCGTGCTCTTTTCCAAAACTACCCTCTTAAACCCGAAAATGTTAGACATCAATAGGTAAGTGAAACATTTGGTGAGCATACACATTACTCACACATTATATCAATCATATGCATTCACATAATACATACATACATTCACATAGTACATTAAAGCTAGCACATAATTCTTAAGCACATATTATTGGTATCAACACATACACATGTTGATTCCTCTAAAGGGCTTGTAATAGACACTGCCACCGGCTACTTCTCCTAAAGGGCTTGTCATGACTAGACGGCTCCACCATTACCCCCGCAAGGCTTGTCATGGTCAGCCACATTACATTGCCTACGATGGGCTTGTCATGGACAACAACATTCATATGCACGCATAGTCAACATAATAAGCAAGTTACTATAACTCACCTGATGCGAAAGATGTCTGTGTTGGAATAGTGTCCAACAACATTCATCCGCTTATTGGTGGTATTTGAAACACCCTCGCTTAAGGTTTTTTCATAAAAACATCATTTTTACCCATGGTTTATCATCATTATTCAAAAATCATCCCTTAGTGAAAACTTTAATTTCAACATCATCAAAATAATCGTACTATTTCAAAACTGTTTTAAAACACATGGGTTTATTGGAAAATACTTCAGTGTTTAAGTTGCGGAAAATCATTTGGTCCCGCTTAGATAAAACATCTTGGTTTTTAAAGTAGCGAGGTCGTTACAATTCAAATACCATTACATAGTTTAAAATGAAACCACACAACCTGTGGCCTTCTAAAACATCCAGCGCTCCTCTAAAGTCATCTAAACTTCTCAACCTGAGTACACATCAAAATAAGTTAGGCAATTGAAATGCCTAGTGAGTTTACCCGAGCTTGACCCATTCAGAGCGGGCAGTGAACTACCACACTCGGGAGAAACCCGCAAAAATAGTGTTGACACCAACTTCAAAAGTTATTTAAAACATCATAAGGATTTACTCAAAATAGATAGTTATGATATGCAAATGTAATGCATGATGCAACTATCCCAAACCCATGTCCATCTCATAAAAGTGCAACTCACCACAATGACACCTACCTAAGTTCACGAATGACATGCACAGAGCATGTCACTCAATCCCCGTATAGGCAAAACTAGGACTAGTGGCCATCACACTAGCCCCATGAGGGTTAGCAACTCCCTTATGCGGTCCCCTATTGTCGGGAATGGTTTTCCCTAAATCCGAGACAAACATCTCATTTTGGGCATTTTGCCCATGATTTCCCTAAATCCGGGACAATCATGATTTCCCTAAATTCGGGGCAATCATCTCATCTTCGTCATAAGGTTCACTCGGTCAATCCCATCCTATATGCAATGCAATGCACAAATAGTATGCTCAAAACATATTTCAAAACATCATCATAATCTTTATTCGAAAACATCGTTAGAAACTCATTTTCATGCAATGCACAATTAGTAATCATATAACACATTACATATAATATCATGCATGTAAAGTATTTGATAACACACACAAAAGACAATAGTTGGGATGTGTACTCCCGGTAAACTCACCCAAGGTCAACTGATGAGTCAACACTAACTCCACACAAGGTTGATGCATTTGAAGGCGCTCCTAGACATCATCTCATCCATCAAATCATCTTAGTTGAGTGCTAGCTCAAGTCCTTAGTCTCACCTCCAAGTCATAACAATATACCTCCTTCCTACAATACAAGAACGGAAGGTATCATACTCGTTTCATCTAAAAGTCGCACTATAATTACTTCTTTGAACTAAGAAGGAACCATCATTAACCATCTAAAATGAAGTCATTGACTCTCTAATATAAGGAAAATCTTAATTAAAACATCCCCAAAGTTTGGCATTAAAACAGGGACCCAAGGGCCAAACCGTAAAGCTCGAAACCCAAAAAGTGCCCAAAATCCAGACAGAGACTTACACGGGTCGTGTAAATGGTTACACAGGTCGTGTAACTCACTGCCCAGACAGCACGGGTCATGCTTCTACAGCACGGGCCATGTAACTCTCAATTGCGTTTTTGGTCATTTTCACCCCTTTTTGACCCGATTCAAGTTCTAAAACCTTCCAACACTTAGGGATATCAAAAGGACATTATTATTACCCAAAATATACATCATCAGACTCAATTAAACTACCTAAAATCATTTCAAATGAATCAATTACATGCCATGATCACAACTTCTCTCTATAAGCTTAAACCATGGAATACCTAATTCCATTCCTACAAATGGTGATTACAAATGGAGATTCCTTCTTCCATTCCATGGAATCATTAGGAAATGATCCTCACTCCACTTATACATCCCATTAATGTAACAAATTCATTCATCCATTAAACAAGAGATCCAATCATCAGCTACATGAAATAAACCCATTTCAACACCAAATTATCATTTTCTAGTGATTCAAGGTTTAATACTACAAATCAAAGGTTGGAATCCTTAGGGAATCATTAGAAATGAATCCCCTCATCCAAAACCACCATAATCATCCATAAATTTCTAAATTCCCCAACTAATCATCAAATCCCCAATTTCTAGGGTTCATAACACCCAAATCAACCAAGTAATTGGATCTAGAGCATCCAGGGATTTGATGATGATGAAAACATGAGCTAGAATAATAAACTAACACTTGGGATCCTAGGATTTCCTCCCCCACATTACAATTTCGAATTTAAGATAGAACTCATCCCAAAAACGGGTTTGCATGCTTAAAGGGGAAGAGTTTATACCTTAGATTGGCTAGGAATCTCAAGAACTTTGATGAATCTTCAAACTCTAGCATCTTGTCCTCCAAAATCTCCAGAAGATTGCCACTCTCTCTCCCTCTCCTCTCTAAAATTGTGTTTGTGTCTGGAATGGGGAGAACCCCCATAAAAAACAAGTCATCTTTCAAGAATTTGTGCATTAGTCCCCATAGATTGGTCTTTCTTCACCCAAAACCCAAAAGTCCATTTCTTCTAACCAGGAGTCTCTAAGTTCACATTTATGCCCCAAATAAAATTATTTATTTCACATGAGTCATTCTCTAGGTCAACACTAACCCTTAGTTTCTCAATTTGGCACAAATGGTCCCTTAAACTAAAATTCTTCACAATTTAGGTCCTTAATGAAATTCAAGGAATTAAGAGACCTACTCTAAAATACACCTCAATTCCTTTAATATGTCTTCTAATTTTCTAAATCCATAACTAGTCAAATTTACTTAGGGTAAGTTTGGGCAAATTGACACTTTTAGTCCTTATGACAAAATTTCTCACATTTGGTTACAATTTGATTTTAAAACTACATTTGGCTCATTTATTCAGAATATGAAAATATAACAAAATATTACATTTATTTATTCATTTGTTTTCTTTATTTATAAAATAAGTTTTACTTTATCGATTTAAGCCCAAAACTCCTAGGCCCAAAACACGGATGTTACAGTATTCTTCTACAATTAAGATAGGAGCTTTGTTTTCACACTGATAGTGTGAGAAAGTAGCAAATGAATAGATTGAAGTAAATATCAAAAGCCCAATTAACTGGTTGAAGTACGATTACAAAAGAAGGCTCAAATGCAATACATTATTACATGAACATGGAAAAGCTTACAGTCTACTCATGGTTACACCAATATATAGAGATTTACAGAGTCAGTGTAATCAAACAATGAGTAAGAGTCGGTGTAATCCAACAATGAGTAATAAAAAGATGTCTGAATATGATGCTAAACCATCTGTATTCACTAACCTACATTATCGGTTCAAGTGGATAATAAAATATAAAGGTTGGTAGTGAAGAAGCGTATCAAATATCTAGCAACTTCGATATATGTATACATACCCTATTGCGAACCGAGATGAACTCACTATGACACCAACTATCACAACACTTATGAATCTATTATTTTGGTATTCTATAAGGGTACACAAAGTGGATGTTTTTTTGGTTGGAAGATGAGGCCTGTATCAGTGGTCCCTCGGCTCCATGGCTTGCGGGTAGGGGTGTTCAAAATATCCAAACATCGAATAACCGAAACGAAATCCAAAAATCCATTCCGATTATTAGGTTAACTGAATCAGTTTCTTTTTCTGGTTTGGTTAAAGGAAGCATTAAAATTTTCAATTTTTCGGTTCGGTTATAGTTCTTTTTTTTACCATGGACGGTTAACTGAAAAATCGCAAATTTATTTCTTTAATATAGTAATACTTGATTCAATATAAGATGTACAAATTACAACGAAATATAATTTCAAAATAAAAAACGATCTTGGTATATCAAAATTTGATGATTAAATGACGAATTTAAACAAAAAGGTTTATCTCCTATTTTAATATCCATCCAAAGTTATTATATTCTGATCACAGTTTACCATATCAAATATATATTGACTGTCAATTATCTTTCATAATATTCTATATAAATATTGCTTACAATTTATCCGTCATAATATCCCGTTATTTTTATGATGTTTATTTGAACTTTAAACTTATATTCTTCTTTCTCAATGATTGTTGTTATTTTTGGATACTACTTATGGAGGTTTTTTAGTTTTGAAACATATTTTTTATTTTATAGACGGTTAATAGGTTAACCGCATAACCTAACTGGAAAAATAGGTATTGAAAGTTGGTTAACTGGGTTTTTTCGGTTTAGGTTTATGTTTACAATATTAACTAACCGATTGTTCTGGTTAACCTTCCAAAATATTATTTCGATACAGTTAAACGATCCATGAACAACCCTACTTGCGGGTTTAGAAAGATGGGAGTTGGGGGGGGGGGTTTCACTATTATCCCTAACCTTCAAGAAGGTAGTCGTTCAATGACTAGTTTTCTTTAATTATCTATTTTTCCCCATATTATTACTTATATAAACAGCCCTCAATTAGGGGTGAGCATTTGGTCGGAACCGAGGCCAAACCCAATAATCGAGGGAATTGAACCGAGCTAAAGGACCGAGTCCTACGTATGGTTGGTTCTCGGTATACATATGTTGCTTATCTCGGTCTCAGTACCGATCGGGCTTGGTATCGATCGGTCAGTCTAGTATCGAGTTTTGGTACCAAGTTAATATGGAATTGTAAAAGGTAAGGTTGGTCAGCTTGTTTTTTCTCGGTCCCAAGATCAAACCCTAACCCGAACCCAATATCAAGTTTCCTAGTCTGGTTGGTCCTTGGTTCCCTTCAACGTCTTTCCTCAGTCTCGGTTCGGCTCGAGTTTGGTCCGGGTTGGGTGGTCCTAGTTCCAAGCTCATCCCTACCCTTAACAATTTTAAAAACCACACCAACATTCTATAATCTTTTGAATGTACTCCAACTCTCTCCAATTCCATTCAAACATTTTTTTTCTATTTATTTCGAATGGATCCAGGCATGACAAATGCACAAAAATGGGTTCTACTAAAAGAAGAAACTGTTGAGGAAAAAGTGGTATGCAAATCCTAACATAAATTCCCGAAACCCAAATGTCAAATTATCCCCAATACCAACAACAAATATCAATGAAACAAACTTATAACCATTTTGCAACTCTCTCAAACTTCCCCTATCCCTTCCAAAAAAAATCAAACTCCATATTACGTTCTCGATACATTGTATTTATGTGACCCTAAAAAAGAAAACAACAAATCAAATCGGTCACCTCATCCAAACTAACAAAAAAGAGATGGAAAACAGAGAGCACTATCGATGTACCAGTGTTCTAAAAGTCGGCCTAAGAGGTGCCTAGGAGTTAGGCATGCTCTTGCTGACTATAAATAATGCTAGTCGGTTATATTAATTGGTTTCGCCAAAGGTGGTTAAAATCGCTCTTAGGCGGTCTTGGTAGTAAAATAGTGAAAAAGTTAAAATTGGCCAAAAACTAAAACAAAAACAAAGTTAGTCAATAGTTAAGAGTCCAAATAGTTAAACTTATAAGCAGTCTTAGGCTGTCAAACACAATCAATATAAGTTAAATAAAAAAAGTCAAAAATTGAAAGTTTTTTTATTAACCTGATTGACTGAGATACTCAATATAACATAACCGACTAGTAATATGATATTACATACTTGTAGTTTTTATAAAGCATAGTTTTACGTATTATATTTTTATAGAATTGTATAAATTACAGATTCATATTGATTGTTTCAGACTACATTATAGATTACAAATTATAGTTTTACATTTTACAGATTATAATATGTTATTTGATAACTTAAATAGTTAAACACTTGAATATGCAAATTTTTATGGTTACTTATTTATTTTGTTAAGGTATATTTATTATTTTTTTAAATTAAATTATATTACAATTAATGGTCCCCGCCTAGGCATCGATTAATTTCCGTCTTGACTGATTAGTCGCTAGACCCCAATTGATCGCTCGACTACTTCTTAGCGACTTTTACAACCTTGCGAAGTACTAAATTTCGTTTACTAGAGGAGTCACAATGGAAAACACTAATCTTGGAGAAGGAATTACACACGTTAAAAGAAAGACGATTTGAAAAAGATTTGCAAATCTTTCTTTAGCCACATGAGCATTTGATTGGAGGGATGTTGAATGAGTGCTCACATTCTTGCCAGAACTAGCACAAATTCATGGTTAGGAGTTGTAATAGTGTGCTTTTTTGACCGGTTTATTTTAATTATAAATCTAGGTTTTAAATTCCCATTTTGTAGTAAGGTATTTTTTAATGTGATATTATTTTAATTTTTAGTTTTATTTATTTAGGGAAATCTCTAATTACCTCTTAATATATTGGCTCAGCTTACGAAAAAGTCCCAAATTAATTTTTATTTATAAAAAAGGATAGTAAACCGGTTAATGTATTCAAATTAGCCCCCTTTAACCTTTTCAGCAGGTTACATTGCCACATGGAAAATTTACATGTTTTATCTTTAATAAAGTCCCCATATTTTGGTCCAGTTTACGAAAACGTCCCAACATGTTTTATATTCAATAAAGTCCTAATATTTTGGCTCAGTTTACGAAAAGGTCCCAACATTTTGGCTTACTTGGAAAACATTAAGTATTTTTACAAGTATTTACGTTTTTTAATAACGTATTTATAAGTTTAAAAATGTACTTTTACGTATTTATAGGAAATACTTAAAAATAACGTATCTAATAACGTAAAAAAACTTAAAAAATACATCTTTAATAAAGTATTGATACGTCTTTAATAACGTAGAAATACTTAAAATACGTAAAAATGCATATATAAATACCTTTTATAAACTTACAAATACGTAAAAAAATATGTTTTATTCATGTATTTATTCCAAATGACGGATATGGATTTCATTAAGTTTGCTTACAGGGATTAGAGAGACTGAAACGTGACCGAACAAAATTGAATTACACGGAACTAGATGATAATTAATATTTATTGTTTAGTTTAGGTTCTAATAGTAATGATTTCGTGGTTTCAAGAACGATATCCAATATTAGTTGCTATAAATTTCGTTTAGATTTTATATTGTTAGGCAATTATGAAGTTATTATGTTGCTTATTTTTACGCATATTTAAGTATTGTTACGTATTTTAAATAAATACATGTATAAATATGTAAAAATACGTTTTCAAACATATAAATACGTTATTAAAGACGTAAATACATGTAAACATACGTAATTTTTTCCAAATAAACTGAGTCAAAATATTCGAATTTTTTTGTAAACTAGGCCAAAATATTATGACTTTATTGAAGATAAAACATATTTGGACTTTTCTGTAAACCAAGCCAAAATATTAGGACTTTATTAAAGATAGAATGTAGTTTACCTGCAGAAAAGGTTAAAAAAGATTAATTCGAAAACATTAGCCGGTTTTCTGTCTTTTTTTGTAAATAAAAATTAAATTGAGACTTTTTCATAAACTAGGTCAAAATATTGAGACTTTATTGTATATTTTCCATTTATTTAATTTGAAATTAGTAAATGTTTTAATATTTTTTGAAAAATAAAATTGTGCGAGTTGGGAGGGTATAAAAAGATGGGTCCCTTATGTTGTTGGCCGGTAAACTTAGAAGTGGGTGAAAAGAGAAAAACGAATTGACGCCTATGAGACAAGTGAGTTGATAGGGTTGAGAAAGATGAGTTCCATCTACACTATGATTAACAACAAATAGATCCTATTAAATACGACAACATTTCTTAGGGGCCGCTGACTATTCGAATAAAATCGAATTTATCCGGTAGATAATTTAGATTGAACCTTATGATTTAGACATTCGAATATCAAGATTAGTTTGAACCAAACAAATAACAATTTTATAATTTATTTTTATTGTTTAATGCATATGTTTAATCATTAGATGCTTTGTTAGGGAGGACGATATGGTGATAGTTAGTGATAAAAGATAGAAGTGGTATCAACGCTACCGATTGTACAAAAGTTACCACCATTCATTGCCATATATCGCCATGCAGGTTGGTGTTTTACCATCTGTGTGAACTCGTCACGCTCTTGGTTTTGTAACCTGTATAATATGCTTCATTATTTGTATATTGTGGTGAGTTGAGAAATATGAATTGTGGGTTGAGAAAAAGGGTAGTAAGAAAAAAAATAGAAGAATTGATTTGACGCATACCTGACAAGTGGGTTGTGTGAGATGAACTCCACCCACCCTTTAAATTTCTTTAGTCTCAAATTATATTATAAGGTATATACCAAATAAATAGCCTCGGTAGGTCTAAAAAATAAAATTTTGAACTCTAGATTTGTTGTTACAAAAATCCCTATCGTGTAATTTGAGATTTGTTGTGTTGTAAATTTAATTGTACAAGTAGATTAAGACGAATTGAAATTTAGTTGTCGTGGATCATATTTAATTTTATTCGTACTATTCGGATCCATATTGATTCACTTGACCGGCCATACTAACATCTTAATATTTTTTAGACCGTCGCCAATAGAGAGTTTAATGGAATTAAATTGAGTTTAATATATGAGAGAGATGATGACATGGATACTAGAGTTCAATCTCCATTGAACTCTAAAAATAGAGTTTAACGAAGTGTGGACTTTAATTCTTTTTATTTAATCAAAAATCAATTCAATTTGTTTCTGTTTTGGTACTTCATTGAACTCTTAAAAAGTTCAATAAAGATAGCCTTACATATTATCCAAAGAACTCTTACATATTATCCAAATAACTCTTATTGAAGATGGCCTTACATATTATCCAAAGAACTCAATTGCTACGTTTCTTTTTGTTGAGTGAAAAAAAGTTGATAATATGAATTCTTATAAGAATAATAAGAATTAGACATACGGATTCATTATCCACTTACAAAAAGTGAGATACGTGTCGACTTTTAGAATTTATAATTTTAAGAGCTTAAATGGTCTGTCAACATACTTTTATTGTGGCCAGATTACAAAGAATTTCAGGTGAAAGCAAAATCTCGATGAACATGACAACGTGGGAGTGGCTTTTGCATACTTCTCGTTTCCAACTCTTCCCTTGTGTTTTTTGTATTTTTGTACCAGATTTTTGTCAAGAATAATTTAATCTTTTAAAATAATTATTTTAAGACACAAAGATCTACACTATTTTAATATATACTCTCCTTGTTACATTTTTTATATGCCTTTTTTTAAGCATAAGGTCGCCGCCAAACTTTTGTATATGTCTAATGATATACACGTATCCACCTAAACTTTGTTTTTTCGATTAAAATACTTGGCTTTAGAGAAAGGCTGCTGGAGTCCCAACTCAGATCCATTACGAATCCTAAACAAAGAATTTATACGTCTAAATAATAATAAATATATTAATATATTACTCATTCATAGCTGATATAATCATGATATAAGAAAAGTAAAAATTTATTATGATATGAATTGCTACATTATGTTAGGCAAATTACACAAAAGCGACGTGTTTAGAATTGTTTTTTTTTCGATTTAAGCATTGTAATTAATTTTTTTCTGTAAAGTCATCCTACTTTTGAAAAAAAATCACCACGACCATTATGATTCCTATTGTCAGTTTAGTACGTTACTATAAAGTGGTGACTTATTTTTTGCTATAGCCGTACAACTTTAACAAGTTTTTTTAATTCAACCATAATATAGAAATTTTGTTCTAACATCTAAATACAAAGAAATTATTACTGTGATCCATAAAAAAAAAAAAAAAAACAGAATTTCATTCATATCCTTGTAAACTTCAAATATTACGCCAATATTCTTATAAACTTAAAAATTACATATACTTCCTTCTAAAACTATAAAATTCACATTTATATTCAAATTTCTATTTTAAATAAGGGTTAAACTAATTTAATAATAAAAATTTATCTATAATTCAAATTACTATATTAGATGACTAAACTAGCCTTCCCAGTATTGATGAATAAAAGGAATGCCTTCTGTATTTTTCTCCAAAATGGATATTTTACCGCATCACACTTTTCTTCCTGCTATCATCTATCTGTAAAGTTTTATTGGAATGCACGATTTCAATTTAGTTGTTAACACTGGGACGAAAGTTTGATAAATGAAAAAGAGAATCGGAACCCTAATCGTATTGCAGCAGAGGGTGTGTCTTCGGATCAAAATAACTGCGTACTTCATTTTCATTATTGTTTCTACAAAATTGTGTCGGATCTAATTCATTTGGTCAAGTGGTGAGCACATTACAGTTAGAATCTGGAAATCAAAGCCGTGGATAACATCAATTTTGGTGTATAGCGACGACAAGATACGAAGGTGCAGCTTGGCTACGAAAAACGGTAGGAGTTGTTAGGAAAAAAGATTTGGCTACGGTACCTTGTGAGGAAGAAGTTAGGATTGGTTTGAGGAGTGGATTAATTTTGTGCAATATTCTTGACAAAGTTCAGCCGTGAGTTCCTACCTTTGAGGCATCCAACTTGGAACAGGTGAGTGTTTTGTTATATTGTTGATATATGTGGACGTCTCTTGTTGTTGGAATTGATACTAAAGACCATAAATTGCAGGGAGGCAAATCTTCAAGACTTGGAACATGTGGGTGTTTTGGAATGGGATGATTTATATGATTCCTTGTTTATTAAAGTAGTTGTTAACAACTGAGGTGTTGGAGAGCTTGAATCTGAACTTCTAGATGCATTGTCTAATCAATTACGAAGCTTATCTTGAATTGTTTAATAGATGTAGAAGAGTAGAACTTGCTTTAATCGAATATAGAAGATGATATTGTCACTTGCGATGAAGAAAAAGACAAGAAACAATGAGTCTGTAGTTGCGATTGAGAGTAAACGACGCACAGAGTAGACGACTTTCATTATTAAATTGGTTTACTCCTAATTAAATTTGTTTAATCCTAATCATTAATTCAGGAAGGGCAGTTTAGTAATATAACATGGTATTTTGAATTTTAGATAATATTTTCTATATTAAATTAGTTTAACCCTAATTAAAGTAGGAATTTGGATATAGATGTAAATTGTATAGTTTAAGAAGAATATGTATGTAGTTTTAAGTTTTGTAAGGACATTGAAGTAATTCTTAAAGTTTGTAAGGATATAAATGAAATTGTGCCAAAAAAAAAAAGGCAAAACAACTTATTAGGGTAACTAACTATTTGATTTGTTCACGTTTAGTCATTTTTTTGTGTTTTATTTGTCATTAAACTATTTATTTTGTTCATTATACATCCTTATAATCGGGAATAACATGTTACAGTCTAATTGACATTTACATGGCAAATACGTGGCAAATATGTGACATCTACGTGACTTTATATATATATATATATATATATATATATATATATATATATATATATATATATATATATATATATATATATATATATATATATATATATATATATATATATATATATATATATATATATATATTTGTTCACGTTTGGTCACTTTCATTTTTTATTAGTGTTTTATTTGCCATTAAACTATTTATATTGTTCAACTTAAATCCTTATGACCGACAATAGCAAGTAGTGTCAGTTTATGACTCAATGTCGTAATACAAGTATTACGTGGGTTGATTACGTGTATCATTACCCTTATATCTGATTTTCCCTTTTAAAAAAACATTTGAGATTTTTTATTTTTGGACTCGGTCGCGTAGCATGCTTAATGGCCCGTTTGATTTATCAATTGGTCATTCATATTTAACCAAATCTTGAGTATTTTGTAGCTTGCTATAAGGTGATTAAATGACTATTTTTAAAGGGAAGATATGTATTGTAACACCACGTTAGTTTCGGTAAGTAATTTACTCTAATCGTATTTTGAATTCGATATGAAAAATAAGTATAAGGGTATAAATGGTTGAAATACCTTTAGAATAAAGTTATCGTGCGAAAAACGCCAAAAATGAGTAAACCGGGTCGTGTGGTTCAACCCGGGTCGAGTTGGATGACTTGAAATATTAGTTGAGTTCAAATGGGTCGAACCCGAGGCGGGTTTTAAAACCCGGGTCGTGTAGTATTAAAAACCCGGACCGGGTTTCAGAAACCGGGTCGGGTTCCGTCAAAGAGCATTTTGGGCCAAAACGTCAAACCGGGTCGGGCTGTCGAGCTAGGGTCGTGCTGCGGGTTGAGCCCGGGTCGGGCTGTCGGACACGGGTCGGGTTTCGTGCCGACCCCACCCATTTAAACTTGCGATTTTCCCCATTTGGTCATTTCTCTCTCGATCTAAAACACTCATACAACCCTCGAATTATTCCCTCTTCGTTCTAGGATCAAATTGGAAGCTTAAAACTAGTTGGATTGAAGTAATCTTTGGTATTTCGCTTCTCGAAGGTAAGGTTTACCTTTTAGTCCGATGGAGTGATTGATTTCCCTTGTTTTGAGTTGGTTTCGGGTGGTGGTAAAGGACCACCTACGAATTGTTAGAACTTGTACCTATACACTCAATTGGGATATGTGTTGAAATGCTTCTAATTCGAAGTTTTATCCATTGTTATCGAGTTCAAGCCTTGATGGTTGAAAAGCATGAAATTCACCTCTATTGGTATGTATGTGAATTGTAGGTGCTGGGAGAACTTGAAGAACCGTTAGAGCTTTTGTGATTTTAGCTTAGATCGTATAAATCTTCAATACCAGGTGAGTAATCTGTACTATATCTGATATGATATGTATTGGTTGAACTCTTGAAATGGTAATCTAGAAGTTAGCCAAATTACCCAGTTGACATGGTTTAACGGCCTCTGTGGCTAGGAGATTGGATTTCGTATCCAAATGTTAACGGCCTCCGTGGCTAGGAGATTGGATTCCGTATCCAAATATAAACGGCCTATATGGCTAGGAGATTGGATGTGATATCTAAATAATAACGACCTTTGAGGCTAGGAGATTGGATTGATATCCAAATGTTGAATTAAACAGGGATATGCATTTGTATAGAGTTTTGATAACTTAATTATACATAATTACATGTTAAACTGTTTATATGATTACTCATTGAGCTTTATGGCTCACAGTGTATGTGTGAATTGTCCCTGCAGGTGAGCGTGACCCTGCTAAGGGTAAAGATGTAGCTTATGCATAGGACTGTTCGTTGTAGCGGCCCGGCTTAGAAGGAGTTTACTTTTGTTATGTACTCCTTGATACACTTGTACCCTTTTTGTATAAACTTATACACCTAAACAGTTGGTTTTGTATGTTTAAAAATGTGTTTAAAAATGAAAAATTTTGGGTGTATTTTGTTTTAAAAAGCCGGGTGTTACATGTATTGTAGGCATGACATACTTCCTAGTTGTGTGTCTGTATAATGTGGTAGGATACAAATTTTATGGGTGAAGATATTGCTACACGTAATGATACACGTAATCAACCCACGTAATACTCGTATTACGACATTGAGTGATTAAACCGACACTACTTGTTATTGCTGGCCATAAGGATTTAAGCTGAACAATATGAATAGTTTAATGACAAATAAAGCACAAAAAAGGGAAGTGACCAAACATGAATAAAACAAATAGTTGGTTACCCATTGGGTGGACAATATAATGGCGGTTTCGAGCAAGTTCAAGGCTAGCTGCCGGCCGGTACCGCCGGTACCGTGCGGGTTCGGCATATGGCGGGTTTAACTAGGAGGATTTGCGGGTTCCTGTAGTCGCTTGGTCGAAGGCAAAGAAGCAAAAAGAGGGGCAGCAGGATCATTTGCGGGTTTGATGGGGTAGATGGCCGGCGACTTCAGCGGGATCTGCACAGTGGAAGGCGGGCTGAGGATGGGTTCGAGGTTTGGCGGGTTCGACGGGATCTGCTCCGTCCTCCCTTATAAGTCAATTTCCCTACCCTCAAAAGCCACGTGGATGCTATCTATTTGCCACATATTTGCCACGTAGATGTCAATTAGGCTGTAACCTGCTATTTTCGGTTGTGAGGAGGTATCATGAAAAAAAATAAATAGTTTAATGGCAAATAAAGCACGAAAAAAAAGAAAAATGACTAAACATAAACAAATCAAATAGTTGGTTATCCTAATAAGTCATTTTTCCTATTTTTTTGTATTTAGATGTTAGAAAAAAAATTTCCATATTATGGTTGGATTAAAAAAACTTGTTAAAGTTGTACGGCTTTAGCAAAATATAAGTCACCTTTTTATAGTAATGTACTAAACAAAAATTTCTTTGTACTAAACATTCATCGCTGCCTTCCTCATAATCTATGTCGCCAAGCTGGGCTCGATTCTGATGTTGCTGTTGCTGTTGGTGCTGACCACCATTACCATTACCATTATACCTCCAGTTTTGTCCGTTCCAACCGTTGGGACCATAGAATTAGGGTGTGGTGTTGGTTGAACGAGCGATGGCACGACATTGTTGCCATCGTTGTTGTTACCATTGGCTCCATTGTTGTTGACTTTAACCGATAGTACTATTGGTTGTTCCACCCCTACATCACCTAACTGTTAATTGGTGAGGTCTTCGACTAGCACGTCGTCTCGATTCCTACTAAAAAGTATTCTGACCACACGATTCATTCGTGCAGTCCGCTCGAAATCTTGATCAAACAATAATGGTGACAAAGGTTTACCAAGGCGTGTACGCATGCACTAAGTGCTTCCGATTAAAAAGAAAACAAAACTAAATTAAACGACATAATGTGTCAAGCGCACAACTCCCCGACAATGGTGCTAGAATTGACGTGCGCAGTCGTTGATGCGGTCAAAAATAATAAAAATCTCACTAACTCTAAAAGCTAGGGTAAGTAAGGGTCAGACCAAGGAGTCTGTGGTTGATACTTTGTTTCAATAATCCAATCCAACTATAGTATCACTCTATAGTCAAAGAATCGCAAAGATTCTGAATTAAACCAAAAAACCAATTGCAACTAATTAAAAAGCTTCAGATCTAGTGCTCATGCAATTATAGATCAAACACTAACTGAAATCAAAAGTACTTTACTTTGATTAAAACCAAAAACATAAACTTGTTCCAAAATATCTAAAAATCACCAACTATCACTACCAACTACTAGATCTACGAAACTATGAGCTACAAGAGTCAAATGATTTTCCTAAGATCTAAAACTAGACGTTAGGTAATTAGATGGATTCCACTGTTTAGGAATACTCCAACACCGAATTGATATCGAACTAATAAAAACGGCCAAAAAGCCAAAACCATGAACATATACTCAAAGCTAGTGAAAAGAAACCAAATATAAACGAAAACCAGCTTTGTGATCCAGAGAACACTCCATGGATGCTGTGGAATGTCGACTCGAATGTAAGACCCTAATCCCTGTAAGTTCAAGTTTTGGGTGTTTATGAGTCAAAGTTCGCGGATTAAAGGAAGCAAAAGTGGAAAATGTGGGAAATTGATCATTAGCGACACTAATACCATCATTAACGACGCTAATGATTCCATTAACTATGCTAATGAGACCTTTAGCAATGCTAATAGATGGCCAGGTTTGCGCAATCTCAGTTAGTGATGCTAACTTAAGAATTAGCGACACTAACTGCTAATTTTGGGCCAAAATCTTAGATTTTGAAGTTTGGGCCACTTATAAGGGTGGGGAACCCTAGGGCAGTCGCCATATGCATCATTTCAGCCCCCAAACTCGTGATTTTCCCTCTCTAGGTCATTTTGAGTGATTTTTGATGATCTTGGTATTCTTAGATGGATTTTTGATGAGATTATGATGCTGTGAAGACAAGGTGTTGCTAGGAAGCTTTGTTCAAGTGAAGATCAGCTAAAGCCCTTGTTTCTGGACCATTGTGAGTAAACACTACTAGAAAAAAGGCCTTTAATGACACGCATTGCATGTCATTAAAGGGTACAGATGACACACAAATGTATGTCAAGGAAGCCCCTGTCATAAATAACAGATGACACACATTTGTGTGTCGTAAATTTACGACATACATTTATGACAAACCTTTACGACTTGCAATGTAAGTCAAAAATTTTTTAAACAAATTATATATATATATATATATATATATATATATATATATATATATATATATATATATTATATATATATATATATATATATATATATATATATATATATATATATATATATATATATATATATATATATATATAACCAAAGCTATGCAACAACCACAAGAACCATGTGAATGGAATTGTGAATCACGATCATTTATATGTCAAATATTATTAATACAAATCCAATCCATTACAACGTCATATACGAAATACAAAATAATAAATATAAAAAATCCACTGTCCGCACAACCAGACCATCCACCACTTGCACCACCGGCCCGTAACCCACGGATGCGATCCAATAAACAAAAACCGACCCGGCTTTCACATTTGTAATCGTTCCTTCCAAAGGGTATAAATGACATACATTTACAATAGTGAATGTTAGTGCACCAAGTGGCTGACTTCAGCTGTGATTTGTCCAATGACATCAAAACCATAAGCTCACAAGCACTGTTGGAATCTCTGAAAAAAGAGAATTAACCTTATCAATTTTGACACTTGAGAGGAAAAAAAGATGTTATAAAAAGGCGAGGCATTAAAAAGGTAATGTGTATTAAACCTTCAACATAAAGCTACACCTAAAAGAATCCATAACCACTGGTACATTCAACCAACAAACCAAATCAACATAAACCTACACCTAGATGAAACATAATCACTAGTATACCAGCACAAAATCAAATATACACATTTTAATCTGTACTTATGATACATAAAGAGAACTCCCAATGAATACATAAGAATTAACGCCCCACAAACAAAAAGATGGACAATTTCTCAACACGATCTCAAATCAAACATACTCAAGTTTCAGCATTGCTTACTAAATCTATATAAAAAATGTGAAGTCATAACTTTTCAAGGTTTCCAACTTACCAGTTACTCACCTGCTCGTCACATTAGCTCCATAGTTTCCGGTGGGATCACCTGCGATGGGAGAGAGACCGATGAGTCCTAATCATTTTCAGCAGTGGCGTTCGTGTTTGTGGAGCCTGGTGCTGGATCCCTCCAGTGTTGAGGGATGAACGACAGTCGACGACGGCTGGCTGATTCGGGAAGCTATTAATGGCGACGAACTGGTGATCCACAGAGACAATCGACAGCAACGGCTGCTTGAGCAGGGGACAACGCAGGTCGCCGGCGGCAGAAGGTGCCCCCGACAGCGCAGGAAGGAGAAACCCGAGGAGGAGGCTGATGCTTCACTATAGGAGCTATGAGGAGATCAAGATTTCTTGCTGAAAAACGTTTATCTGAAGTTGTGTTACTGAAAATGCTGGAATGGCGGCACCAAAAACACCCTGTCTGATTTGCCTTAATCATCATCTCATTTGCTTCCTGCAATAATTTGTTCTCTGATTCATTTATTAGGCAGATCAAGACAACGAACAAGGTTTTTATCCCACCAAACTAATTTGTACCGTGAATCTGAGTTACATCTGGCGAAAATTTGAAGTGAGGAACCCTAGTTTTGGGTGGGAACGATGGGAAAAGCTGGAGAGGTTGAAGCGTAAAGTTGAGATAGATCGATCGACAAGGGAAATAGGAGATGACACACAATTTTATAAAACGACACAAAAGCGCCCTCCGTGTTTTTGTTTTTTTTAAATTATGACACTAAACTATGACATATATTTTTGTATGTCATTAATTTTAAAAGAGATGACACATATTTACGACACACAATTATGCATGTCGTAAATCCTTCAGATTTTAAAAAAGATGACATTTTTTTTATGGTATACATTTTTGTATGTCATAAAACTAGTGTGTGTCATAATTCGCGTGTCATTAAAGGTGTATTTTCTAGTAGTGAAAATTCCCACCTTTATGCATATTTATGGTTCTTCTTATGATTTTAAATGGGTTTTTATTGATTGGAATGATGTAATGGTCCCTTTTGATGATTGTCCATGATTGAGAAGGATAAAGTCTAGAACTTTATGCCTTGAATCCCTGATTTAGAACCTTTGGGATGAGTTAGAGAGTAAGCAAAACTCTCTTTGGTGATTTTAGTTAGTTTTGGACCATTTTGGACTTGGATCTTGTTCTTGACCTAGCAATATTATGTTTGCATGTTAAAGTTAGGATTTTATGGATTTAGGAACTGTTTGAAAGGTCCCTGGAAGGATTAAGACCTTGGCTAAATGGATTAAGAGCTTAATGGACTTTTGAGGCTGTTCATAGTTAGCGACGCTAACTAGGGGAGTTAGGGGTGCTAACTGTGCCTGTTGACTTTGACCTTTGACCGTTAACTTTTGACCAGTTTGACTTTGGGTCAAGCTTGAGAGTTCGAGGCACCGATCTTAGACGTGTATCCTGTTTGAGATTTAAGAAGCTCTAAGGTGAGTCTTCTCACTATACTATGGGTGATATTGCATGTGTAGGTAGCTTTATTACTTTGTGTAATAATGTGTTGTATGTGCCTTATGTGTTTACCAACGGATCGAGGCAACCCCGAGAGTCAACCGATGATTACTGACGGATCGGGGCAAGCCCGAGAGTCAACTGATGATTACTAACGGATCACGGCAAGCCTGAGAGTCAACCGATGATTATTGGCGGATCGGGGCAAGCCCGAGAGCGAACCGATGATTTGTCAAACGATGATTTTATGTGATGAATCTTGTGGTATTTTGGGGAACTCACTAAGCTTTATGCTTACTCTTTCATCCTAACTGTTATTCAGGTATCTGCTGGCTTGAGCTTGGAGCACGACGCGACTGTACCACATCTGAATTTTGGTATCTAAGTCTTCCACTGAATAATGTTTTGTAAACACGATTTTATATGTTTTAAATATTAAGTTTTAATTTGGATGGATTTATTTGGTAACTCTTTTTTATGTATTTGAATTGTTTTTAAAATGAAAAGTTTATTATGAAATTTGGGACCTTACAAGTTGGTATCAGAGCCTTGGTTTGAGGGATTTGGATGAACAGGAATGTGATTCCAAGGATTTGGATGAACAGAACTGTGATTTCAAACTCAAACTGGGGATTTGAGGATTTTCTAAAATAATTTTCAAAGGAAAAACAGTTTTTAAATAAATTTTAAGAAGTTAGGTAGAGTAACATGTGGAAGATTCCCTTGCATGTTCTTGTTTGATTATTGCTTGGGAGTTCGAAACATGGTATGAATACCTAACTTTCGATTTTAAACGGATAAGTGGGTTTTGAAAGGAATGAGATGCAATGCGTACAGTCGGCCGGATCTCAAGTAAGTGATTTAATTCCCAAAATATCCATGATACTATGTGTTGATGATTCGATATATGTTAGAAATAGGCTAACGATCCATTCAGGAAAATTGCATGATAGATTGGCATGGATCATAGGGATGCCTTTTGCCTAGTTTGCTGCCTACTGTGTTACTTGATATGTGATGCTTGTGTGTGCCTTTTTGAACCTATGCTTGTACTATTAGAAAGTTAAGGGAATGATTTTGGATTGTATGTAATAGGATCGGATAGCCTTAGAATTCTTAAACCGACCTTACTGGCTGTTCCTTGTTTGGTTGTGACTTTAAGGTAGGGACATCTATTCGACTGTCTATCTGTTCTTATTGCATACGATTACGCGTTCACAAAACAACTTGGCAGTATGAGCGGAAGTTCTTGTGGTGCGGGTGAGATGTGAAATTCCTAGGTAGAATAGGAAGAGTGTTAGGCACTTCGGTGCACGGTGGTTTGGATGATATCTAAATGCTCTTTAGAAGGGAGTGAGGCAACTTAGGGAGCCGAGACGATCTTCAGAACAAGTACGAATAGGTGTGGAAGGTAGTACAAGGGCCCGTACTATTGGAAGCACAAGATTCGTACCTGGGAAGAAGGGAGATCTGAGGGACCTAAGGAGTCTGTAGACGAGGGAATCATGTGTGCTATGTGTTAAGCGGGTGTTGTAACTCGTTATTGTCGGATTTCAGAATGAAGAAGGGTGATCCAAGAGGAAGTTCGGGACTTGGGTCGAGTTCGGGAGACAGGGTTGGCCTGACATGAGTGATGAGGATGGACGAGATTTGGTCACTGTGGAGGTGCCTAGGGTTGTGTTTGAGATGCTTCCTCCGGTGATTGATTCGGTCAAGTCGGAGATGCTAGCGTTGTTTGAGGAGCGGTTCACCGCGAAGGAGGAGGCGATGATGGCTCGATGCCAGACTTTGATGAGGAAAGAGATCAACGAGTTTGTGGTCGCTGCTCGACGTCAGACTTTTGCAGAGATGGAGTCTGCTATTGCATCGAGGGAGATTAAGATCAATGCTTAGCTAGGACAGAAGAGGCAAAAGTAGGATTTGGGTCAGCCGTCAATGAAGAAGTTTTAGGCTGCAGTTTCAGAAGGAGTGAAGTGAAAGGTTTTGCACAAACAATGAACCAGAAACCCTAAGTTCACATGCAACCTAATGAAGGATCTATGTTTTTCTATCTTATGAACATATAACAAAATCCTATGGCCAACAATTATTTCTAAATATCAAAACAAGAATTACCAACCTTTTGAATCTTGTTCTTGAAGCTAACAGCAAAGAGATCCTGCCTCAAATGAAGTCACACTCAAGCAAGGAGGAGAGAAAGCAGCAGAGTCTCTGGAGAGTCTAAAGTTGGCACAGGTTTTGGGGTGCCCAGGGGGTTCCTTTTATAGCCTCCAAGGGTTACAGTCAAAACCCTAGAGGAGCCCCTTAATGGACAAGCCTATTGACCATTTGGACCAGATCTCTTAAACCCTAACTAGGGTTTCGCCAACTTGGAGAGGAGCCTCCAAGGTGGCTGACAGCGCAGCGGTCGTCGTGCGGTTAAAAATAAAGAAAACCTAACACACACTAGTATAGCGGTAGTTAGGGTCGATCCACATGAGCTTCGTGGTTAGACTAAATGAGAGATTACCAACTAGTAGTGTCACAGCTACAGTCGGAGGATCTAGTTTCTATCTTCCTAATCACTGATACCATAAAGCAATAAATAAACAAACTCAAGCCAAGCTAAGTTAAGCTCAAATGAACCTAGTCACTTTCTGAAATCAGAAGTACATCTCTGAATCAGAAGCAAACAAAGGCATCCAAACTAAGCAAAACCAAGCAAAGCATAACTAGCCACTAGCTAAAGTTCTACTGAACAGTTACTAGCCAAAGTTTAATGCCTAAAAACTAGCCTAATTAGCTACTGATTTCAGCAAAGGAAAGCAGTCCCAACAAGGGCAAAGCAATATCCAAACACAATTCCAACATTCAAAACCAAACACAAGCAGAAAAACACCGAAATACCAACATTAATCATAACCAAATGATTTTCATTCACAAAACTCAGATCCAAACATAAAAACAGTAATGAAATAAGCTAAAACAGAAGCCAAAGCTTAATATCAATGGTTGTCACTCCCAAAGATACAAAACCAAGCTTAATCCAAACTAACTAATTACAATTAAAATTCAAAACATGAAAATACCAATTGAGAGCTTGCTGAAACGAAATCTTGGAGTCAAAGAGCTTCAAGGTCGATTTTACACCCGGTCTTTGCTAGGATTTTCGGCTGGAAATGCCTCTATTTATAGTTGCAATTTTCCCGCAGCCGCGCCGCGCAGATGAAGAATCCGCGGCGTGCGTACTAATCTTTTCCCGTTTCTTCGGTATTTGAATGTGTTCCACCGCCTTAAGCCCGCGTCGCGCAGACGAGATATCCGCGGCGCGCGTACGAGTTTCCTTGATTTTTCGTTCTTTTCCAAACTTCTTCCTTTTGCACACTTTTAATCCCTGTTTCCATTCTTTTTCTCCAAACAAGTCCTGGCACGAAAAGTGAGAATACCCAGACATATTTGATATAATTTTATCAAGAACAGGGCTCAACAACGCCTAAAATACTTGATATCACTAGACGTTGTCAAACACCCCACACTTGTGCCTTGCTTGTCCCCAAGCAAGAGAATTTTTAACAAATTATAATAAAGATTCAAACAATTTTTGACTGTGTTCAGTTTCAAAGTTTATTGCTCTTTGAGTTAGAGTGGAATAGTTCGCGAAAACATAATTGAATTGCTCTTTGGAATTCATGGCTTCCTAGAGAACCCTTGATTACAAACTTTCTGTCCACAATGAAGTGTACTTACTCATTCAGATTCTAAAGGCCATTAAGGAATTGTCCTTCCTAAACTCCAATCCTAAAACAGCTCAATCTTCTAACTCGTAAAACTCAACTTATTTGACTAACTAATAGCATGATCATAAATAAACAGTATTTATTGAAAAATACTAGTGCTATCACAATCACAAACCATTTATTTCAAAATTGCAATTTATTAAAAATTTTGAAAAATATTGCCAAAAATTGAAAAATTGATCATTTCTACAAAAATTTCAAAAAAAATATTTTCTGTTTCGACCGTCCACACCCCACACTTAAAACCGTACAACGTCCCCGTTGTACAAAAATTTATTTCAAAACAACGGAGAAAGAGTTACCTCTTTTTGGACGATAGACTACTTGGTGCTCAATATCACAAGTATAATTGCGAACAAACGGATCCTTGATTTCGCATTCTGGAGTTGTAGCGCTACAGTGAACACGCCAGTGGTCGAGACAAGTGGACGGGGCATGGTGACCCCACACTTGTCTGAGACAACTCCTTCTCATTTGATGTATCATGCATAACTCAACAAACAAATTAAAAGCAAACATGACAAATATGAACAAAATATACAGATAAAGGTGCCATAAGTTTGTACATATATCCCAAAATAAAAAGAAAGAAAGAAAAAAAGGACATCAATCACTACCAGGTGGCCTGGAGGGTCCAGCCTCGTGATCGTGGGCCCTAGCTGGGAATGGTCGAGGGGTCCGGCCCTGCTGAGTGGCCAAATCCAAGAGTACCTCCCCGATCCATGCCAACTCGTCCTCAATCCTGGCAACCCTGGCTGCCAGGTCCTCCTGCAGTGGCTCTATCGGGGCTGCTGGTGCTGGCTCTGGTCTCCGGCGTCTCCTGCCTGGCTGGACGTACGCGGGCTGAGGTGCCTGAGGAGGCTCGGTCGGTGCCCGGATGAACTGCCCCGGGCGCTGCTGCTCAATGAGCCGCATCCTCTCCAAAGTACGCGCTGTAGTGCGGAATGGAGGCAGAGCAGTCAAGGAGGCAACGACGGGGGCAGTGAGAATACCATATGAGCGGGCCAGGCGGGTGATGAAATACCCCTGGCTAGTGGACTGCTGGCGGAATCACCAGTCGAGTGGGTGGAGAGGGCAACCGCGAGGGCGATGGGGAGGTGGAGGAATCTGGATGGGTCGAGGAGGATCCACAGGTATGTCATGTCGTCGCCCGACACCTTCTCGCCCCCCTCCCGATGCATGATGTAGGTGGAGACGATGCGGTGCATGAGGCGGTGAAGTGGGTCCCGAAGCTGACTCTCCCTGGAAGTCCCTGCCTCGTATATGACGTTGGACAATGGTGCCCAAACCTCCATGTTGGGAGCCCTGTCCAGCTCCCCCTGAATGCAGGACCCGAAGAACCGGGTGAAATAGCGGTGCTGGAGGTCCTCCTGAGTGTATAATCCCACTCGCCTCCCGAACTCCCTGAGGTTGCACTCCCTTTGCTCACCACCCAAGCGAAAGCGTACTATCCTGGAACGCGGGTCTCCTGCCCGAGGTGCGAACTGGATGGTGGATATGAACTCCAGCAGCAGCTCCGTGTAGACCACGTCCTCGTCCGTGGCCATGATCCTGTCCCAGCCACGGCATGTGAATGATGCCTCCTCGTGGGTCCAGTTGCGATGTAAAAATGGCTCAATCGCACTCCAGAGCCCAGCATCCCTCAGAATGTCTCTATCAATAACTGTCGCCTCGAGGACCCGGCGACGAGTCAATGCGTCCCTCCGCGAGATATACTCTTTAGAACTAACAACCTCCGCGGGGAACTGGAGGAAAGGGTGGTCTAACCTGAACATCATCTGCAAAACGAACATATGGCCACAAAAACGAAAAAATGTTGCACAATTAGTCCTTTTCTTCTCCACCGCACCGCGGCGCGGCCCAAGAGCAAGGGCGCGGCGCGGCGCGCGTCTGTTTCAAAACCCCATTCCAAATTCGCGATTTAACCTTCTATACTCAATCTAATCATACCACAAGGTAGCCTAGGTGCCGACTAATTCATCTAGGGTATCCATTTGGCAAAACAAACACCCTATGAGTTAGAATTAGCGATTTTAAGTTTTGAACTATTTTGAACAAATCACTAAAATTAACTACCTAATTTCTAGTTTTAACAAGTAATAAATAGTTAGAATAGCGTACCTTGGCAGTGGAAACAAAATGAGCAACAAAAATTGCAAGAGAAATTCGTTGATCAGAGCTCCGAGTCGTGTGTTGTTTGTGTGAGCCGCGGCTTACCTTATAAAGGAGAAAACCGACTGATCGTTCACCGCGTCGCGGATTTACGCTTTGCGCGTTGCGCGTCTCACCAAATCAACCCCTGCGCATCGGATTGGTTTATGATGCCGCGTAGCGTAATTCAAAAACCCGCGGCGCGGTCTTCAAAATTTTTAACACTTTCCACACGACCCCACACTTATTTTAGACCACTAATACCTGTAAAAGCTTGATGTATTTTCCTAATTAATTCAAAGAAATATAAATCCTAACTTATGACACAGATGAAGAATCCGCGGCGCGCGTACTAATCTTTTCCCGTTTCTTCGGTATTTGCATGTGTTCCACCGCCTTAAGCCCGCGTCGCGCAGACGAGATATCCGCGGCGCGCGTACGAGTTTCATTGATTTTTCGTTCTTTTCCAAACTTCTTCCTTTTGCACATTTTTAATCCTTGTTTCCATTCTTTTTCTCCAAACAAGTCCTGGCACGAAAAGTGAGAATACCCAGACATATTTGATATAATTTTATCAAGAATATGGCTCAACAACGCCTAAAATACTTGATATCACTAGGCGTTGTCAAACACCCCACACTTGTGCCTTGCTTGTCCCCAAGCAAGAGAGTTTTTAACAAATTATAATAAAGACTCAAACAATTTTTGACTGTGTTCAGTTTCAAAGTTTATTGCTCTTTGAGTTAGAGTGGAATAGTTCGCGAAAACATAATTGAATTGCTCTTTGGAATTCATGGCTTTCTAGAGAACCCTTGATTACAAACTTTCTGTCCACAATGAAGTGTACTTACTCATTCAGATTCTAAAGGCCATTAAGGAATTGTCCATGACTTTCGATGTTGTCCGTGTAGCGAGCTTTCAGAAATACCATCCCAGACCAGACGATCTTAGGCGGTAAGGTGCATAAGGCCCACCCATTTTAGACCTACCGGCTCGAACAACAAAGGCCACAGATTGACTTTTCCTTCCTAAACTCCAATCCTAAAACAGCTCAATCTTCTAACTCGTAAAACTCAACTTATTTGACTAACTAATAGCATGATCACAAATAAACAGTATTTATTGAAAAATACTAGTGCTATCACAATCACAAACCATTTATTTCAAAATTGCAATTTATTAAAAATTTTGAAAAATATTGCCAAAAATTGAAAAATTGATCATTTCTGCAAAAATTTCAAAAAAAATATTTTCTCTTTCGACCGTCCACACCCCACACTTAAAACCGTACAACGTCCCCGTTGTACAAAAATTTATTTCAAAACAAGTGAGAAAGAGTTACCCCTTTTTGGACGATAGACTGCTTGGTGCTCAATATCACAGGTATAATTGCGAACAAACGGATCCTTGATTTCGTATTCTGGAGTTGTAGCGCTACAGTGAACACGCCGGTGGTCGAGACAAGTGGACGGAGCACGGTGACCCCACACTTGTCTGAGACAACTCCTTCTCATTTGATGTATCATGCATGACTCAACAAACAAATTAAAAGCAAACATGACAAAATAAAATATAAACAAAATATACAGATAAAGGTGCCATAAGTTTGTACATATATCCCAAAATAAAAAGAAAGAAGGAAAAAAGTACATCAATCACTACCAGGTGGCCTGGAGGGTCCAGCCTCGTGATCGTGGGCCCTAGCTGGGAATGGTCGAGGGGTCCGGCCCTGTTGAGTGGCCAAATCCAAGAGTACCTCCCCGATCCATGCCAACTGGTCCTCAATCCTGGCAACCCTGGCTGCTAGGTCCTCCTGCTGTGGCTTTATCGGGGCTGCTGGTGCTGCATCTGGTCTCCGGCGTCTCCTACCTGGCTTGGCGTACGCGGGCTGAGGTGCCAGAGGAGGCTCGGTCGGTGCCCGGATGAACTGCCCCGGGCGCTACTGCTCAATGAGCCGCATCCTCTCCAAAGTGCGCGCTGTAGTGCGGGATGGAGGCAGAGCGGTCAAGGAGGCAACTACGGGGGCAGTGAGAATACCATATGAGCGGGCCAGGCGGGTGATGAAATACCCCCTGGCTAGTGGACTGCTGGTGGAAGCACCAGTCGAGTTGACAGCGCAGCGGTCGTCGTGCGGTCAAAAATAAAGAAAACCTAACACACACTAGTATAGCGGTAGTCAGGGTCGATCCACAGGAGCTTCGTGGTTAGACTAAATGAGAGATTACCAACTAGTAGTGTCACAGCTACAGTCGGAGGATCTAGTTTCTATCTTCCTATTCACTGATACCATAAAGCAATAAATAAAAAAACTCAAGCCAAGCTAAGCTAAGCTCAAATGAACCTAGTCACTTTCTGAAATCAGAAGTACATCTCTGAAGCAGAAGTAAACAAAGGCATCCAAACTAAGTAAAACCAAGCAAAGCATAACTAGCCACTAGCTAAAGTTCTACTGAACAGTTACTAGCCAAAGTTTAATGCCTAAAAACTAGCCTAATTAGCTACTGATTTCAGCAAAGGAAAGCAGTCCCAACAAGGTCAAAGCAATATCCAAACACAATTCCAACATTCAAAACCAAACACAAGCATAAAAACACCGAAATACCAACATTAATCATAACCAAATGATTTTCATTCACCAAACTCAGATCCAAACATAAAAACAGTAATGAAATAAGCTAAAACAGAAGCCAAAGCTTAATATCAATGGTTGTCACTCCCAAAGATACAAAACCAAGCTTAATCCAAACTAACTAATTACAATTAAAATTCAAAACATGAAAATACCAATTGAGAGCTTGCTGAAACGAAATCTTGGAGTCAAAGAGCTTCAAGGTCGATTTTACACCCGGTCTTTGCTAGGGTTTTCGGCTGGAAATGCCTCTATTTATAGTTGCAATTTTCCCGCAGCCGTGCCGCGCAGATGAAGAATCCGCGGCGCGCGTACTAATCTTTTCCCGTTTCTTCGGTAATTGAATGTGTTCCACCGCCTTAAGCCCGCGTCGCGCAGACGAGATATCCGCGGCGTGCGTACGAGTTTCTTTGATTTTTCGTTCTTTTCCAAACTTCTTCCTTTTGCACACTTTTAATCCCTGTTTCCATTCTTGTTCTCCAAACAAGTCCTGGCACGAAAAGTGAGAATACCTAGACATATTTGATATAATTTTATCAAGAACAGAGCTCAACAACGCCTAAAATACTTGATATCACTAGGCGTTGTCAAACACCCCACACTTGTGCTTTGCTTGTCCCCAAGCAAGAGAGTTTTTAACAAATTATAATAAAGACTCAAACAATTTTTGACTGTGTTCAGTTTCACAGTTTATTGCTCTTTGAGTTCGAGTGGAATAGTTCGCGAAAACATAATTGAATTGTTCTTTGGAATTCATGGCTTTCTAGAGAACCCTTGATTACAAACTTTCTGTCCACAATGAAGTGTACTTACTCATTCAGATTCTAAAGGCCATTAAGGAATTGTCCATGACTTTCGATGTTGTCCGTGTAGCGAGCTTTCGGAAATACCATCCCAGACCAGACGATCTTAGGTGGTAAGGTGCATAAGGCCCACCCATTTTAGACCTACCGGCTCGAACAACAAAGGCCACAGATTGACTTTTCCTTCCTAAACTCCAATCCTAAAACAGCTCAATCTTCTAACTCGTAAAACTCAACTTATTTGACTAACTAATAGCATGATCACAAATAAACAGTATTTATTGAAAAATACTAGTGCTATCACAATCACAAACCATTTATTTCAAAATTGCAATTTATTAAAATTTTTGAAAAATATTGCCAAAAAATGAAAAATTGATTATTTCTGCAAAAATTTCAAAAAAATATTTTCTCTTTCGACCGTCCACACCCCACACTTAAAACCGTACAACGTCCCCGTTGTACAAAAATTTATTTCAAAACAAGTGAGAAAGAGTTACCCCTTTTTGGACGATAGACTGCTTGTTGCTCAATATCACAGGTATAATTGCGAACAAACAGATCCTTGATTTCGTATTCTGGAGTTGTAGCGCTACAGTGAACACGCCGGTGGTCGAGACAAGTGGACGGGGCACAGTGACCCCACACTTGTCTGAGACAACTCCTTCTCATTTGATGTATCATGCATGACTCAATAAACAAATTAAAAGCAAACATGACAAAATAAAATATGAAGAAATTATACAGATAAATGTGCCATAAGTTTGTACATATATCCCAAAATAAAAAGAAAGAAGGAAAAAAGTACATCAATCACTACCAGGTGGCCTGGAGGGTCCAGCCTCGTGATCGTGGGCCCTAGCTGGGAATGGTCGAGGGGTCCGGCCCTGCTGAGTGGCCAAATCCAAGAGTACCTCCCCGATCCATGCCAACTGGTCCTCAATCCTGGCAACCCTGGCTGCCAGGTCCTCCTGCTGTGGCTCTATCGGGGCTGCTGGTGCTGGCTCTGGTCTCCGGCGTCTCCTGCCTGGCTGGGCGTACGCGGGCTGAGGTTCCTGAGGAGGCTCGGTCGGTGCCCGGATGAACTGCCCTCGGCGTTGTTGCTTAATGAGCCGCATCCTCTCCAAAGTGCGTGCTGTAGTGCGGGATGGAGGCAGAGCGGTGAAGGAGGCAACTACGGGGGCAGTGAGAATACCATATGAGCGGGCCAGGCGGGTGATGAAATACCCCCTGGCTAGTGGACTGCTGGTGGAAGCACCAGTCGAGTGGGTGGAGAGGGCAACCGCGAGGGCGAAGGGGAGGTGGAAGAATCTGGATGGGTCGAGGAGGATCCACAGGTATGTCATGTCGTCGCCCGACACCTTCCCGCCCCCCTCCCGATGCATGATGGAGGTGGAGACGATGCGGTGCATGAGGTGGTGAAGTGGGTCCCGAAGGTGACTCTCCCTGGAAGTCCCTGCCTCGTATATGACGTTGGACAATGGTGCCCAAACCTTCATGTTGGGAGCCCTGTCCGGCTCCCCCTGAATGCAGGACCTGAAGAACCAGGTGAAATAGCGGTGCTGGAGGTCCTCCTGAGTGTATAATCCAACTCGCCTCCCGAACTCCCTGAGGTTGCACTCCCTGTGCTCACCTCCCAAGCGAAAGCGTACTATCTTGGAACGCGGGTCTCCCGCCTGAGGTGCGAACTGGATGGTGGATATGAACTCCAGCAGCAGCTCCGTGTAGACCACGTCCTCGTCCGTGGCCATGATCCTGTCCCAGCCACAGCATGTGAATGATGCCTCCTCGTGGGTCCAGGTGCGATGTAAAAATGGCTCAATCGCACCCCAGAGCCCAGCATCCCTCAGAATGTCTCTATCAATAACTGTCGCCTCGAGGACCCAGCGACGAGTCAATGCGTCCCTCTGCGAGATATACTCTGTCGAACTAACAAGCTCCACGGGGAACTGGAGGAAAGGGTGGTCTAACCTGAACATCATCTGCAAAACGAACATATGGCCACAAAAACGAAAAAATGTTGCACAATTAGTCCTTTTTTTCTCCACCGCACCGCGGCGCGGCCCAAGATCAAGGGCGCGGCGCGGCGCGCGTCTGTTTCAAAACCCCATTCCAAATTCGCGATTTAACCTGCTATACTCAATCTAATCATACCACAAGGTAGCCTAGGTGCCGACTAACTCATCTAGGGTATCCATTTGGCAAAACAAACAACCTATGAGTTAGCATTAGCGATTTTAAGTTTTGAACTATTTTGAACAAATCATTAAAATTAACTACCGAATTTCTAGTTTTAACAAGTAATAGATAGTTAGAATAGCGTACCTTGGCAGTGGAAACAAAATGAGCAAGAAAAATTGCAACAGAAATTCGTTGATCAGAGCTCCGAGTCGTGTGTGGTTTGTGTGAGCCGCGGCTTACCTTATAAAGGAGAAAACCGACCGATCGTTCACCGCGTCGCGGATTTACGCTTTGCGCGTCGCGCGTGTCACCAAATCAACCCCTGCACATCGGATTGGTTTATGATGCCGCGTAGCGTAATTCAAAAACCCGCGGCGCGGTCTTCAAATTTTTTAACACTTTCCACACGATCCCACACTTATTTTAGACCACTAATACCTGTAAAAGCTTGATGTATTTTCCTAATTAATTCAAAGAAATATAAATCCTAACTTATGACACAGATGAAGAATCCGCGGCGCGCGTACTAATCTTTTCCCGTTTCTTCGGTATTTGCATGTGTTCCACCGCCTTAAGCCCGCGTCGCGCAGACGAGATATCCGCGGCGCGCGTACGAGTTTCCTTGATTTTTCGTTCTTTTCCAAACTTCTTCCTTTTGCACACTTTTAATCCCTGTTTCCATTCTTTTTCTCCAAACAAGTCCTGACACGAAAAGTGAGAATACCCAGACATATTTGATATAATTTTATCAAGAACAGGGCTCAACAACGCCTAAAATACTTGATATCACTAGGCGTTGTCAAACACCCCACACTTGTGCCTTGCTTGTCCCCAAGCAAGAGAGTTTTTAACAAATTATAATAAAGACTCAAACAATTTTTGACTGTGTTCAGTTTCAAGGTTTATTGCGCTTTGAGTTAGAGTGGAATAGTTCGCAAAAACATAATTGAATTGCTCTTTGGAATTCATGGCTTCCTAGAGAACCCATGATTACAAACTTTCTGTCCACAATGAAGCGTACTTACTCATTCAGATTCTAAAGGCCATTAAGGAATTGTCCATGGCTTTCGATGTTGTCCATGTAGCGAGCTTTCGGAAATACCATCCCAGACCAGACGAGCTTAGGTGGTAAGGTGCATAAGGCCCACCCATTTTAGACCTACCGGCTCGAACAACAAAGGCCACAGATTGACTTTTCCTTCCTAAACTCCAATCCTAAAACAGCTCAATCTTCTAACTCGTAAAACTCAACTTATTTGACTAACTAATAGCATGATCACAAATAAACAGTATTTATTGAAAAACACTAGTGCTATCACAATCACAAACCATTTATTTCAAAATTGCAATTTATTAAAAGTTTTGAAAAATATTGCCAAAAATTGAAAAATTGATCATTTCTGCAAAAATTTCAAGAAAATACTTTCTCTTTCGAATGTCCACACCCCACACTTAAAACCGTACAACGTCCCCGTTGTACAAAAATTTATTTCAAAACATGGGAGAAAGAGTTACCCCTTTTTGGACGATAGACTGCTTGGTGCTCAATATCACAGGTATAATTGCGAACAAACGGATCCTTGATTTCGTATTCTGGAGTTGCAGCGCTACAGTGAACACGCCGGTGGTCGAGACAAGTGGACGGGGCACGGTGACCCCACACTTGTCTGAGACAACTCCTTCTCATTTGATGTATCATGCATGATTCAATAAACAAATTAAAAGCAAACATGACAAAATAAAATATGAACAAATTATACAGATAAAAGTGCCATAAGTTTATACATATATCCCAAAATAAAAAGAAAGAAGGAAAAAAGTACATCAATCACTACCAGGTGGGCTGAAGGGTCCAGCCTCGTGATCGTGGGCCCTAGCTGGGAATGGTCGAGGGGTCCGGCCCCGCTGAGTGGCCAAATCCATGAGTACCTCCCCGATCCATGCCAACTGGTCCTCAATCCTGGCAACCCTGGCTGCCAGGTCCTCCTGCTGTGGCTCTATCGGGGCTGCTGGTGCTGGCTCTGGTCTCCGGCATCTCCTGCCCGGCTGGGCGTACGCGGGCTGAGGTGCCTGAGGAGGCTCGGTCGGTGCCTGGATGAACTGCCCTGGGCGTTGCTGCTCAATGAGTCGCATCCTCTCTAAAGTGCGCGTTGTAGTGCGGGATGTAGGCAGAGCGGTGAAGGAGGCAACTACGGGGGCAGTGAGAATCCCATATGAGCGGGCCAGGCGGGTGATGAAATATCCCATGGCTAGTGGACTGCTGGTGGAAGCACCAGTCGAGTGGGAGGAGAGGGCAACCGCGAGGGCGAAGGGGAGGTGGAGGAATCTGGATGGGTCGAGGAGGATCTACAGGTATGTCATGTCGTCGCCCGACACCTTCTCGCCCCCTCCCGATGCATGATGGAGGTGGAGACGATGCGGTGCATGAGGCGGTGAAGTGGGTCGCGAAGTTGACTCTCCCTGGAAGTCCCTGCCTCGTATATGACGTTGGACAATGGTGCCCAAACCTTCATGTTGGGAGCCCTGTCCGGCTCCCCCTGAATGCAGGACTCGAATAACCGGGTGAAATAGCGGTGCTGGAGGTCCTCCTGAGTGTATAATCCCACTCGCCTCCCGAACTCCCTGAGGTTGCACTCCCTGTGCTCACCTCCCAAGCGAAAGCGTACTATCCTGGATCGCGGGTCTCCCGCCCGAGGTGCGAACTGGATGGTGGATATGAACTCCAGTAGCAGCTCCGTGTAGACCACGTCCTCGTCCGTGGCCATGATCCTGTCCCAGCCACGGCATGTGAATGATGCCTCCTCGTGGGTCCAGGTGCGATGTAAAAATGGCTCAATCGCACCCCAGAGCCCAGCATCCCTCAGAATGTCTCTATCAATAACTGTCGCCTCGAGGACCCGGCGACGAGTCAATGCATCCCTCCGCGAGATATACTCTGTCGAACTAACAAGCTCCACGGGGAACTGGAGGAAAGGGTGGTCTAACCTGAACATCATTTGCAAAACGAACATATGGCCACAAAAACGAAAAAATGTTGCACAATTAGTCCTTTTCTTCTCCACCGCACCGCGGCGCGGCCCAAGAGCAAGGGTGCGGCGCGGCGCGCGTCTGTTTCAAAACCCCATTCCAAATTCGCGATTTAACCTGCTATACTCAATCTAATCATACCACAAGGTAGCCTAGGTGCCGACTAACTCATCTAGGGTATCCATTTGGCAAAACAAACACCCTATGAGTTAGCATTAGCGATTTTAAGTTTTGAACTATTTTGAACAAATCATTAAAATTAACTACCTAATTTCTAGTTTTAACAAGTAATAGATAGTTAGAATAGCGTACCTTGGCACTGGAAACAAAATGAGCAAGAAAAATTGCAAGAGAAATTCGTTGATCAGAGCTCCGAGTCGTGTGTGAGCCGCGGCTTACCTTATAAAGGAGAAAACCGACTGATCCTTCACCGCGTCGCGGATTTACGCTTTGCACGTCGCGCGTGTCACCAAATCAACCCCTGCGCATCGGGTTGGTTTACGATACCGCGTTGCGTAATTCAAAAACCCGCGGCGCGGTCTTCATAATTTTTAACACTTTCCACACGACCCCACACTTATTTTAGACCACTAATACCTGTAAAAGATTGATGTATTTTCCTAATTAATTCAAAGAAATATAAATCCTAACTTATGACACATATGAAGAATCCGCGGCGCGCGTACTAATCTTTTCCCGTTTCTTCGGTATTTGCATGTGTTCCACCGCCTTAAGCCCGCGTCGCGCAGACGAGATATCCGCGGCGCGCGTACGAGTTTCCATGATTTTTCGTTCTTTTCCAAACTCCTTCCTTTTGCACACTTTTAATCCCTGTTTCCATTCTTTTTCTCCAAACAAGTCCTGGCACGAAAAGTGAGAATACCCAGACATATTTGATATAATTTTATCAAGAATAGGGCTCAACAACGCCTAAAATACTTGATATCACTAGGCGTTGTCAAACACCCCACACTTGTGCCTTGCTTGTCCCCAAGCAAGAGAGTTTTTAACAAATTATAATAAAGACTCAAACAATTTTTGACTGTGTTCAGTTTCAAAGTTTATTGCTCTTTGAGTTAGAGTGGAATAGTTCGCGAAAACATAATTGAATTGCTCTTTGGAATTCATGGCTTCCTAGAGAACCCTTGATTTCAAACTTTCTGTACACAATGAAGTGTACTTACTCATTCAGATTCTAAAGGCCATTAAGGAATTGTCCATGACTTTCGATGTTGTCCGTGTAGCGAGCTTTCGGAAATACCATCCCAGATGATCTTAGGTGGTAAGGTGCATAAGGCCCACCCATTTTAGACCTACCGGCTCGAACAACAAAGGCCACATATTGACTTTTCGTTCCTAAACTCCAATCCTAAAACAGCTCAATCTTCTAACTCGTAAAACTCAACTTATTTGACTAACTAATAGCATGATCACAAATAAACAATATTTATTGAAAAATACTAGTGCTATCACAATCACAAACCATTTATTTCAAAATTGCAATTTATTAAAAATTTTGAAAAATGTTGCCAAAAATTGAAAAAATTGATCATTTCTGCAAAAAATTCAAAAAAAATATTTTCTCTTTCGACCGTCCACACCCCACACTTAAAACCGTACAACGTCCCCGTTGTACAAAAATTTATTTCAAAACAAGGGAGAAAGAGTTACCCCTTTTTGGACGATAGACTGCTTGGTGTTCAATATCACAGGTATAATTGCGTACAAACGGATCCTTGATTTCGTATTCTGGAGTTGTAGCGCTACAGTGAACACGCCGGTGGTCGAGACAAGTGGACGGGGCACGGTGACCCCACACTTGTCTGAGACAACTCCTTCTCATTTGATGTATCATGCATAACTCAACAAACAAATTAAAAGCAAACATGAGAAATATGAACAAAATATACAGATAAAGGTGCCATAAGTTTGTACATATATCCCAAAATAAAAAGAAAGAAAGAAAAAAAGTACATCAATCACTACCAGGTGGCCTGGAGGGTTCAGCCTCGTGATCATGGGCACTAGCTGGGAATGGTCGAGGGGTCCGGACCTGCTGAGTGGCCAAATCCAAGAGTACCTCCCCGATCCATGTCAATTGGTCCTCAATCCTGGCAACCCTGGCTGCCAGGTCCTCCTGATGTGGCTCTATCGGGGGTGCTGGTTCTGGCTCTGGTCTCCGGCGTCTCCTTCCTGGCTGGGCGTACGCGGGCTGAGGTGCCTGAGGAGGCTCGGTCGGTGCCCGGATGAACTGCCCCGGGCGCTGCTGCTCAATGAGCCGCATCCTCTCCAAAGTGCGCGCTGTAGTGCGGGATGGAGGCAGAGCGGTTAAGGAGGCAACTACGGGGGTAGTGAGAATACCATATGAGCGGGCCAAGCGGGTGATGAAATACCCCCGGCTAGTGGACTGCTGGTGGAAGCACCAGTCGAGTGGGTGGAGAGGGCAACCGCGAGGGCTAAGGGGAGGTGGAGGAATCTGGATGGGTCGAGGAGGATCCACAGGTATGTCATGTCGTCGCCCGACACCTTCTCGCCCCCCTCCCGATGCATGATGGAGGTGGAGACGATGCGGTGCATGAGGCGGTGAAGTGGGTCCCGAAGGTGACTCTCCCTGGAAGTCCCTGCCTCGTATATGACGTTGGACAATGGTGCCCAAACCTCCATGTTGGGAGCCCTATCCGGCTCCCCCTGAATGCAGGACCCGAAGAACCGGGTGAAATAGCGGTGCTGGAGGTCCTCCTGAGTGTATAATCTGACGTGTACGCAGAGGTCGTCATGCGGTCAAAAATAAGAGAAAACCTAACACTCACTAGTATAGCGGAGTCAGGGTCGATCCACAGGAGCTTCGTGGTTAGACTAGATGAGAGATTACCAACTGATAGTGTCACATCTATAGTTGGAGGATCTAGTTTCTATCTCACTACTCAATACCAAACAAAAGCACTGCTCACACACTCAAGCCAAGCTCAGCTAAGCTCAAATGACCTAGTTACTTTCTGAACTCAGAAGTACATCTCTGAATCAGAAGCAATTGAAGGCATCCAAACTAGCAAAACTAAGCAAACATAAGCTAGCTAATAACTAAAAGTTCTATGGAATAGTCAATAGCCAAAGCTTAATGCCTAACCCTAACCAAGTTTGCTACTGTTTTCAGCAAAGGAAAACAGTCCCAACAAAGTCACAAACTAAATCCAAACACAAACCAACAATCAAAACACAACCAAGCATTCAAAATACCGAAAAACCAATATTAACATTAACCGAATGATTTTATTCACTAAAACCAATATCCAAACATCAAATCAGTAACCAAACACTACCAAAAACAGAACCCTAAGCTTGGTATCAATGGTTGTCACACCCAAAGATACAAACCAAGGCTTACAATTGTTTAACTAAATGAAAGTAAAATCTAAAACATGAAAATACCAAATGAGAGCTTCTGGAATGAAATCCTCGAGTCAAAGAGCTTCAAGGTCGATTTTACACCTGGGTCTTTGGTAGGGTTTTCGGCTGGAAATGCCTCTATTTATAGTTGCAAATTTCCCGTGCCCACGCCGCGCAGAAGAGAAATCCGCGGCGCGCGTACTTATCCGTTCCCCGTTTTTTCGTCATTTAAATGTGTTCCACCGCCTTAAGCCCGCGTCGCGCAGAAGAGAAATCCGCGGCGCGCGTACGAGTTTCCTTGATTTTGCATTCTTTCCAAACTTCTTTTCTTTTGTACACTTTCAGTCCCTGTTTCCACTCTTTTTCTCCAAACAAGTCCTGGCATGAAAAGTGAGAATACCCAGACATATTTGATATAATTTAATCAAGAACAGGGCTCAACAACGCCTAAAATACTTAATATCACTAGGCGTTGTCATAATCCCACTCGCCTCTCGAACTCCCTGAGGTTGCACTCCCTATGCTCACCTCCCAAGCGAAAGCGTACTATCCTGGAACGCGGGTCTCCCGCCCGAGGTGCGAACTGGATGGTGGATATGAACTCCAGCAGCAGCTCCGTGTAGACCATGTCCTCGTCCGTGGCCATAATCCTGTCCCAGCCACGGCATGTGAATGATGCCTCCTCGTGGGTCCAGGTGCGATGTAAAAATGATTCAATCGCACCCCAGAGCCCAGCATCCCTCAGAATGTCTCTATCAATAACTGTCGCCTCGAGGACCCGGCGACGAGTCAATGCGTCCCTCCGCGAGATATACTCTGTCGAACTAACAAGCTCCGTGGGGAACTGGAGGAAAGGGTGGTCTAACCTGAACATCATCTGTAAAACGAACATATGGCCACAAAAACGAAAAAATGTTGCACAATTAGTCCTTTTCTTCTCCACCGCACCGCGGCGCGGCCCAAGAGCAAGGGCGCGGCGCGGCGCGCGTCTGTTTCAAAATCCCATTCCAAATTCGCTATTTAACCTGCTATACTTAATCTAATCATACCACAAGGTAGCCTAGGTGCCGACTAACTCATCTAGGGTATCCATTTGGCAAAACAAACACCCTATGAGTTAGCATTAGCGATTCTAAGTTTTGAACTATTTTGAACAAATCACTAAAATTAACTACCTTATTTCTAGTTTTAACAAGTAATAGATAGTTAGAATAGCGTAGCTTGACAGTGTTAACAAAATGAGCAAGAAAAATTGCAAGAGAAATTCGTTGATCAGAGCTCCGAGTCGTGTGTGGTTTGTATGAGCCGCGGCTTACCTTATAAAGGAGAAACCGACTGATCGTTCCCCACGTCGCGGATTTACGCTTTGCGCGTCGCGCGTGTCACCAAATCAACCCCTGCGCATCGGGTTGGTTTACGATCCCACGTCGCGTAATTCAAAAACCCACGGCGCGGTCTTCAAAATTTTTAACACTTTCCACACGACCCCACACTTATTTTAGACCGCTAATACCTGCAAAAGATTGATGTATTTTCCTAATTAATTCAAAGCAATATAAATCCTAACTTATGACACTATGGGTTGCCTCCCAACAAGCGCTAAGTTTAACGTCTTCAGCTAGACATACTATTCCTAAGCCGACTCTTCTTCTTCTTCTTGAACCCTTGATGACATCGGATTGAATCCTGGCATGAAGTTGTTGGCCATCATTGTCATGAGAGATGTGAGTTGGGTCATTCGGTTGCTCACACCGCTGATCCACTGTTGTTGAGATTCTAGGAGCTTAAAAACCTTTGCCTCTCGTTCTCTTGATTCCTTTTCGTACTGCTGGTGCCTGGCTTCCATCATTTCTATCATGCCCAACAGCTGCTCCTTTTCGATAGTGGATAACGGGTGGTCCTTGGTTTCTTTTAAAATCTCTTCTTTTCCCCCTTCTCCCGTACGTGTCCAGATCTTTTCCTTACTCTTGATTCCTGGCTCCATTAATGTTCTCCTGTTTACTTGCTTGCCATTTTCTTCTGAAGGTAATGATTTCGGGTTCCCAAACATGTTCAATCTTCTTTTCCTGGTTCCAAAGAAAATGTCCATGTCTCCAGTCTTACAATCAATCACCGAACCAGCAGTAGCTAAGAATGGACGTCCTAAAATGAGTGCAGGCGCATCGTCCAAGCTTTCATATTCCATAACCAGAAAATCCACGGGATAGAAAAAGTCCCCAACTTTGACTATGACATTTGTTAGCTTTCCCCGAGATACCTTGGTCGATTGATCAGCCAGCTGCAATACAACTTCTGCTGGCTCAATTTCTTCATTTTTGTACTTATCGTACAGGTATCCTGGCAAGATATTGACACTTGCTCCCAAATCTAACAAGGTGTTTCGAATAACCACGTCCCCTACAGTTGTAGTGATCAATGGTGATCCAGGGCCCTTTTCCTTTTTGGGCAGTGTTCCCAATAGCGCCTCACTTGCTTTCACAGTCAACCTCACAGTTTTTGGTGTAGGTGCTTTACTCTTCCCATTTTGTTCACACATTTCTTGCAGAATCCTTGTGTCTTCAGGGGCATCCTTAAGCTCATCCCACAGGGGCTGATTCATTAAGGGCCCCGTTGATTTGGGTGCTTCCTGCTTCTTCTTCTCTTTCCTATTTTTTTTGCTTGATTCCCGCTATCGTTGATTACTCTTCCTTCTGGACCGCTTTCTCTATTTCTGGTTGAGTTTCCTTCTCAATAGGAATTCCTTCTTCCTTGCCTTCCTCACTTCCTAGAGCTTTCTTTTCTTCCCCAAGTTTCACTTCACTTCCTACTTCGAACAAATCTTCCAAAGTGACTTTTCGCCATTCAGGTTCGACAGTTAGTCAAATAAATGGTTTGTGATTGTAATAGCACTAGTATTTTTCAATAAATATTGTTTATTTGTGATCATGCTATTAGTTAGTCACATGTATAATTGCGTACAGATGGATCCTTGATTTCGTATTCCGGAGTTGTAGCGCTACAGTGAACACGCCGGTGGTCGAGACAAGTGGAGGGGGCACGGTGACCCCACACTTGTCTGAGACAACTCCTTCTCAAATTGGTATATCATGCATAACTTAACAAACAAATTAAAAGCAAACATGACAAATAAAATGTGAACAAACAATTTATACAAATAGAAGTGTCATAAGTTTATACATATATCCCAAAAATAAAAAGAAAAAGAGAAAAAGAGAAAAATACATCAGTCACTGCCAGGCGGCCTAGAGGATCCGGCCTCATGATCGTGGGACCTGGCTGGGAATGGTCGGGGGCGTCTGCCCTGTGCTGATGCAAGCTGTATAAGTACCTCCCCGATCCACTCGAGCTGGTCCTCGATCCTCGTGACTCTGGCCTCCAGCCGGCGGAGGGCTGGTGAGTTATCCTGCTGTGGCTGCGGCTGTGCCGGCTCTGGTCTCCGGCGTCTCCTGCCGGGCTGGGCGTATGCAGGCTAGGGTGCCTGAGGAGGCTTGGTCGGCGCCCGAATGTACTGCCCCGGGCGCTGCAGCTCAAGGAGCCGCATCCTCTCCAAGGTGCGTGCTGTAGTGCGCGATGGAGGCAGAGCGGTCAAGGAAGCTGCCACGGGGGCAGTGAGAATACCAAATGAGCGGGCCAGGCGGGTAATGAAGTACCCCCTGGCGAGTGGGCTGCTGGAGGAGGCGCCAGTCGAGTGGGTGGAGAGGGCAATCGCAAGGGCGTAGGGGAGATGGAGGAATCGGGACGGGTCGAGGAGGATCCACAAATACGTCATGTCGTCGCCCGACACCTTGTCGCCTCCCTCCCGATGCATGATGGAGGTGGAGACGATCCGGTGCATGAGGCGGTGAAGTGGGTCGCGGAGGTGGCTCTCCCTCGAAGTCCCCGCCTCGTACATCACATTGGACAGCGGTGTCCAAACCTCCATGTTGGGAGGGCGCTCCGGCTCCCCCTGAATGCACGACCCAAAGAACCGGGTGAAGAAACGGTGCTGGAGGTCCTCCGGAGTGTAAATGCCTGCGCGCCTCCCGAAATCCCGGAGGTTGCACTCCCTGTGCACACCTCCCAAACGAAAACGTACTAGTCTGGAGCGTGGGTCCCCCGCCCGAGGTGCAAACTGGACGGTGGATATGAACTCCAGTAGTAGCTCTGTGTAGACCACGTCCTCGTCCGTGGCCATAATCCTGTCCCAACCACAGCAGGTGAGCGATGCCTCCTCGTGGGTCCAGGTGCGGTGCAAAAACGGCTCAATCGCGCCCTAGAGCCCTGCATCCCTCAAGATGTCTCGGTCTATAATCGTCGCCTCGAGAACCCGACGACTGGTCAATGCATCCCTCCGCGAGATGTACTCCACCGAACTGGCGAGCTCCGCGGGAAACTGGAGGAAGGCGTGGTCCAATTTGAACATCATCTGCAAAGGAAAACACATAGCACAAAACAAAAAATTTTGCAAAATTAGCCCTTTTCTTCCCCACCGCACCGCGGCGCGGCCCAAGAGCAAGGGCGCGGCGCGGCATACGGCTGTTTCAAAACCCCGATCCAAACTCGCGATTTAACCTGCTAAAACTCAATCCAATCATACCACAAGGTAGCCTAGATGCCGACTAGCTCGTTTAGGGTATCCATTTGGCAAAACAAACACCCTATGAGCTAGCATTAGCCATTCTAAGTTTTTGAACTTTTTGAAACAAAACACTAAAATTAACTACCTAATCACTAGTTTAAACAACTAATAGATAGTTAAAAGAGTGTACCTTGGTAGTAGAAACAAAATGAGCAAGAAAAATTGCAAGAAAATTTTGATTACCAGAGCTCCGAGTCGTGTGGTTTGAGTTGTGAGCCGCGGCTCACCGTATAAAGGGGAAAACCGGCTGATCGTTTCCCGCGGCGCGCATTTCCCTTTTCCGCGGCGCGCGTGTCGCCAAATCAACCCCTGCGCATCGGGTTGAGTTCCGATCCCGCGTCGCGCAATACAAAAATCCGCGGCGCGGTCTTGAAAATTTCAAAAACTTTTCACATGACCCCACACTTATTTCAAACCACTAGTACCTACAAATGATTGATGTATATGTATATATATATATATATATATATATATATATATATATATATATATATATATATATATATATATATATATATATATATATATATATATATATATATATATATATATATATATATATTTACAAATATAAATCCTAACTTATGACACGATGGGTTGCCTCCCAACAAGCGCTAAGTTTAACGTCTTCAGCCAGACGTGCTACACCTAAACTGCATCTTCTTCCTCTTGACCTTTTGATGGTATTTGCTGGTATTCTGGCATGAAATTGTTGGCCATCATTGTTATGAGAGATGTGAGCTGGGTCATACAATCGCTCACACTGCTGATCCATTGTTGTTGAGATTTCAAAAGCTTAAAAACATTCGCCTCTCGTTCTCTGGATTCCTTTTCATATTGCTGATGCCTTGCTTCCATTATTTCTATCATATCCAGCAATTGTTCCTTGTCGATGGTGGACAACGGGTGATCCTTGGTCTCCTTTAAAATCTCTTCTTTTCCTCCTTCCCCCGTTCGTGTCCAGATCTTCTCCTTACTCCTAATTCCTGGCTCCATTAATGTTCCCCTGTCTACTTGCTTGTCATTTCCTCCTGAAGGTAATGATACCGGGTTCCCAAACATATTCAATCTTCTTTTCCCGGTTCCGAAGAAAATGTCCATGTCTCCGGTCTTGCAATCGATCACTGACCCAGCAGTAGCTAAGAATGGACGGCCTAAGATGAGTGCAGGCGCATCATCCGGACTTTCATATTCCATAACCAGAAAATCTACGGGATAGAAAAAGTCCCCAACTTTAACTATGACATTTGTTAGCTTTCCCCGAGATACCTTAGTGGATTGATCAGCTAGCTGCAATACAACTTTTGCTGGCTCAATTTCTTCATTTTTATATTTGTCGTAAAGGTATCCTGGCAAGATGTTGACACTTGCTCCCAAATCTAACAGGGTATTTCGAAGAACCACGTCCCCTACAGTTGTAGTGATTAATGGTGATCTGGGGTCCTTTTCCTTTTTGGGCAGTGTTCCCAATAACGCCTCGCTTGCTTTCACAGTCAATCTCACAGTTTTTGGTATAGGTGCCTTGCTCTTCCCATTTTGTTCACACATGTCTTGCAGAATTCTGGTATCCTCAGGGGCATTCTTGAGCTCGTCCCACAGGGGCTGGTTCATTAAGGGCCCCGTTGATCTGGGTGCTTCCTGTTTCTTCTTTTCTTTTCTATTCTTCTTTTTCTGCTTGATCCCTGCTATCGTTAGTTGCTCCTCCTTCTGGACATCTTTATCTATTTCGGGTTGAGTGCCATTTTCAACAGGAGCTCCTCCTTCTTTCTCACTTCCTAGAACCTTTTCTTCTTCCCCTGGTCTTTCTTCGCTCCCTACTTCAAACAAGTCTTCCAAAGTGACTTTTCGCCATTCAGATTCGACAGTGTTGACTTGTTCTTTCCCTGGATGCTGATTATGAGTAGGGTTGACCTCTGTAGCACTTGGCAATTTGCCACTGTCTCTCTTTTGCTGGTCTGCAGCCATTTGACCTATTTGTCGCTCCATATTTGCAATGGCCTTTGCATTTGCTTGAGATTGTTGTTGCGTCGCAGTGACCATATCATACATCTTAGCAATCATTTCTTCCTGGGTCCCTGGGGCATTGTTGGTAGCATTGGTGGGCCCCCTGCTGTTGTTGTTGTTACCACTATTCCCATTTGTATTTCCGTTGGAGTTGTTGTTTGCAGGCTGATGTGTTCTGGGTTGACTGGACGACTGACCTTGATAATTGTTTTGCCTGAAGTTCTGCTGTTGGCCTTGATTGTATGGCCTGTGGGGTCGTCCGTTATTGTACTGGCCTTGACCCTGGCCGTAGACTTGGTTCACTTCTTGAGTTTTTGGCCCTCCTTGGCCTCCTTGCGATGAATTTGGCGGTCCATTCTGTAATGTTGACATGAGCCTGTCAAACTTCTTGTTCAGTTCACTGATTTGCTTTTTTACTTCCTTTTTCCAGTCAGCGTCGACTCCCACTGCTGCCGCCGTGCTTACAGGTTTCCTGGTAGAAAAATTTGCCTTGGAACCATTGCTCAATTTCTCCAAAAACTGCCATGCTTCCTCTGGGTCCTGCCATATAAATGTCCCACTGGATGAGGCATTTATCATGGCCTGATGCGTCTCACTGACTCCCTCGAAGAATAACTTAACTAACTGCCACCTAGGAATTTCATGATGTGGGCAAGATCTTAACAACTCCTTCAGTCTATCAAAAGTTTCATGAAAAGCCTCTCCTGGCTTTTGCTGGAAATCCTGGATGACCCTTCTGATTTCAGTTGTCTTACTTGCTGGATAAAATTCCTGAAGAAACCTTGCCTTAAGTTGATCCCATGTAGTAATGCTGTTCGATGGTAACGATGTAAACCAATACTTAGCTTTATCCTTAAGGGTGAAAGGAAACAGTCTAAGCCTGAAAATGTTTCTATTGGTGTTCCTAGGGTTATTCGCATTAGCAATCGCTAAAAATTCATACAGATGATTATAAGGATCGTCCTGCTTATACCCTCTAAACTCTGGCAATATTCCTAATAACTGAGGTCTTATCTCTACTTGCGAATCAATGTTATCAGGAATATAGATTGGCGATGAGTCATCATACTCTCGTGGTTGAAAGTGTGATGCAACCGATTGCCGTCTCGGTTGTGCGAAATGTAAAGGTTGAGCGGGGTTACCGTAAAGATGATCGTTGTATTCCCGCTGACCTGGTGGTTGATATTGTGGTGCTCGCCTGGGAGGTCCCCGACCTCGGTTCCACTGTGGCTGGGGTGCTGGTGGCACCCAACCTTCGTCTTCCTCGTCATACCCCTCCTCTGTCTCTGGGTAATGGTATTGTGGCTGAGGAGGTTGTTGAAATTGTATAGGTTGTGTTGGTTGGAAAGTGGGTTGAGGTTTAAAGAGAACATGTTGAGGTTGAGAGGTTGGTGTCTGCTGTCTAGGAGCTGGGGTGCCATCACGGGTCGGCTCTCCCCAAGACATAGCAGAGGTAAATGGATTGGTAGATTGTGGTTGTGAAGCTGGTGTAAATGATGGGATGGAAGGCGGAGTGCATGATGGTATGGGTGCAGGGGCTGAAACTGCACCACCAGAAGCACTCGAGCTTCCAAACTGAAACTCTGACAGTGGAGGAATAGAAAACCTCCCAGTTGCCTCACCTGATGGTTCCTGGGCAACACTTACTGGACTACTACTAACCTGACTAAAATTCATGATGTTTAAACGCCTACGGGCACGGAGTTTGCGCGCAGTACGTTCAATCTCAGAATCAAACTGCAATGGGGATAATTGCTTACCCCGGCGGGTACGCATGCACTAGTGCAACACGCCCACAAAAATAAAAAACAAAACTTACCAAATAAAAACTTTTAAAAAACAGAAACAAGTTCCTACTACTCACCTAACCTAAGCTCACAGCTCCCCGGCAACGGCGCCAAAATTTGACGTGTACGCAGAGGTCTTCATGCGGTCAAAAATAAGAGAAAACCTAACACTCACTAGTATAGCGGGGTCAGGGTCGATCCACAGGAGCTTCGTGGTTAGACTAGATGAGAGATTACCAACTGATAGTGTCACAGCTATAGTCGGAGGATCTAGTTTCTATCTCACTACTCAATACCAAACAAAAGCACTGCTCACACACTCAAGCCAAGCTCAGCTAAGCTCAAATGACCTAGTAACTTTCTGAACTCAGAAGTACATCTCTGAATCAGAAGCAATTGAAGGCATCCAAACTAGCAAAACTAAGCAAACATAAGCTAGCTAATAACTAAAAGTTCTATGGAACAGTCAATAGCCAAAGCTTAATGCCTAACCCTAACCAAGTTAGCTACTGTTTTCAGCAAAGGAAAACAGTCCCAACAAAGTCACAAACTAAATCCAAACACAAACCAACAATCAAAACACAACCAAGCATTCAAAATACCGAAAAACCAATATTAACATTAACCGAATGATTTTATTCACTAAAACCAATATCCAAACATCAAATCAGTAACCAAACACTACCAAAAACAGAACCCTAAGCTTGTTATCAATGGTTATCACACCCAAAGATACAAACCAAGGCTTACAATTGTTTAACTAAATGAAAGTAAAATCTAAAACATGAAAATACCAAATGAGAGCTTCTGGAATGAAATCCTCGAGTCAAAGAGCTTCAAGGTCGATTTTACACCTGGGTCTTTGCTAGGGTTTTCGGCTGGAAATGCCTCTATTTATAGTTGCAAATTTCCCGTGCCCGCACCTCGCAGATGAGAAATCTGCGGCGCGCGTACTTATCCGTTCCCCGTTTTTTCGTCATTTAAATGTGTTCCACCGCCTTAAGCCCGCGTTGCGCAGAAGAGAAATCCGCGGCGTGCGTACGAGTTTCCTTGATTTTGCATTCTTTCCAAACTTCTTTTCTTTTGTACACTTTCAGTCCCTGTTTCCACTCTTTTTCTCCAAACAAGTCCTGGCACGAAAAGTGAGAATACCCAGACATATTTGATATAATTTAATCAAGAACAGGGCTCAACAACGCCTAAAATACTTAATATCACTAGGCGTTGTCATAATCCCACTCGCCTCCCGAACTCCCTAAGGTTGCACTCCCTGTGCTCACCTCCCAAGCGAAAGCGTACTATCCTGGAACGCGGGTCTCCCGCCCGAGGTGCGAACTGGATGGTGGATATGAACTCCAGCAGCAGCTCCGTGTAGACCACGTCCTCGTCCGTGGCCATAATCCTGTCCCAGCCACGACATGTGAATGATGCCTCCTCGTGGGTCCAGGTGCGATGTAAAAATGATTCAATCGCACCCCAGAGCCCAGCATCCCTCAGAATGTCTCTATCAATAACTGTCGCCTCGAGGACCCGGCGACGAGTCAATGCGTCCCTCCGCGAGATATACTCTGTCGAACTAAGAAGCTCCGCGGGGAACTGGAGGAAAGGGTGGTCTAACCTGAACATCATCTGCAAAACGAACATATGGCCACAAAAACGAAAAAATGTTGCACAATTAGTCCTTTTCTTCTCCACCGCACCGCGGCGCGGCCCAAGAGCAAGGGCGCGGCGCGGCGCGCGTCTGTTTCAAAATCCCATTCCAAATTCGCGATTTAACCTACTATACTCAATCTAATCATACCACAAGGTAGCCTAGGTGCTGACTAACTCATCTAGGGTATCCATTTGGCAAAACAAACACTCTATGAGTTAGCATTAGCGATTCTAAGTTTTGAACTATTTTGAACAAATCACTAAAATTAACTACCTTATTTCTAGTTTTAACAAGTAATAGATAGTTAGAATAGCGTAGCTTAGCAGTGGAAACAAAATGAGCAAGAAAAATTGCAAGAGAAATTCGTTGATCAGAGCTCCGAGTCGTGTGTGGTTTGTATGAGCCGCGACTTACCTTATAAAGGAGAAAACTGACTGATCGTTCCCCGCGTCGCGGATTTACGCTTTGCGCGTCGCGCGTGTCACCAAATCAACCCCTGCGCATCGGGTTGGTTTACGATCCCACATCGCGTAATTCAAAAACCCACGGCGCGGTCTTCAAAATTTTTAACACTTTCCACACGACCCCACACTTATTTTAGACCACTAATACCTGCAAAAGATTGATGTATTTTCCTAGTTAATTCAAAGCAATATAAATCCTAACTTATGACACGATGGGTTGCCTCCCAACAAGCGCTAAGTTTAACGTCTTCAGCTAGACATACTATTCCTAAGCCGACTCTTCTTCTTCTTCTTGAACTCTTGATGACATCGGATTGAATCCTGGCATGAAGTTGTTGGCCATCATTGTCATGAGAGATGTGAGTTGGGTCATTCGGTCGCTCACACCGCTGATCCACTGTTGTTGAGATTCCAGGAGCTTAAAAACCTTTGCCTCTCGTTCTCTTGATTCCTTTTCATACTGCTGGTGCCTGGCTTCCATCATTTTTATCATGTCCAACAGCTGCTCCTTTTCGATAGTGGATAACGGGTGGTCCTTGGTTTCTTTTAAAATCTCTTCTTTTCCCCCTTCTCCCGTACGTGTCCAGATCTTTTCCTTACTCTTGATTCCTGGCTCCATTAATGTTCTCCTGTTTACTTGCTTGCCATTTTCTTCTGAAGGTAATGATTTCGGGTTCCCAAACATGTTCAATCTTCTTTTCCTGGTTCCAAAGAAAATGTCCATGTCTCCAGTCTTACAATCAATCACCGAACCAGCAGTAGCTAAGAATGGACGTCCTAAAATGAGTGCAGGCGCATCGTCCAAGCTTTCATATTCCATAACCAGAAAATCCACGGGATAGAAAAAGTCCCCAACTTTGACTATGACATTTGTTAGCTTTCCCCGAGATACCTTGGTCGATTGATCAGCCAGCTGCAATACAACTTCTGCTGGCTCAATTTCTTCATTTTTGTACTTATCGTACAGGTATCCTGGCAAGATATTGACACTTGCTCCCAAATCTAACAAGGTGTTTCGAATAACCACGTCCCCTACAGTTGTAGTGATCAATGGTGATCCAGGGTCCTTTTCCTTTTTGGGCAGTGTTCCCAATAGCGCCTCACTTGCTTTCACAGTCAACCTCACAGTTTTTGGTGTAGGTGCTTTACTCTTCCCATTTTGTTCACACATTTCTTGCAGAATCCTTGTGTCTTCAGGGGCATCCTTAAGCTCATCCTACAGGGGCTGATTCATTAAGGGCCCCGTTGATTTGGGTGCTTCCTGCTTCTTCTTCTCTTTCCTATTTTATTTTTGCTTGATTCCCGCTATCGTTGATTACTCTTCCTTCTGGACCGCTTTCTCTATTTCTGGTTGAGTTTCCTTCTCAATAGGAATTCCTTCTTCCTTGCCTTCCTCACTTCCTAGAGCTTTCTCTTCTTCCCCAAGTTTCACTTCACTTCCTACTTCGAACAAATCTTCCAAAGTGACTTTTCGCCATTCAGGTTCGACAGTTAGTCAAATAAATGGTTTGTGATTGTGATAGCACTAGTATTTTTCAATAAATACTGTTTATTTGTGATCATGCTATTAGTTAGTCAAATAAGTTGAGTTTTACGAGTTAGAAGATTGAGCTGTTTTAGGATTGGAGTTTAGGAAGGAAAAGTCAATATGTGGCCTTTGTTGTTCGAGCCGGTAGGTCTAAAATGAGTGGGCCTTATGCACCTTACCACCTAAGATCGTCTGGTCTGGGATGGTATTTCCGAAAGCTCGCTACACGGACAACATCGAAAGTCATGGACAATTCCTTAATGGCCTTTAGAATCTGAATGAGTAAGTACACTTCATTATGGACAGAAAGTTTGTAATCAAGGGTTCTCTAGGAAGCCATGAATTCCAAAGAGCAATTCAATTACGTTTTCGCGAACTATTCCACTCTAACTCAAAGAGCAATAAACTTTGAAACTAAACACAGTAAAAAATTGTTTGATTCTTTATTATAATTTGTTAAAAACTCTCTTGCTTGGGGACAAGCAAGGCACAAGTGTGGGGTGTTTGACAACGCCTAGTGATATCAAGTATTTTAGGCGTTGTTGAGCCCTGTTCTTGATAAAATTATATCAAATATGTCTGTGTATTCTCACTTTCCGTGCCAGGACTTGTTTGGAGAAAAAGAATAGAAACAGGGATTAAAAGTGTGCAAAAGGAAGAAGTTTGGAAAAGAACGAAAAATCAAGGAAACTCGTACGCGCGCCGCAGATATCTTGTATGCGCGACGCGGGCTTAAGGCGGTGGAACACATTCAAATACCGAAGAAACGGGAATAGATTAGTATGCGCGCCGCGGATTCTTCATCTGCGCGGCGCGGCTCCGGGAAAATTGCAACTATAAATAGAGGCATTTCCAGCCGAAAACCCTAGCAAAGACCGGGTGTAAATCCGACCTCGAAGCTCTTTGACTCCAAGATTTCGTTTCAGCAAGCTCTCAATTGGTATTTTCATGTTTTGAATTTTAATTGTAATTAGTTAGTTTGGATTAAGCTTGGTTTTGTATCTTTGGGAGTGACAACCGTTGATATTAAGCTTTGGCTTCTGTTTTAGCTTATTTCATTACTGTTTTTATGTTTGGATCTGAGTTTGGTGAATGAAAATCATTTGGTTATGATTAATGTTGGTATTTCAGTGTTTTTATGCTTGTGTTTGGTTTTGAATGTTGGAATTGTGTTTGGATATTGCTTTGACCTTGTTGGGACTGCTTTCCTTTGCTGAAATCAGTAGCTAATTAGGCTAGTTTTTAGGCATTAAACTTTGGCTAGTAACTGTTCAGTAGAACTTTAGCTAGTGGCTAGTTTATGCTTTGCTTGGTTTTGCTTAATTTGGATGCCTTTGTTTGCTTCTGATTCAGAGATGTACTTCTGATTTCAGAAAGTGACTAGGTTCATTTGAGCATAGCTTAGCTTGGCTTGAGTTTGTTTATTTATTGCTTTATGGTATCAGTGATTAGGAAGATAGAAACTAGATCCTCCGACTGTAGCTGTGACACTACTAGTTGGTAATCTCTCATTTAGTCTAACCACGAAGCTCCTGTGGATCGACCCTGACTACCGCTATACTAGTGTGTGTTAGGTTTTCTTTATTTTTGACCGCACGACGACCGCTGCGCTGTCAAAGAGCTTCAAGGTCGATTTGACACCCAGTCTTTGCTAGGGTTTTCGGCTGGAAATGCGTCTATTTATAGTTGCAATTTTCCCGCAGCCGCGCCGCGCAGAATTTGCGTCTCTTTTCTTCCAAAATTTGACAGCGCAACGGTCGTCGTGCGGTCAAAAATAAAGAAAACCTAACACACACTAGTATAGCGGTAGTCAGGGTCGATCCACAGGAGCTTCGTGGTTAGACTAAATGAGAGATTACCAACTAGTAGTGTCACAGCTACAGTCGGAGGATCTAGTTTCTATCTTCCTAATCACTGATACCATAAAGCAATAAATAAACAAACTCAAGCCAAGCTAAGCTAAGCTCAAATGAACCTAGTCACTTTCTGAAATCAGAAGTACATATCTGAATCAGAAGCAAACAAAGGCATCCAAACTAAGCAAAACCAAGCAAAGCATAAACTAGCCACTAGCTAAAGTTTTACTGAACAGTTACTAGCCAAAGTTTAATGCCTAAAAACTAGCCTAATTAGCTACTGATTTCAGCAAAGGAAAGCAGTCCCAACAAGGTCAAAGCAATATCCAAACACAATTCCAACATTCAAAACCAAACACAAGCATAAAAACACCGAAATACCAACATTAATCATAACCAAATTATTTTCATTCACCAAACTCAGATCCAAACATAAAAACAGTAATGAAATAAGCTAAAACAGAAGCCAAAGCTTAATATCAATGGTTGTCACTCCCAAAGATACAAAACCAAGCTTAATCCAAACTAACTAATTAGAATTAAAATTCAAAACATGAAAATACCAATTGAGAGCTTGCTGAAACGAAATCTTGGAGTTAAAGAGCTTCAAAGTCGATTTTACACCCGGTCTTTGCTAGGGTTTTCGGCTGGAAATGCCTCTATTTATAGTTGCAATTTTCCCGCAGCCGCGCCGCGCAGATGAAGAATCCGCGGCGTGCGTACTAATCTTTTCCCGTTTCTTCGGTATTTGAATGTGTTCCACCGCCTTAAGCCCGCGTCGCGCAGACGAGATATCCGCGGCGCGCGTACGAGTTTCCTTGATTTTTCGTTCTTTTCCAAACTTCTTCCTTTTGCACACTTTTAATCCCTGTTTCCATTCTTTTTCTCCAAACAAGTCCTGGCACGAAAAGTGAGAATACCCAGACATATTTGATATAATTTTATCAAGAACAGGGCTCAACAACGCCTAAAATACTTGATATCACTAGGCGTTGTCAGTGGCGCCAAATCTGGCCCCTGGCTACTGGTTTGCCAGTTATTCAACTATTGAATAAAGACAAACCAGTCCCTGCACTTTTAATTAATTTATTTAATCACTGAATTAAATCCAATTAATTCCAGATTAATTTCTAATTAATTAATATAGTTTCTAATTAATATATTAACACTTAAATATATTAATAAACTATTTCTATTGATTTATTAAACAATTAATAAATCAACCTCTCTCTCTACTGAACTCTACATCAATCCTCCAGCTATGAGGGCAACCCAAATGGACTTTGCTTCAATTAACAAGATAAATAAATATAAAGTCATGGCTTAGACACCTAATCCAACATGAAGGACCCTTACCGCCGGGACAGTAAGCTGGATGTGAAGTTTTGTGTTTCATGCAATCAGATCGGCTACGTCAGGGCAAGTTGTTCTGGATAGTCTGGGGATGTTGGTCAGAATTTGGGTTTTGTTGCACCGAAGTGTGAGGGTGTTCGTTAGGTGAAGATGGAGGACCCGAAATTGGAAGGCGGGGCTTAGTAGCTGGATGTAGAGGTGGGACCTCATCGGTCTTTATCGGTACTTTTTCACGATTTTGCTTCTGTTGCTTTCTGAATAGTTGCCTTTTTTGTTCTGAGTATGCGGGTAGTGAGTCGGGATCTATCTTGAGTGTGCGGGTGAAGACAAATGGTTGTTTGTGGTTTTGGCAGTGAGTGAAGGGTGGACTGCCTGTGGAACGACAGTGGCTGTTGGGTCAGCTGTTAGTGGGTTTGAACCCTAAGTGGGGGAGAACTGTTGGAGTACAGGATGAAGAATTGTGTGAGTGCATTTCGTTGGGATGTGAGCATTTTGTTGGGATCTCCTGTTCCGTAGATTGTCATGAGTTGGCTTCATTGTCGGTGTTGGGTTAAATAGGGGATGACGGAGACAGTTTGCGACGTTAAGATAAGGATGTTCTCTACACAATCGCGAGTTTCGGATAGTCAGTGTAGAGCAAGTAGAAGTCTGTTCAGGTCGGGCGTGGTATGGAATTTTGACCGGGTGTCAGTTTCCATATGCAACAAAAACGAGTATGTGCTTTGCTGTTTCATTCAAGGGTTGTTGGGAGTTTAACGTCTGTTGGTTTTGAGAGTTGAGTCGAGTTCCGCATGGTCACTGGTGGATGATCGTCGGGTACAGGGTTTTCCGATGAGACCGAGGGCTGGTGGCAAGCTTAGAAGTTGCTGTATGGAGTAAGAAGATTGCATTAGTGGATGGGTTAGTCGGAATGGGTTGTGCTCTCGTTATCTTGAATGTTCCGTTCTGGTAACGGCGTCCGTGGTCAGTTCGATGACGTTTCGATTGCTGGGTTTGAGGTCATTGGCTTTTGTTCAGTTTTCAGGTTGCCGGTTGAGTGTGGTTATGCGTATAGTCCTCTTGGGTATGTGACATGATTCTTGTCAACGCTGTGGTGTCGCTGGAAGGTTGATGGCTTAGTGTTATTCTTAGGAAGTTGGAGTTTTCGTTAAGAGGTAAGGTTTCTGGTGGAGTTAGGTTAGTTGTTGGGTATCCGTTTAGTATGATTGGGTAAAGAGCGTGGGGAATCATCGGTAAATTCTTCTAAGCTGGTGGTGTCCAAGTTGTGTGATCTGTTCGACTTCAAGTTGAGTAGTGGCGGTGATGCATGTAGTAGGGTAACCGGGGAGGCGTGGGCAAAGAGATGGTTATTAGAGTGCTTGTTCGTTTGGCAGCAAGAGCACCTCAGTTCTTCATCATCGAGAATGCTAGGCCCGGGTATTCGGTTTCCTCCCGTAGGATGGATCGGTCGTGTAAGAAGCACTAGGTATTAGTGGAGATTCTAGATAGTGTGTTTAGGAAGTGTTGGTTGCATGGGAGTTGAGCTGGTATTTGATAAGTAGCCGATATGCTTGTGGGTTGGTGAAAGCTAGGTAGTGTGGGTTCAGTGTAACGCCCCGATCTTCATACACTTTAAATAGTGTAATATTTTATAAAAATGTTGCAAAACAAAATGCCAACTTTTAAAAACTTTTCTCATGATATAAAGCCATGTCTTAAAATTTCGGTCCCAACAAAAACATTTAAGTTTTAAAAATGTTTAAACAACTTCGGGGGTTACAACTCCATATCTTACAACACCATAGAAAGCAAGTAAGGATACAAACCTCCATATAAACCCCAATCTCCTCGGATCATCTACTTGCTTCTATCCCTCGTGTCTAGAACCTGGGATACATGGCATAAATAAAATACGTAAGACGAAAACGTCTCGTGAGCTACATGGGTTTGGACACAAAACATTTATAAACAGAACATATATCATTTTCAAAACCCTTGTAATCAAATATTTCATAACAATTGCTTTTAAAATCATTATAACTGAAACGTATCGTCATTTTGCTTTTGAAGCCTTTCATAAGAAGTTTGTCATTACAAAACTTTCATTTCTTAAACATGACTGGTATTCAAACACATTCGGAGTTTTATACTTAGGGCCTTAATCGCTCTTGGGGATACCCCAAGTCTATACTGAGATGGTAAGAACATAATCAAAACCACCTCAACATCTTATCATATGCTTTGACTGGTATCTCAACATGCTTTATTTTTATACTTAGGATAATCACGCTTGGTGACATCCCAAGTCTATACTAAGATGAAAAGAACACAATCAGTCCATCTTAGCATCATGTGTTTTAGGACATCTACTTCGCGATGGGGAACGTACCACCCCAGTAGATTCCTCTATATTCCCTTGTGGGAACATCATGGCCCAGGCAGAACATTTTTCATTCATGCACGTTTCTTTCCATTACAATACATTGCTTGCATCAAATACCAGTCATTCCTAAACATAGTATCTCTAGCTATCAAATCATTCATTCATAATCATCATAAGGCTAAATGACAAAACATTCTTTCATTCATATCGTGGCTTGAAGCCAAAACATTCTTTCATAAACTTCATCGGCTAAATGCCATAACATTCTTTCATAATTATCGTTGGCTAAATGCCAAAACATTCTTTCGTAAGATTAATGGCTTGATGCCAAAACATTCTTTCGTAAGATTAATGGCTCGATGCCAAAACATTCTTTCATAACAACATAAGGCTTAATGCCAAAACACACTTTCAAAATCATCTTATAAAACTTTCATAATCATATCGTAACTAGAATGATTTCATATCATCTAATATTAAAAAACGTCACATAAAAACTTTGTCAATACTTTGCCATGTACCCCATAATGGGAAAAAGCCACATGTACTCACCTTAGTAGCGAGGTACGTCTAGCTACACTAATCCACTTTCTCTAGCCTTTTGTTGCTTCCAAACGTCCTCCAATCTCTAGTAATCTAATAAAATATTATAACTTATTAGACAACTAAACAAGTAGTAATTGTCTAATCCTTCTTGAACTACTTCTAGTCATCATCTAGTTCCATTCCAATGTCCAAGTGTCATTCTTAAAGTAGAATACCAATTTGGACATTTTTACCCTTTTTGTCCCATTTTGACCAAAAATGGTATTTTCGGGCTCTACACGGTCAATTTAGATATTTTCTAATTTTTACATCTTTATAAGCTTATATCAATGCTTAGATGGCAAAACATCTTTCATTTTACTTATTTATGTCATTTCGGCAACTTTCAACGGATAAAGTTTCTAAAAATAGAAAGCGTTGATAAAGCATGTTATCTTACATTTATTTGACACTAATAGGTTCACAACACTTCATAACATCATCCCATATTGCATTTTATATTCATATGCCTCTACTTAGGCTACAACTAGAACTTTTAGTTTTGACCGTGACTATTTTAGTTATTTCTTTTAGTCTCAAATATTTTACCCAATTTCATTCCATTGTAACACTATCATTTTTACGAATACTACTCAAGTTGTATTCCATAAATTTTCAAACCATTAGAATATTACACTAGATTTGTCCCTTTTTAACATTTTACCTTTAAAGTGACTTTAATTATTCAACATGACTCATTCACGGTCAAATAACCAAATTTTCATCAAATGATGGAATCCATGATTCCATTCCTTTCTTTCTATTCTCAAATTCCAATTCTTAACAAGTAATATTCCCATATTTAATGAACTACTAAGCAAAAATCAATGTATTCAACAAAATCCATGTCAAACCCAAACATTTACAGCTTCTTTTGTGTGTTCTTGAACTCATAATGAACATAAACCCGATAATAAATTCCAATTCCAACATGCATTGATAGATTTCAAGTTTAATAGATTAGGGTTTCAAACACCAAGCATTTTACCTTCAAGATCTGTCCAAAAACTTGAAATCATAGGTGTTCTTGCCCATTTTCATGAATCCTCTTTTGAGTTCTTGGCTACAAATCTGAAATCATAGATGTATCCTTGTCATATCCATGGAAATCGAACCTATACGAAATCCTAATAAGAAATCGAGGGTGAAACTCTACATGCATCCCCAATATCTATGAATTTCGGAATTCTTTTAGACCAACATCAAACATTTACCTTAATCTGATACGTAACAAGAAGTTTGAAGCTTTATGGCTGGAGGTTGCAAGAAACAATCTCATTCATCACATTTGAAAAATTTTCGACACCACCAGCAGCCACCACTCACCGTCGGGCACTGGTAATCGCCGGCAATAGCCTCCACCAGTAACACCTCGTTGTTGTTCATCGCTCCCTGATCCTCGTGTATCTCTTTTTGATAAGAACCACACCCAAAGCCATAGTCGGTTTCCTTTTTTGCCGCCGTTGGCCACCGATCGAACCCTCCACCGGCCTCCTCCTCCGGCGTCTTTCCTCTGAACAGCGCCGGTAGCAGCAACAATCGCTGCTGCCATTCCCGACCTCCCTTACTCCATCGTTCACTCTCCATCTTGAAATAATATTCCTCTTGCTCGGAAAATGCTTCCTGACTCCGCCAATCTCTCTCTCTCTCGGTCACGATTTTACACCCACCCGATCGGAGGAGATGATGTGTGTGTTTTCGATTTTTGTTTCTCCCGATTTCACTTTTTCTGATTTTTGTTTACGCGACTAAGGAAAAGGACGAGCCCACAGGGATTATGCCCCTTTAGTGAAATACTTAGAAAATTTTTCATGCATTATCCAAGTACTTGGCTGACATTAACCTCTCCTAACTTTTTCATATGACTTCGAAATTTTACAAACTTTATACATTTAGAAAGGTGTAAATGAGCTTTACAACTTTCCTCTACTGACTTAAGTCCAATTATTTCTAGAGTTTTTGTTATAGTCCCTCAAACATGGGCGATTGACCATTTTTGTCACTTTTAGCCATTTTAAATCCTTCATAACTTCTTCGTCATGACTCCGAATGACCTGAATATTTTTCCTATATTCTTGTTATCTAAAATATTACCAAAGTAATCTCAATGACTTTTTCCAAATTCCTCTTAGATTTTGAGATATGAATTTTTAAAGATTGTTCAATAAAGTAGTTGACCCTAGGTCGAGAACCTAGAGTCAGAAGTCGGAAGGTTGTGTGTAGCCCTACGGGCGGGTTGATGAGTGTTAGGTATTGTTCTCAGTCATCTGATATGTTCTTCTGACTGAGGGAGATCTAATTGAGTCAAGGAAGGACCGTGAGTCCAGTCGTGAGCTGAACGGGGCGGAGAACTTAAATGGATGAAATAGGGAAAAGCCTGTGAGTTCGGTTGCGAACTAAATGGAACGGCGAACCTACGATTCCATGTATGTTGATTAGTACGGGAATAACCGATGGGTTAGGCATGAGTGGTGTATCGCATGTTTGGATCATGCTGTCTAGAGACTCTTAGACAGAGTTCTTATGTGTTGTTAAGTGGGTGTGTAATGGGAGTAGCTTAGTGGGTGAGGTGCGTTTGAGTGTCTTCTGAGACAGTGAAAAGTTACATTTGTTAGCCATGGGGCTTAGTATGGATTTTCGGCGGTGTGTATCTGGAGTTGGCGGGTTGGCGTAGATTAGGCGAGGGGTGGCCAGTGTTGTTTTCGGGTAGCAGGGAGTGGATTTTAGCATTTAATGAGTCGTTGACAACGTCTATCAATATCAAGTATTTTAGTCATTGTTAGGCCCTATTCTTGGTGAATTTATATCGTATATCGTATGGTATTACTCACTTTTGTGCTAGGACCTTGTGTGCAAGAAAATGATGAAAACAGGGACTAAACATGGACAAAATGAAAGAAGTTTGGATAAAAGCCATTTCAGTCTAAGTCGTACGCGCGCCGCGGAAAAGAGACACACGCGTCATGCATAGTCAACGATGAGACGGTGTAGAGAAATTCAAACTGTGAAAAACGGGGGATAGGGCAATACGGGGGCCGCGGATCCAAGCCCTGCGCGCCACGGATCGTCAGATTTCTCAACTATAAATACAGGTCAATAGGTCGAAATCAGGAGGCGAAGAACGACCCGTAAGGTGGACCTTAGGCTTCTTTGACTCAAAGATTCAAATTTCAGCAACATTCTTGGTATTTCTTTATGTTTTCGCTTTTAGTTCATTATTAGTTAGTTTAGCTTAGCTTTTATTCTAGTGTTTCTGGATTGAACTGATCAGTAGTAGTGGTTTAGTTGTTCTTATTTTCGGATTTCAGTACCCTTTGTTCTCTGGAATTGGTTTTTAAATTCAAGTAATCATTTGGTTTGATGTTTAATTGCATTTTTCGGTACTATTGATGTTTAGATGCTTGTTTGATGTGTTGGTTTGATTGTTTGCTTCTGAATTCTGGATTTAGTTTCTGATTTCAGTAAGTAACTTTAGTTTAGAATTTGGTTTGGTTTAGTTTAGTTTATGTTTGATTTGGTTTTTGGCAATTGTTTTGGCATTGTTTTTATTGGTTTTTGGGAAAGTAAAAATAGACCTACTGGCTGTAGCGTGACACTACAGTTGGTATACTATCGTTCTATCTTGACCACCAAACTCCTGCGGATCGACCCTTGCTACTGCTATACTAGTTAGTTGGTGAGGTTAAATTTCTATTTTTGCACGCATAACGACCTAGGCGTGTTAAATTTTGGCACCGTTGCCGGGGAGTTGTGCGCTTAGGATAAAAGATCAGTAGGTTTGTTTCTGATTTTTGATTTAGTTTTGGTAATTTAGTTTAGATAGTAATTTGCTTTTGGTTTTGATGGTCTTCTTGCACTAGTGCATGCGTACCCGTTGGGGTGGGCAGACATCACCCTTGTTATTTAACTCTGAGATTGAGCGAACCGCGCGCAGCAACCATGTGCATAGGCGTTTGGTTAACATGAGTCCTAGTAGTGTAGTGATAGATGTGAAGGGTTTTATAGCAATCAATGAACTACAAAATTCCTAAGTTCACATGCAACCCTAAATAACATCTATGTTTTCTTCTAATGAACATACAATAAAACCTAAAGGCCAACAATTAATTCTAAAGTATAAATCAGAAGAACCAACCTTTGATTCTTGAACCAGAAGCTTAGCAGCACAAGTGTCCTACCTCAAATAGTGTCACACCCAAGCAATGGAGGAGAGAAGACAGTAGAGTATCCACACAGAGAGAGAGAGAGAGAGTTGGCGCAGGCTAGGGTTTTCCAGGGATTCCCTATTTATAGTTTTCAGGTGGCATAACTTAAAACCCTAGAGCCCATCTTTGGTAAGTCTTTTACCAATTGGGCAAGGCTTTACTAAACCCTAATTAGGGTTTCGAGATTTATGGTGTCACCACCAAAATCTCGCCACTTCCACCCTTGTACACTGGCCAGTCAATATTCAACTATTGAATAATTACAGAACTTGTCCCTGTACTTTTAATTAATTAAACTAATCACTAAATTAAATCCAATTAATTCTAGATTAATTTCTAATTAATTATTATAGTTTCTAATTAATATATTAACACTTAAATATATTAATAAACTATTTATTTATTTCTATTGATTTATTAGACAATTAATAAATCAACCTTTCTCTCTACTGACTTTTACATCAATCCTCCTGCTATGAGGGCAACCCAAATGGACTTTGCTTCTATTAACCAGATAAATACAAATATAAAGTCATGGCTTAGACACCTAATCCAACAGTCTCCCACTTGGATAAGTCTATGACTTTTAATTTGTTCTTTTATCCTTAGATTAATTAACAACCTGCAGCTTCCTAGAAACTGCTGCCGAAATCTGACCTAGTCAGTTCTGTCCATAGATAAGTGATCATATGATCCTTCGTCCAACAAGATATTTTCAGACACGAGACATGGATTGAGATGAATCTTTGTCAGATACTCTGTTTCCCGATTTCCGATTCTACTTATGACTTTCGGACTTCTAATTGAACACATCAATTTAGTCCAGGCTGGCCAGCACTTTAGTCAACTTTAAAATCATCGAGCGGCCTACAAATATTTGTTTCCCATCAGGGTCAAGGAACGAATAAGCTTTGACTCGTATGCTTGTGTCTTTTACTTGTCAAAATCGTACATAACAATGCGTTTTATAACATCGAGTTACCGATGTGTTTACGCATTATCAATGCACAACCGACTCGTAAATTTCAACTCATATGTCTCTGCTTCAAGATCATAAGATATTATCGTCTCAACTTTGCTCGTGATGTAATCCATGAAGCAATCTATTGAGCGCGAGTTTATCCAATACTCAAATCTCTATTTCTAAGTACTCGTGAACGTGGTAGCAGTCTTACTGCAATGTCTAACTCCTTAGACAATCTACAAACCATTTCACGACAGTCTTCTTTCATACTTACTCCCGAAAAGTATGAGTGAGTGAAACATGCAAAATTGAAACTTAAAATCTGACTAGTAGCTACTATTTCTTATTACCAAGTCTCCGTGAGGTAATCACCAAGTCAGATTCTTCATAAGACTATATCGGTTTCTAGATTCCTTTTTTAAACTTTTTAATTCATGTTATGCATCTATGTCTATATGACCTTTCACTCTTTCTGTGTATCCAAATGTCATATATTAATACACTTTATCCAATCGGATATATATCCGACGATATTTCACTTTAGTCATATATTGTCATTCTCACTTACATCTCCATTCTGGGTACTGTGACTTTCCATGGTTCTTGGGATCTTTAGTCTACATGACTGCACCCTAAGACTATTTCGAGGTGTTACGATGTGCCGGTGACCCACACGCGCTCCATCGGAATACCAACGAAATTCTTTAACCATTAAGTCCTTTTACTTATTTGAAACTCTTTTCAAATTATAATTAACATTCGCCCCAATCATTCTCCAATGATTTCTCATGTATGTACAGAATCCATTAAGTATTCCCAGCCAGGTCATATCCTGAATCTGACTCACAATGCTCTAAGCATTAAGTCATCAGGACATGTTTATGACACTTTTGATCGATCCAAGAAGCTCGTGGAATTCAATCTAGTCTTATTCCAAACCCTTTTGGAATCTTGGGATTACCTATAATCCTTGTGTCATGATTTTTCAGTAACTATTTCCTTTCGGAGACTCTTTCTCACGCATCTTGACTCTTACCAAGATCATGCTTACTATGTCCAGGTCTATACTGATGATAACATCTATCTGATAGATGTCTATGGATTATATGAGTATGTTGCCCCTTTTTTATATCTCTCATGCCAAATCATCACACTTTGTAATGATAGAAAACTCCTTTCCTGGGCAATACATCTTAAATCTCATCAAGATCATCTTGGCAGAGTTTCGATCTATCTTATAGACATTTACAACCACTTGAGCATGCCGTATCTCTATTAAGTCTTTCATAGCGATCCGTCTCTTAACACCAAGTCATTACTCTTTGTAATGGAAAGAGACGTTTCCTAGAAACAATATGTAACCCACATACAGTGATAGTAGATAACAGCGACACTCCCACTGGCTTTGACACGGTTATGGATTTTTCACAAAATCTAGAACATTTGGCACATTTTGAGAATCCAAACCTTTTTGACATCTTACTGGAAATCTTTCAGCCCTTTCTCAAAATCCAATCCTGTGGCATATTTTGAGAATCTGAATATCCTTTCTTGCAAGATGCCCGTAGGGTAATCCCAGGCCCATGTACCTTTGTATTGGGACACTCTTTGTGAGTCCCTATTAGTGTGTCGGTGATCCACACGTGCTCCACTAACGACTTACAATGTGCCATGCAGAATCCTTTCGGATTTTCATCTTCTATTGAGATTTCTTCTCTCGGAGTCAATTACTTGACTCTGAGTATCGTCTCACTCAACCAGATATTCTGAAAGTACGTTTCTATCCATGTTGCTTTCCTTTGATGATTCAATTACTCCCACTGATTTTTTGACCAGGTGTAAAATCAATCAAACTGTCACATAGACTGTATCTCGTCCTAAGGTTCTCTTAATTGGCAGCAACCGGGCTCACCAATGATTGCAAGTAGTCAGATTGTAAAACCGTACCAACTATAGTGTTTTACCACCAATCGGTATGTCACCCTGATCATAACTACTTATGATGGTGATCAGTACTACTGGTCAAGAGAAGATTATGTCAGTTTTGAAACAGAAATTTGATTTCTGCTCTAAGCCTAGTGATGACTAAAGGTTCTTTCAGTTGGCTAATCCTGAACTCATTCAGGACTGTCCCAACTCCCACTGTTTCCTTAGAACATGAGTTCTTTCTAAAAGAGCTCTTTCTTTTTCAGGTACAGCGGAATAGCCAGTGAAACGACATTACTGATCAGGTTCAGGCTAGTCATGATGTTCGGACGAACACTACTAGACCCTGTGTTGAATAATGTTTTTTATGTTTTTATGTGACCATCACTGAAATAAGTCGAAATGTTTTTTAACAAATATTGTCAGTTTATTTCAGGTTGCGTAAATTCAAGATTGAACGTGAAGAAAAACAAAACACAAAAAATCCAGATTGCTTCAGCAATTGCGACGCGACGGAAGGCCCGGTCGCGACGCGAAGCCCCATCGCGACCCGACAGCACATTTGTCGAGACGAGAAGAGAAGCAAGGCAGAAGACCAAACTTCTACAGCGATCGCGACGCGACGAAGGACATGGTCGCGACGCGAAGGCTCCAACGCGACACCACCAACTTTCTAATCGCGAGACTACCAACCCAACGCACTAACCAGTGGCCGACCAAAAGCACTCGACAGACGCATCTTCGCGACGCGACGGACCATATGGTCGCGACGCGATGCCTGTGTTCAGTGACTATAAATGAGAAGCTCACCTCTTGCCATTAGTGTGCAGAAAAAACCTTACACCACACCATACCCATTCAAGCACCAATACATCAAGATTATCCCACGTCCAAAGAGCAAAAAACCTGCCAAAACTCTCTAGAAAACTCTTTTCAACCAAAGAAAATCCACGTCCAAACAAACACCAAACAAAACCGCTACACCCATACTCTACCCGACACCAAACAAAACCTCTACCCTACACCAAAAACAAAACCTCTACCCGACACCAAACTTCAAACCTCTAAACAACCTCAACCCGAATACCAAACTACAAAACCTACACACCCTCTACCAAATACATACACCACGAAAACTAAACCACAAAAACCCCGTGCATCTCAATTAAACCGACACCAAAAACCCATTTCACCAAACACCAAAAACTACCAAACCTCATCCTACCGTAAAGAACAAGAATCGACGCTTCAAAGAAAACACCATCTTCCTCAGCTATCGATAAGTTCTTTTGAAATTATCTGTGTCGTTATTGATTTATTTAAACTGTTATAAATCAACTGTTCCAAATATCCAATACATCCGAATTGAACCTTGACAACGAAAACATATGTGGACTGTATTTAACCGAGACATCTAACTTCTAACTTCTAACTTCTAACCTTTTTATTTATTGTAAAAACACTTTATCGTTGATAATGGCGTTTATTACATCTAACTTCTAACATTTACTTTATTTACCGCTTTCTGTCCATTTAAATACTGTCTAGATTAGATTCACCGCTTTATTTTGTTTATTTATAGCTTTAGTAACTTAATTTTAGTTTATATTTATTCCGCATATTATAGATAAAATACATATCTGTCACACAGTAATCGGCTTAAAAACCTTATTTGTGGAGATCAGTTATCGTATTTTCAACAATTGGTATCAGAGCTTGTGTGATTTAATCTGAAATTTTTGTCGAGAACTTTTGTGTAGCGTTTTTATAAACCACCAATAAGTTTTCTTTAAAAATTTCATCTTAATATCACTTGTTCTAAAAAAAAATTAAAAAAAAACAACCCAAAAATGTCTTCCACAACCTACTCAAGAGCTCCATATGTCATCAATCAGGTATGGTCTATGATCTCAGAAATCGGTCTTTCAAAAACCCCATTTGAGTCCCACATGACTAAGATTGAGAACAGTTTGAAAGCTGATCTCAAACTATATGATGACACAATAGTTAAATCTGACATCTACAAATCTGAATTACAAACATTGCAACTCAGATTTGGAGAATCAACAACGACTAAAAACAAATTGGAAAGAGACGTTGAAAGAAAATCGGAAGATTATAATCACGTCTTAGAACAATTAAATGAAGCTCTAAAACAAAAAAAGGACTTAGAAATACAAAATCAATCTTCTTTTCCATCTGAAATAAAAGATGCCTTAGAAATAGAAGTCCTTCAATTAAAAATAAAAATTCAAGATTTAACTGACAGAAACACTAGTTTGATTCTAAAACTAGATGATTCTTCAAAACAAATCAAACTTCTTGAATCCGAGAATCAAAGATTTCAAGGAAAACTGGATTCTATCAATCTTGCTAGAAAGCTAAGTGATGATATTTTCATCAAAGCAACATCCTTAGGATCTGGCAAAATCGATACAAATTACAGACCTGGATTAGGAAGAGAATCCTTCGAAATCGAACAAGCCAAACAAGAAACCAGGACTAACAGTGAAAACTCTGAATCAACTCTAACAGATCTATCCACATCTGTTAATGAGGAAAATTCAGACGACGAAACAGTTATCAACTGTAACCCAGATAATACTGATTTCACTGTTTCCAAAAGATCTTTCACTAATAGGTCTTCAACCCACCAAATCCAAATTACCAACCAAAACTCCAAACTTAAAGAATTTTTGAATAGAGCAAACTCCTTTTACAAGAAAGGCAGTACCTCTAAACCAATTGCTCTTCAAAAGGAACACGGTAAACCCAAAGTTTTCAAACAAACCCAAAAGAAACCTTTGAAACCAGCCTCTTTGCCACAAAAACAAAAAAATTTTCAAAACCATCCTCATCCCAAAAACAAAGAAAGGTTATCAGACAAGTCATTACATAAAGGATACCTTTCACACAATCAGAAATCTTTCCAAATGACAGGTTTTCAAAAACAAATCTTAAATTGGGAAAATCTGATAAGTCAAATCAAGCCTCAACCACTTCGTCCAATTAACAGAAACCATAATGATTTCAAATCACCGAAAACCATTAACAAATCAGGACCCACCATGGTTTGGGTACCTAAACTTTCTGTCTAATTGCAGGTACTTTGTGCTGGAGAGCCCAAGGATGATACATGGTATATCGATAGTGGCCGTTCCAAGCATATGACAACAAACCATAGCCTTCTACAAGACTTCAAACCCACACTACCTCCGATGCAGAAACTTCACAATCAAACCAAAATGATGCGGATCCAATCGAGGGGGAACCACCAAAACCAGAACCCTCCTAAAACATCTCAATCCACCTGTCCAAATGATCCCAATGCATCATTTATGGGAAAACCACCAAAACCAAATTCCTCTTTAAACAATCCCAATCTACCTATCCAAAATGATCTCAGTGCATCATTTATGGGGGAACTCTCGTTACCCCATTCTCACCCCCAAACCAAAATTTTCAAAAACATCCAAATAATAAAAAATCACAAAAAAAAATTAGGATAAAGTTTTATCCTTTTAAAAGTTTTTATAAAACCATGTGATTAACATCTTCTTGACTAAATTTTCAGATACTTATGCTCGATGAATGTTCTCAGTTATATTGATTCATAATTAAAGAGAAGGTTCAAATTTCAAACTTTTTGTTATGTACATTCTCCTATTCCCTTTGAATTTATTTCAATTATAACGATTTTATCTATTAAGGGACAAAAGATTAGGAGATTCAGATGAAAACCAGACCCATGTGAGAAATTGTGCCTCGTCTTTAACTGCTAAGTGGAATTCATTTCTGTGAGCAAAGGTGTTTTCATTATGGCTTATAGGATTTATACTCTTATACCGTGATGCTAGTCTCATTTTTGCTTAGATATCAAAATGACCAGGGACGACACTTTCATTTTCTTATATATTAGACAAACTGTCTATTATATCACATATCCCTATCCTCAATCAAACCACTTCAAAGAAAAGTTTCATCATCTGGCATAACGAATCTGACAAATGAAGAATCGACAAAGTCATATCCAAGAAAACCAGAAGATAACTCAAAATCTCAAAACGCAAAGTCATATCCAACAAATGCTGTCACCAAATCACAATTGGTAACCACATCAGATATCTTTTACACAATGTGTATTCATACAAATCAAGAAAAGATAAAAACAAAGGTGAACACTTCACCAAGGAAAAAGAAGATTTACAACAACATCCATCAAGACAGACATCTCTCAAAATTTTCCAAGCAACGGATTCTCAAAATGCTTTATCAAATATAGCTGTCAAAACAAAAGATTTACCGGGATACTGTAGCCTTCATAATTGAATATTCTTAGTTGCAAACTGCACTATGAAAATTTCTAAACCCCTCTACATGTATTTACTGACGGAGAGAGAGTGAATATCAATGGCATGAATGAAGAAACCCTCTGAGTAATGCCGAAACCAGTCTTATGTGATTGATTATCTAATATGAAGACCAAGTGACTAAAGTATATAGGTATAAATCCACATTAAGCATAAGTCAACACCTTCAAACTGAGAGATATCACTCATCTTTAGTGATTATACACCAGTTCTGCACCCAGAACAAACAAACACCTCAGTCAAGTGTGAGCTATACCTATGAGAATTCATCTGAATCGACCTATTAAGATCACTTGTCGTCTTTATAAATGCTATAAAATCTTAAGGAATATTATGAAAATACATATACAAAAACCTTTTGATAATCGAACTCGAGACTTTGATTCAGAAACAAATATTCTTGAGAAACATTTTTCAAAACATAAGTAAAATCTAGTCACACTCTTTCAAAACAAGTGATATGGTTTTATAAATGTCTTATCCAAATTTCAAGAATTTCAATCAAACATTTTTTCTCCTCATTTCATTAATGATCACATAGGGGGAAATTGTTGAATAATGTTTTTTATGTTTTTATGTGACCATCACTGAAATAAGTCGAAATGTTTTTTAACAAATATTATCAGTTTATTTCAGGTTGCGTAAATTCAAGATTGAACGTGAAGAAAAACAAAACACAAAAAATCCAGATTGCTTCAGCAATTGCGACGCGACGGAAGGCCCGGTCGCGACGCGAAGCCCCATCGCGACCCCACAGCACATTTGTCGAGACGAGAAGAGAAGCAAGGCAGAAGACCAAACTTCTACAGCGATCGCGACGCGACGAAGGACATGGTCGCGACGCGAAGGCTCCAACGCGACACCACCAACTTTCTAATCGCGAGACTACCAACCCAACGCACTAACCAGTGGCCGACCAAAAGCACTCGACAGACGCATCTTCGCGACGCGACGGACAATACATCCGAATTGAACCAGTGGCCGACCAAAAGCACTTGATTTATTTAAACTGTTATAAATCAACTGTTCCAAATATCCAATACATCCGAATTGAACCTTGACAACGAAAACATATGTGGACTGTATTTAACCGAGACATCTAACTTCTAACTTCTAACTTCTAACCTTTTTATTTATTGTAAAATCACTTTATCGTTGATAATGGCGTTTATTACATCTAACTTCTAACATTTACTTTATTTACCGCTTTCTGTCCATTTAAATACTGTCTAGATTAGATTCACCGCTTTATTTTGTTTATTTATAGCTTTAGTAACTTAATTTTAGTTTATATTTATTCCGCATATTATAGATAAAATACATATCTGTCACACAGTAATCGGCTTAAAAACCTTATTTGTGGAGATCAGTTATCGTATTTTCAACACCCTGGACTCTCTATGTGCAAGTGGGACAATCCGAACTTTACATTTCAGACAATGTCTCCAAGACCTACTTAGTCTAGGATGCGGTCGGAATATGGTTTATATGGTCTGACTGGTTTAGTATTGAATTCAGCAGAAACTAATTGACAATGTATCTCATACATCGAGGATCGAACTGTTTCGACCAATGCTCCATCATCTTCCCTAATACACATTATAGCCATTAATGTTCTTGGAAAAGAATGAACTGTGAAACATTTTCCCAGTTTATGTTGTCACTCAGGTTCTGTGGATCTTGTACTTCCTTTGAAGTCCTTGAACTGTTCAAGGTTTCAATTCAATCGCTTATTCTGATAAGCGAAGCCATATTCGTCATACCGAATGACAAATATCATGAAGTACAAACAATTGTGTTCTATTTGACGATTCGAGCAATACACAACAACTGATGCGTTCGTTGCTCCTAATCTCAATGTCTTTTACATCTCTATGTAAACTTATGACTTTGTTAATTATGTTAAACACTTGCAATCTTCAATTGACTCTAAGTCAACTGATTCCAAAATCCTATCCTCTGGATCTTTGGGTGATTCATTTCTTATCATATGTGCTTTATAAAGAACTTAATCATCGTCTGACTCTAAGTCAAATGATTCCAAAGTCCTGTCCAACTAGATCTTTGGGAGTTATTTTCTTGACACATTAAGAACTCAATTCATCATGTGACTCCAAGTCAAATGATTCCAATGTCCTGTCCAACTGGACCTTTGGTTGAATTGATTCTTATAACATTTATCTTAACAATCATAAGGGACACAATTCCTGAATCCAAACACTTTGGATGTATCAATATTCAAGTTATTACTAATTATGCATTCAACACATTCATACAACATTTCAAGGATATTTCAAACAATAGGTGTTAAAAGAAAATTGACAATTTTATTAAAACAAAAATCCTTGACCAATGTAATATAAGATAGACAATGTCATATGCATCTAATAAGCTAAGAACATGATTTTAATATCTATCTAAACTTCAAAACTGCATGGGCTGGAAACCCAAACCAAAATGTGACTATCACATTATGCATCAAGGAATTATGGAACAGGGGTTTTGAGGTTTTTAGATATACCTGAGCTTTCAAAAGATTTTGACCTTGGAGCGTCTTTCAATCTTTCCACGACTGTATCTGATTCTGTGGATTCCCAGTTTAAGACATGTCCAGACGATCTGGACCGTTTCTTGCTATGTCTTTTCACTGGACTTAATCCATAAGTAGCCGAACCATTGGAGCTATGCCTATCCAAAAGTGACTCGTATAAAGTCAATAGTGGACGCATTTCCATAAAGGCCCTTGTCTGGTCTTCCTTTCTATATGTCTGAATGAACAGATCGTATTCACTAGTCAGCGAAGCGAGTAGAATGTTAACACTCATCTCCTGACTCATGGAATAACCAAGTTTGTACAATTCGCCTATGTAAGCTTCAATCTGAAGAACAAGCGAATCGATGCTACTTCCTTCTTTTAGCTTGCACTCTACAAGTCTTTTGAAGATCCTAGCTCATTCCTCTTCAACCGGTTTTTGGAACTTTTCCTCAACCGATTGCATTAACTCATATGGCCCCAAGGATTCAAAATCCTTGTGGAACTCGGGGTCAATGGTTAATAGCATGAGGTCACGAATCTCTTCGGACTCATCAACTGAGAAGTTATGCTTATCATAAGAACTCTTTATGATGACTTGTTCCGGTGGAACCGGGATCGGATACTCGGTGAAATGAAGCTTGCCAGCAATGACGAGAACCATTCTCCAATTGCGAAGCCATTCCTTACAGTTAAGGCCAGTCAGCCTTTCCATATTTGGCAGGTGCATTCTGATTCTCTCAGAAATGGGTGAAGGAGGAGAGGGAGGAGAATAGACACTTGATTCAGACATCTACAATAAACATAATTTGTTAGGTTAATTAATCCTTTTAAATAATTACCCAATATATTATTTATTAAGGCTAGGACCCAAAATGCCCCAACTATGGTGTGAAAAGGGATGCCGTAATCACAACATAATGGTCATTAAGGTAGATAATACACTTATCAATTTCATCTTATGAAATTCCTAGATCTGTTGAGACACATTGAACTATTCAATGGCATGTTTAGTCTCGGATGTGCCCCACTGTTTGTGACTGGGATGCCGAGGATCACAAACGGGTGTGAATAACCATGCAAGTTAGCTTGGTACTCTCAAAGTCAATTACCATCTCTAATTGATGTGCCGGTTAACCACACACGCTCCATCAATAATGGTAAAATCAAGAAACCCATTGCAACTGTTTGTAAACCCCTATTGGTGTGCCGGTTAACCACACACGCTCCACCAATGTTTCACAAAGTGCAATGTGCAACTTCATGGATCAGCAACTAATTCACATTTTTGACCTAAAGTAACTAGATTGGGATTTTGTTCAAAGTTCTAGTTCTTTCAATTATAGCATTATACTTTTAAGAGGCTTAGCGATTCTATCAAACCCGTTCGGCTAATGACACTAGACCGACTTTTAAGAGGCTTAGCGATTCTATCAAACCCGTTCGGCTAATGACACTAGACCGACCAAGAGAGCGGTGGGTTAGAGTGGACACCCATTAGACTACCATTTTATAGGCAATCGCCTTATACCCTCTTTATAGGACAGTTTTGTGAATGAGGCCTACTAACGGTAAGACTAACTAGTTTTATCTTACATATAAATATTAACTTTTAATCATAAATATATAAGATATATTTTAATCTTATTAAAATATGTTTAGATTTAATTTTCTATTAATTTTCGCTAATTAATATATATAATCTCGAAAATTCAATATTAAATCTCAAGGTGATTTAATTTATATTTTAATTAACAATTAATTAAATTAATTAAATCTAAGATAGATAACATAAATTAGTCAAATTAATTTACCTATCTTAAACCCCTAGTGGATCGAAATTAGCAAGCAAGGGTTTAAGGGTTCAAGTTATTTAATTAATCCAATTACGAAAAATAACAACCAACTAACCTAGGCAAGCAAAACGGGGTGGCGGCTAGGGTTAGGAAACCATAGCCACAAAATCGATCAAGGCACCTCCAAGGGTTATTTTTTTCGTAAAAACAACCTATGGCACAATCAGTTATATCAAATTCACATGAAAACAAGCCAGCTCTGATACCACCTAAGTTCACATGCAACCCTAAATAAGATCTATGTTTTCTTCTAATGAACATATAATAAAACCTAAAGGCCAACAATTAATTCTAAAGTATAAATCAGAAGAACCAACCTTTGATTCTTGATCCAGAAGCTTAGCAGCACAAGTGTCCTGCCTCAAATGGTGTCATACCCAAGCAATGGAGGAGAGAAGACAACAGAGTATCCACAGAGAGAGAGAGAGAGAGAGAGAGAGAGAGAGAGTTGGCGCAGGCTAGGGTTTCCCAAGGATTCATATTTATAGTTTTCAGGTGGCACAGCTTAAAACCCTAGAGCCCATCTTTGGTAAGCCTTATATTTATAGTCACCACCAAAATCTCGCCACTTCCACCCTTGTACACTGGCCAGTCAATATTCAACTATCGAATAATTACAGAACCAGTCCCTGCACTTTTAATTAATTAAATTAATCACTAAATTAAATCCAATTAATTCTAGATTAATTTCTAATTAATTATTATAGTTTGTAATTAATATATTAAAACTTAAATATAATAATAAACTATTTATTTATTTCTATTGATTTATTAGACAATTAATAAATCAACCTTTCTCTCTACTAACTTCTACATCAATCCTCCTGCTATGAGGGCAACCTAAATGGACTTTCCTTCTATTAACCAGATAAATACAAAAATAAAGTCATGGCTTAGACACATAATCCAACAAGATGATGTCACCAATGAGCCTACGGGCGAGGTCATGGGGGGAGCACTAATTATACCTACAGTTTCTGAATTTTATATAGTTAGCACTAGTGCTAGTGGTGGTGCGGTTTCAGCCCCTGCACCAATACCATCATGCACTCAGCCTTTGGTCCAACCTTTAGGTCAACCTGTTACTAACCCTTTAGGAAATCCCGTATTTGTTGCGATGTCTTGGTGAGCACTGACCCGAGATGGCACCCCACATCCGCGACCGCAGGTACTGGTTTCTCAACCACAAACCTTACAACCATTACCATAACAACCACCTGTTTACAAACCACAACCACCATTTCAACCTATACCACCATAAACCCAAACCCAACCACAACCTCAAATACAACCTCAGCCATAACAATACGAGTACCAGGAAGCAGATCCAACTTATGATGAGGAAGATGAAGGATGGATGCCGACTCATCCAGTTCAGCAACAACAGCAATGGAACAGAGGTTGGGGACCTCCGAGGAGATATCAACAGCAGCATCAACCACAGGGGCAACGACTTTATAACAATGAGTTATATGAAGGTAATTTCGTTCCACCTCTGTATTTTGCTCAACCGATGGGGCAGTCGGTTGCATCACACTTCCAACCCAGGGAGTATGATGATGCTTCGCCCATTTATTTTCCTGAAAATATTGATAATCAAGTAGAGATAAGACCACAACTGCTAGGCATTTTACCTAAATTTAGAGGCTATAAGCAAGATGACCTTTACAATCATCTTTATGAATTTCTGGCCATAGCTAATGCTAACACTCCTAGGAATACAAATAGGAATATTTTTAGGTTGAGATTATTCCCTTTTACTTTAAAAGATAAGGCCAAGTATTGGTTTACATCATTACAACCTAATAGTATTACTACGTGGGAGTAATTAAAAACCAAGTTCCTTTAAGAATTCTACCCAGCCAGCAAGACAATGGAGATTAAGTGAGCTATTCAGGACTTCCAGCAGAAGCCGGGAGAGGCATTCCATGACGCGTTCGAGCGATTAAAGGAGATGATGAGATTTTCCCACATCATGACGTGCCACGATGGCAGCTTGTGAAGATATTCTTTGATGGGGTGGATATGACGAACCAAGAAATGATTAATGCGTCATCCAGTGGGACAATAATGATGCAGGAACCAGATGATGCCTGGCGATAGGTGCAGATGCCGATTGGAAAAAGGCAGTGAAGAAAGAAATAGGAGACCTGAACAGGAAGTTTGATAGGTTAATGGCGACTCTGCAAAATGGTCTGCAGAATCAACAACAAGACAACCAACAAGGGCAAAGGCCCCAAGAAGTAAATCAAGTCTATGGGCAAGGTCAAGGACAATATAATAACAATAATGGACGACCTTATAGACCCTATAACCAAGGAACCCAGAATTACAACAACAACAGGCAAGGCAACTATCAAGGACAGCCTTCTAATCAACCGAGACAGTTTCATGCCGTGAATAACAGTGGTCCCAGCGGAAGCAACAACAGCAATAGGGGGCCGACTAACAACAACAACAATGCCCCAGAGAGTTAAGAGAATATGATAGCCAGTATGAGCTTGTGAATGCCAGTCAGCAGTAGACACAGGCGAATACTAAAGCTATTGCAAATTTAGAAAGGCATATTGCCCAGATTGCCGATGATCAACGCAAGAGAGACAGTGGAAAACTCCCAAGCAGCATGGAGATAAATCCAAACTATACGCAAAGGGCCGGTAAGGAGCATATTAATGCTGTGGAGACAGAATGGAGGAAGGTCACAGAGGAGGATTTGATAGGAAAAGAAAGTGAAAATAAGATTGAGGAATGTGACCAAACTAAGGATGAAAGTGATGCTCAAAAGGAGGAACAACCAGTTATAGCTGGTATAAAGCAAAAGAAGAAAGACAAAAGGGTGAAAAAGAAGCAAGAAGTACCCAGCATGCCAAGTGGGCCATCGATCAACCAGCCGCTTTGGGATGAACTGAAGAACGCGTTAGAAGACACGAAGATTCTTCAGGAAATGTGCAAGAAGAACGAGAAGCTGAAGATGCCAACACCAGATATGGTGCGCCTGATTGTCAAGGCGAGTGAGGCTTTGTTGGGAACATTGCCTAAGAAGGAAAAGGATCCAGGTTCACCGTTAATCACTGTCACTGTGGGTGACGTGATGATTCGAAATATGCTTTTGGATCTAGGGGCAAGTGTCAATGTTCTGCTCGGGTATTTGTATGATAAATACAAAAATAAGGAATTGGAACCCGCAAAAACGGTGTTACAGTTGGCAGATCAGTCTACAAAAGTCTCTCGAGGTAAGCTGACGAATGTGATCGTCAAGGTCCGCGATTTCTTTTATCCTGTAGACTTTCTGGTGATGGAATATGAGAGCCTGGAAGATGCACCAACATTAATCTTGGGGCATCTATTTTTAGCAACAGCCGGGGGTGTGATGGACTGTAAGACAGGGGACATGGACATCTCCTTTGGAACACGGAAGCATAGGCTGAATATGTTTGGATGTCCAATAACTTTACCACCAGGGTACGATGATAAATATCTGAACAACAGACCGCTTATGGCACCAAGGGCAAGTGGTAAGGGTAAGAATCAGGCACAGGAGAATGGAGTTGAAGAGGAAGAGATCCTGTGGGAAGCAAAAAGACATCCGCTGGCTTCCGGACAAGATGCAACTGCTAGATATGATAGAGATGATGGAATTGAAGCACCAGGAGTACGAGAAGGACACAAGGTGTAGGGAGGCAAAGGTCTTCCTGATTCTGGACGCTCAACAGCAGTGGATCAGTCAAGTGATTGACCGGATGACGCAACTCACAACATTTCTTGCCACATTGGTCCATGATTTCGCACCAGAAATGAGGAGGATGATGCCACGAGAAGGAAGGGAAGAATAAGGAGTAGCAAGTCTGGCTGAAGACGTTAAACTTAGCGCTTGTTGGGAGGCAACCCATCCATAATATGTTAGGTATTGTGTTTTTAGAAGTAATTAGGAAAGTATAAATCATAGTCATTGCAGGAATTTGTGGTACGAGGCAAGTGTGAGGTCAAACGAAGGATTTTGGAACAGTTGAGAGGCACGACGTGGTGAAGCTGAAGCCGCACCGCACGTTCGCATGGTAACCTGATGTGCAGGGGTTCTCTTGGACACGCGCAACGCGCATCACCTTTACGCGCGTTGCAGATTATGATCGGTCAGAATCTCCTTATAAGGTACGTAACACTCGTCGCACACACACAAAACCAACGACGTGCACGAACAGGGCACCCCCGATCACTCTATTTTTCTCGTTTTTCTTGCATTCTCGTGTATCTACTAATGAGGTATGTCATCTAGAACTCGTTCTTTCAAGTATTTGCACGCGTTTGAAGTGAGAAATTAATTGAAATAGGTGAAACTAGGAAAACTTAGAAAATCGGCAATACCGACTCGTAGGGTGTTGCATTTGCAAAATCCTCACCCTAGAGGGGCTAGTCGATAGTTAGGGTGTCTTGTGATTGCTTGGGATTGAGTTTAACAGGTGATTTTAGTTATTTGTGGGATTTTTTTCGCACCAGACGTACGGCGCGACGCTCCTTGTTCTTGAGCCGCACCGTGCGTGTCTGTATTGAGAACATTTGTGATGAAGTGCTGATATATCCGAAGTCCTGCCCATGAAGAAACCCCGAAGTGAATAAACAAGAGAAGACACCGAAGTCTAAAGACTCCAAAGTGCTATGCATAGAGGATCCGAAGACTTCACAGCCTGTCATCTTGTCTTTTGTGTGCACGCGTATAGTACAATACGTGTTGCATGAATCTTCTATCCTATTGGCTAGTACACTGATAGGATATTCTCTGTAAAAGTTGTACTATTGGTATCACTGATTCAGTATAAATATCAGTGATACTATACCGTGTCAAGTGTGAGATTACAAGATTAACTTACGAGAATTGTATATCTCCAAGATAGAAACCCAATTGTAAAACCAAAGTTCTAATCGAATCATTCGGCACATGTTATTCATATCTTATTGTTCAATTAGCTCTGTTGCATTATCATTGTATTATTGATTGTGTTATTGATTGCATATCAATATTAGTTCATCTATTCTCATATTTCAACACCCAACAAGTGGTATCAGAGCAAGTCAGCTCAAAAACCTGTTGATAGAGTTCGAGTTTGTTTGCTTCAGCTCTAAATCTGAATCGATTCTCAAATTTAGTCTTCCGCAACTATTGCAAATCTCTGCCACCCGTTTTTGCTGAAAAGATCCGGTTGAAATACATCAAGATGACTGATTCCATAGCAACTTATGCCAATATGCTTAACTATGCAAACCTCATCGGTTCTGCAACAAAGGCCCCTGTTCTAGTAACCTCTTACTATGATTATTGGGCCGGTCGAATGAAGGATTACCTTATAGGACTGGAAAAAGATCTATGGAGGTCTGTGACTGAAGGTCCACACACAGACATTGCTGGATGATTCGTTGTACCTGACGGAGAAGAAGCCATTGTTCTTAATGCTGCAGATATGAAGAAGATTGAAAACGATGAGAGGGCCATGCATGAACTGAGAAGTGGCTTGGGTCCCGATGTCAGCCGCCACATTGCTGATGCAAAATCTGCAAAGGAGATGTGGGACAATCTCGAACTCCGCTTCGGAGGAGATAAAATCCTCCATACTAGCAAAGTTCAAGAAATCCTTGCAGACTTCGGGAACTTTAAGCAAGAAGAAAATGAGTCCTTAGAACCTGTTATGAACGTTTGAGCAACATGATTTACACACTCGACAAGTATGGGGAAACAAGAAGCCAACAAGAGATAAATATCAAATTTCTCTACAGTCTTCGCAAAGAGTGGAGACCAATCATGCTCATGGTCAAATCCTATGAGAATATTGAGAAATACAAGCTGGATGCCCTATACAATCTATTAAAATCACATGAACCCGATGTGGTAGGTCGAAGAAGTGAAATGGCTAGTTCTGGACCACTAGCTCTCGTGTCTAAAGAAGAGGAAGAATCAAGTGATGAAGACATTGCTGCCTACATGGTAGATGATAATGGAGATACTGTTGCTCTCTATGCCGCCAACAATCGAAGGTTCAAGAAACCCTTCTTCAAAAACAACTCTGGAAAGCCATTTGTGAAAAACTTTAACAAATCAAACTTCAACTCCAAGCCCAAACCTGAAATATTCACTCCAAAAGAAGATAACTTGAAACTGTAAACCCCGAAGCTATCTGAAAAACCGGCTTCGGAGTTATCCAAAGAAAAGCCCGAAGAGAAGAAAATCTCAGGTGATTCTGGTTATGATTGCAATTATTGTCATGGCAAGAATCATTTTGCAAAAGACCGCATGCTTCGGAAGCAAAACGAAAAGAAACCACAAGTGAGGAAGTTAGAGTAAGGACCAAAGACCTAGCCTTAATGGCTGCTGATGATCGTCAAGGATCATATCAAGTTTGGTCTTCGGATTCAGATGATGACGAAGTGAGAAAGCCATCTCATAGTGCTTTCATGGCCTATGATGTCGATAAGAACTTTCTAGAAGACACTTCGGAGAAGTTGAATGAAGAGGAACTGATGAAGGTTGAAGCGACTGCGGGTCTTGGGTGTGTGACTTTGGAGGGACTAAAAATAACTGCTGCTGATACTCCGAAGACTTGGTTTGAAGACTCTTCTGATGATGATGAGGAAGTGTGCTTGATGGGAAATGACAACCGTTTGACAATCCCAGAACAGGTATCAAAACTTCTTTCATCTTTTAAAATTCCTACATCTCAATCTGCTCCCATTATAAGTGAAATAACTCGTGATTGTTCTGTCATGTATAAATTACTCATTGATGCTAAAAATAGGGAAATACTCAGTGAGCAGGAGCTTCTAAGCTTGAGGGGGAGAGTAGAGAACCTGAAGCTAGCATTAGAGAAATCTAATCTTAGAATCTCCTTGTTAGAAGAAAATAGAGAAAAATTTTTAAACAAACATGATGAAATCTTAAGACAGAGAAACATATTTTGTGAAACAGCCAAACGATTATATGCGCATATTACAAGAATTTATCATTCAGCCGATGTTTGTAATGTCCAGCATAGACAACTATTGCCTTTTATTGAGTTTAAATTAAAGGAAGTCGATAGTATATCTTATGAATGCGAATCTATAGTATCAGGCTCCGAAGTTACTAATCCATCATATAAACATGGCCTGATATCTGTGGAAAAACATCTAACTGCTGATAAATTGTTGAAAATATTGCCTCAAGAAATTCCAATCCTGAATAAGGCTGTACCTCAAATTGAAACAAAAGAAAAAGAAATTGCCAATAACTTGTCTGAAAAGGATTCTGAAAGTGATTCGGACATGGACGAGATTGATTGTTCCTCTTTGATTTTGTTAAAGTCATCCTCCATATCCGAATCGACCTCCGAAGATATCACACAAATGTCTTCGGTGGACAAAGGAAAAACAAAAATGAATTGTGAATCAAAAATTCTTGAAACCAAAGAAACTTCAAATTTTAAACTTCAAATCACAGATGAATCTGTCTCTTACGATCAATATCTCAATGATAATTCAAAAAGGCTAGTCCATTTGGAATGTATCTATTCTAAGGTTTCTTACTTCAAAAACACAATTTTTGTAAAACCCGGTGGATTATCCTTAATTGATAATGAATTGCAAAAACTTCTTGAAAATGATAACTCCACAGTTACAAATGAAGGGTTTTTCTCATCATCCAAAATGGTCGAGAATGAAATGAATGAGAAAATGGAAGTAAAAATAAATATAAGGAAACAAGAACTATACGGCCACAACGTGTATAATCGTCTTTGTTTTGAAAAAGAGAAAGTAACCGAAAACATGTCACACTTACTAAATCTCAAGAAAGATGATCACATTTACATTAATCGAAACTATAAACAAATTCAAGTTGTGGAAAAACCCACAGTTCCGAAGATGGATGTATTGGAATTAATGGAATCTTGTGAATGTGTCCCTTTTTCACACAATCCTGAAAATGAAATTTCAAAATCAAAAGTTTCAACTAACAAAACTACACAACAAGTTCTACAAAAACCAAAATCAGCAGTGGTGATTTCAAAATCAACTCAAAAACCCACTGTTGAGAATTCGAAAACCAAGCAAACCCTAAATCTTGTGAAAAGAAAAACTTCTTTTAGAGATTCGAAACAAAATGAAGCAATTGCTTCCACTTCTGGTACAAAGCCTGTTTGCTCAAAAATCTCAGAAGTTAAAAATCGAAATGAAAAACCAACCTTTACCCCAACAAAACCTAACTTTCCGAATCCTAAATTTCGAAAACCGACGAAGAAAACATTTTCAAAAGGAAACAATCTGATAGATACATTCCACAAATGTCTGGAAAACAATTTGGAAATGTTCAAGGATAAGGATCTCTCATTAAATGACTTTAAATTGGCATACGAAGAGTATCTTTGTACCTCTACATTGTGTAGCTCAATTTCAACGAAGTCAAAAATGTAAAAACCAAAACAAAATTGGAAAAGAAATGACCTTAAAGAAAACTTAACTGCAAAAACAAAAACTTCAAAATCTTCAAAATCCTCCAAATCAAAATATTCCATTCAAAAATGGGTTCCGAAGTCTGTCACTTTGTCAGTCACTTCGGACTCATTAATTTTAACTACAAACTCTTCTGAATCCTGCTCAAACACTTCGGAATCAAGTTCATCACATGAGGCTTCGTAGAATTTGATTAATTTAAATGCATATGAAATTTTTAAAGAGGCCGTGGAAAAATGGATTCAAGAATCCTTTGCTTACCCTGAGGACCCAAGATTGATTGGGTACCAACTCCTTCTTGATTGATTGCAGGTTATGTCTGATGAGCGGTATGATTCAAAATGGTACATGGACAGTGGCTGCTCAAGACATATGACTGGAAGGAAGGAATATCTCAGGGATTACAGAAATTTGGATGATGCTGGAAATATACGCTTTGGTAATAATGAAACATGTCCAATTCGGGGATATGGAAAAATAACAAATGGCCAATTCACTATCAACCGAGTGGCATTTGTTGAAGGATTAAAACATAATCTTGTGAGTATATCTCAATTGGTGGTTGGAACGGGAAACGCTGTAACTTTCAACAACCAAGGGAGTGTAATCACCAAAGAAGCAACAAACGAAGTCTTACTGAAATCATAAAGGAAGCGATCTATGTTTCCCTTAAATCTAAAGCCAGTGACCGGTGGGCAATCTCTATGTCTTCTCTCCAAAGCCAACTCCGATGTTAGCTGGTTATGACACCGAAGACTTGCCCATCTGAACTTCAAAGATCTGAACAAATTGGTGGCCATGGATTTGGTTTGAGGTATGCCAGCTCTCAAATTTGACAATGATTCCCTCTGCTCTGCTTGTGAACATGGCAAGCAGACAAAACAAAGACATCCTACAGTTATCAACCCCAAAATCACTGAACCCCTTTCTATTCTATACATAGATTTGTATGGACCATCTGCAATAGAATCAATAGGTAAGAAGAAGTACATTCTGGTTATCGTTGATGACTATTCAAGGTTTACTTGGGTGTTGTTTCTACGAAACAAATCCGATGTAGCTGAAGAAATCATCATCTTTATAAAGAAAATGGAATTGATGCTCAACAAGAAAGTCCGAACTGTGCACAGTGACAACGGTTCGGAGTTCAAAAATCAGACCTTGGATGGATTCTTGAAGACAAAAGGAATTGGTCATAACTTCTCTGCACCCTATACTCCTCAACAAAATGAGGTTGTGGAAAGAAGAAATCGTTCCTTGTGTGAAGCAGCCAGAACAATGCTAAACTTCGCAAACTTGCCCATGTACTTCTGGGCTGAAGCTATCTCTACTGCATGCTTTACTCAAAACAGATCCTACATTCACAAAAGATTTCATATTACACCTTACGAAGTACTCAACCGAAGAAAGCCAAATGTCAAATTCCTTCACATCTGTGGTTGTAGGTGTTTTATCTTAAACATGAAGGATCACTTGACCAAGTTCGATGACAAATCAGAAGAAGGCATCTTTCTTGGTTACTCTCAAGACTCAAAAGCCTACAGAGTTATGAATAAGAGAACTCGCAAAATCGAAGAAACCTTTAGTCTAAGGTTTGATGACTACTACATCAAGAAGTCTCTGCACCCATTTCCTATGTCTTCAATCTTTCCTAAGCCTGCTGTAGATGCTGTTCAAATCACAACATTCGACACAGACTTCTCACTTTTATTTGATCAACCTATGAGAGCTGTGGACTCCGAAGTCAAAGCACCAGATAACCATGAGTCCGAACTCTCCAAGCTCACAGATGGACCCGATGACTTTTCTACAAGCAGCATACAAAGACCATCTTCTGTTATGGAAGAGTCATCTAACCAAAGTATGGAAAATGCAAATGTTGAGGGGGAGCCATCAAACCAATGTGTTGGCAGTACAAGTACTGATGAGGAATCAAACAACAGTCCAGAAGGAACCAACACTCTTATCTCTACACCCCAGTCAATCTCAAATATCATATCCATGTATCCAACAATCCAGGGGGAGCCAGAGATTGCCACTCCGAATTCAGTCACAACAATCGCTTCGGATAAAGCTACAACTTCCTCAATACCAAAAAATGTACAGGGGGAGCACATATCAAACTCAACCTCACAAACCAACACAAATTCTAATGATCACTTGCTAATGGGTGATTTTCCTTCCACTTCGGGATATCCCTCAGACATTGAGGACATCGATGCTGAAGGACCTCTTGATTTTGATCCAAACTATCCTCCTTTGGACAAATGGACGAGAAATCATCCTCCATCACTTGTCATTGGTGACGTTCGAGATAAAGTACTGACTCGTGCACAACTTCACCAAAAGCAATTAGATCTTAACAAAAATTCTGAGTTGTGCATGTTCAATGTCTTTATCTCTAAGGTAGAACCTAAGAACGTCAAAGATGCATTTGATCACTCAGACTGGATTGAAGCAATGTAGTTGGAATTAGAAGAATTTGAAAGAAACAAAGTCTGGAGGCTAATTCCAAAACCTGCAAATGCCTCAATTGTCGGTCTCAAATGGGTGTACCGTAACAAGCTAGACACCGAAGGCAACGTAGTTCGGAACAAAGCTAGGTTGGTTGTCAAGGGTTACTGTCAACAGGAGGGGATCGATTATGAAGAAACTTTTGCTCCTGTTGCCAGATTCGAATCAGTTCGGATATTTTTAGCTTATGCTGCACACAAAAACTTTGATGTCTATCAAATGGATGTTAAATGTGCTTTTCTGAATGGTGATCTCGAGGAAACCGTTTTTGTTGAACAACCACCTGGCTTTGAAAGTAAAACTCATCCGAATTATTGCTATGTGCTAGACAAAGCAGTCTATGGTTTAAAACAAGCTCCAAGAGCTTGGTATGAGACCTTGACTAAATTTTTAAAAGAATCAAACTTTAAACAGGGATCAGTGGACCCAACACTTTTTATAAAGAAAGTTGGATCTCACTTGATGTTAGTCCAAATTTATGTGGATGACATAATCTTTGGATCCACTGACCCCAATTTGTCAAAAGACTTTGAAAAACTGATGAAAAGCAAATTTCAAATGAGTATGATGGGAAAGATAAACTTCTTTCTTGGTTTACAAATCAAACAATCTAAGGAGGGGATATTCATCAATCAACAAAAATATACGAAGAGTCTGCTTGAACGCTTCGGAATGACTAACTGCTCTAATGCAAAAGTTCCTTTGCCTGTAGGTACAAGGTTAAATCCATCATTGGACAAACCAAAGACCGACATACAGCAATACTGAAGCATGATTGGATCATTGCTCTATCTTACAGCCAGTCGTCCTGACATCATGTTTGCAGTCTGCAATTGTACAAGGTATCAGGCTGATCCAAGGGAACCTCACTTGGCTGCTGTTAAGACAATATTCTGATATCTTCATGGAACTACTGCTTATGGTCTGTGGTATCCAGCAAACTCTGGTTTTTACATTCAAGCATACTCAGACTCTGATCTTGGTGGATGCTCTATTGATCGCAAGAGCACTTCAGGGGGTTGTCAATTCTTAGATGGAAAACTTATCAGCTGGCAATCCAAGAAACAAACTTGTGTCTCTATCTCCACCGCAGAGGCTGAATATGTAGCAGCTGCAGCATGCACTTCGCAGATCATTTGGATTCAAAGTCAATCGAAAGACTATGCCATTAATATGAGAAAAATTCCTTTGTTCTGTGACTCTCAAAGTGCAATTCGTATATGCCACAATCCAGTTCAACATTCCAAGACGAAGCATATAGCTCTTCGCTACCACTTCATCAAAAGTCATGTTGAGGAGGGGAATATTGAGGTGTACTTTGTTCACACTACAGAACAATTGGCAGATATCTTTACAAAGGCTCTAAATGAAGAAGCATTCACAAGAATCGTTCGGGGACTTGGAATGATAGATGGATCAACTCTTCGATAAATTACAGATTTGTTCACTCTTACTCTGTTCAGAAAATTTACAAAAAGAATAAACTCCGCAGACCCCCAAAGTCAATTTTGACTTCGGAGCTCATCGGAGAAATATTAGCAGTTCTGAAAATTTACAAAAAGAATAAACACCGCAGATCCCCGAAGTCAATTTTGACTTCGGAGCTCATCGGAGAACTTGCTACCTTGAAAAGTTACAAAAACAATAAACTCAGCAGACCCCCGAAGTCAATTTTGACTTCGGAGGTCATCGGAGAAAAACAAGCAAAAACACTTGCTACTTCACCGCAGTATTCCGGAGTAAAATATCACTTCGGAGGTCTGTGGAACAAACTTTTCTTCAAAATAAACCCTTCAAATTTGAAAATCACTTGAACGAATGTTAACTTCATCCTTTAAGGATAAAAATAAAGAGTTGTTTAAGCCTTGTTTGATTTCAATAACCTTAACATAATGTCTATTTCTAACCACCCTTCAAAACTTGACTCGCTTCAACTTCAAACTAATCATGTAGCCTCAAAACTACAAAGGATAATTCAAGTGCTCCGAAGTTTTCCTCAAAAATAGAACCAACATCGTTTGATAAGTAAATTTACATCTCTTTTCATTAAATGGTACAAAATTGAACTATATGAAGATTTTCACTCACAAGGATTGTTTAAAACAAAAACAAAAAGAACCAAAGAAAGAAAACATATGGTGATGTTCTATATCTTCGGATAAGGAAATTCATAATAGAAAACAAAAGCAAAAATCAAAATAGAAAACAAGAAAGAAAAATAGAAAACAATTGTCAAAAGAAACAAAGACAAACAAAAATCAAAAGATAACCAAGGGAATGCAAAAGAAAAATCAGCATTCAAAGGCTTATTCTTCTGCTTTAAATAACGATACAAGGAGCTCCTATAACATAGTCGAGTACCTTGTAGAAGAATATGAACATTTCAAGTAGTCTGTCTTAAATGATAAAGTAGGAGTGGTGTACGAAGCTCAAAGGCTTGTCATCAGAGCTTAGTATCCAAACACTTCAACTGATGAAAAGAAATAAATTTTTCAAATGAATCTTCAAAACAATCCAATCAAACCTTCTGAAACACTCCTGATGTTCAATTCATGAATGAAAACTTCTTTAAATTTCAAATGCAAAGGATGTTATCTTTATTATATTTGAAAATTTTGAAGCACATAAGCAAAACTCAAAACATATTTCCTAATGCGAAATCAAGTTAGTAGTGGGGTGATTAGACTTATACATTCATGACCGATATTGAATCAAACAAACTTCCAAATGAAAAATGGACTTCCAACATGATTCGAACGATTCTGAACATTAAATCGGTTAAATCATCTTTTCATATTATTCATGAAAGCTAAGGTTAAACGACATATTGCATCAGTCAAAAGTAAAATCAAAAACTTATAGAAAAACAAAGAGAAAAACATAGGGACTTCGGTACATTGATGAACACTTTGCAATCATTTGTCAATCACCGAAGTGACAGAATACTCTTCGGAGTCAAGCATAACTTTAAGCTCCGAAGCGTACCCTCAACGGTCATAATTTTTCATAACTGCGAAGTCAATTAAATGTTCAAATGATTTCCACATTTATGATAAATCACAAAGACAAACATTCCTGAATTATAACCGTTTGCTTACAACTGTCAATGAGAATTTAAATGAAAAACATTAACCATAATGACTTCTCAAAAGGTAACAGTTCAAATTTTGAATCATTGTAACTAACAGCCGTATATTTCTCCTTTTTGCAGAGATAGTGGGACGAGCAGGTGCTGAGGTGTCCACTTTCTACCGGACCATTTCAATCGTGCATTAAATGGCCTAGGGACCACGAATGCTATATAAACTTCTCACCTCTTCCATTGCACTCTTTACGCGAACAAAACTCGCATTTCTTACTGCAAACTTACTCTCATAGAAATCTACAAACTCCTTATCTTCTTCATCTTCTTCATCTGACCATCAATGGCTGCTGAAGCATCATCGCAAACCGCTGAAGCCATGTCTATTCCAAATCTCAAGAATCAATCATCAAACCTAGTCCTACGAAACGATCTATCTCTTTACCCTAAACCAATCGATGCATTGGTGGAATGCATGAAAAGGTCGGTACTAGGTTACGCCTTAACCTGCACTCCCTCCATCCCTGCGACTCTGGTTCACAGGGCACACTACACGTCTAATGCTCTGTTTGACTCCAACAACCAAGTCAATTCTGTATTCTATGAAGTTGTCGACTCCAAGGGCAAAACGAAGAAAGTACAATTAACTAGAGAAAAATTTGCTGAAGCTCTTCGCCTTCCTGTTTACAATTCCAAAGAAATGGTTGTACCCTCCGCTGAACAACTCGTTGGCATGTTCAATGAGATGGGATATGACCCTCCGCTCGAGAAGATTAGTCTGTTCAAGAAAAACCAACTTCCTGATCTTTGAAGATACTTCTTCAGTATCTTCCTTAGATGCCTCTCAGGAAGAACCTCAGGATTAGACTCGGCGAGTGTGGCCTTCCAAAGTCTTCTGTATGGGATCTTCTACGATGTAAAGGTAGACTATGTATCTATCCTCTGGTCTGATTTTTGCTCCCATATAAACCACAGCTTGAAGGGAACTGAAATCGCAAACCCTAGATTTTGGGCAATTGTTGTACATGCCCACTACCAAAAAGCCGGATATGTTCCTAACCCTTCACTCGCTGAGATGAAGTTCACTCCCATTGCGATTCCTATTCTAGACGACAAACCTGCTCACTTGTGTGCTCAAATACCAAATGTCATGCTATCCAAAGTTCCCCTGGAATGCAATGAGGTAAACTCCTATCGCAATACCTTAATAATTCCTTACCCAACACGCGATATGAGTCAGGTTGCACCTGTGAAAGAGCTTACAAAAGGAAAAGGGAAGAAGAAAATGGCTGGTGGACCCAGTGGTCCTAAAAAGGAAGAGAAGAAAAGAAAGACTTCGGTGAAAACATCACCGAAGAGGAAACAGCCGAAGAGGCAAAGGAAAATCATGGTTGTGGATGAGTCTTCGGATTCAGAAAGAACTCCATCCACAGTTCATGAAGAAGAACAAGAAGAAGAATTGTTTGTTGATCAACCTCCTTCACCTACATCAACAACCAGACCAACTTCTCCATTACAAACTACCATTCCTCCATCTCCACCTAAAACAACCAGACCACCCACACCTACATATACTAAACCTCCTCCTCCACCACCTCCCACAACAGCTCAACAAACTACCAACATTCACACTACTACATCTGACATACCACCACCACCACCAACAACTGCTCCTCCAACTTCCGAAGTACCTGTCTCTGGTATTGATTTTTCATTACCAGAGTTTGACTTACCCATATCACCCTTAAGACAAAACCCCACTTCAGCTGCCTTCTTTGAAGCCTTTCATATGGCTCCTTTGAACGTAGATGGAGTGTCTGATGAAGACTTGCCAGATGAAGGATTTGTACTAATGAAACAGTACAAAGTCCTCAACTCCAAGCTTGACACTCTCATTCAAGCTCAAACTGGCTTTGATCCCACCAAACCCACCTTGGGTGACATCACCGAAGAGATTGAATCTCTGGAGTTCTCCTTGTCCAAAGAATTCAAGGATTCCATACAAAAGCTTGAACAAAAGCTCTTGGGTGAACAAAATAAGATCCAATCTTCCTTCGAAAAGAAGTTGTAATCCGCTGTCACCTCCATCAACAAGAATGTTGATGCTCTTACTGAGAAGACCGACAAAACAAACTCCGAAGTCATGACAGCCTTGCAAGGACTTCGGAGTGAATCCCAGCAAAGTACCAAGCTTGAAAAACAGCTTGATGAGGCCAGAGCAAAAATTGAAGAGCTCACTGCCGCCCAAACCGCTTCGGATGTCACTAAATTTACAGAGGAACTGCAACGAACGAATGCAGCTCTCACACAAGATTTGATTACAAAGTTGAGAGTTGCACTTCAACCTCTGATAAATTTTTCTGACAGGTTGTTTAGGCCACAGGGCAGGCCTAGACAGATCCCTGCAGCCACAGCAGGTCCTTCAACCTCAACCATTACAACCACTGCCATGGGTGCTAGTGGATCGGCTGGAGCTGGGAGCTCAACAGACCGATCGCTAGAAAACATAATTGCCCCACACATGGAGGAAACATACAAGGCCAGGCGAGCAGATTACAATTTGATGATCAAAATAAACGAATTTGCTCGAGATATTGGTGAATGGACCGTTGAGGCAATCAAGCAATTTGGATTTCAGAATCCAAATGTACTTAACAGACTTCCTCTTCGGAGTTTTGCAATTGTTGACTCCGAAGACATCCAGCTTGACATTCCATTCAATCTGAAGACTTTCGCTTTCCTTCAATTCGTCTCTTCGGTACCAGAGGATCAAAAAGCAAGTTTTTGGACCAACAAAATAAACTTTCATGCCAAATACATTCAACGGCAGAGCTATGCTTGGAGCCTGAACAAGATAAAGAAAATCATTTCAATTATAGAAGTTGAAGTCTATTTGGGCTTCAGAAATTATGAATTTCTTGTTCTTAGGGGGCAGACGAAGTTGAATCCAGGTTCACAATTGCAGACTTCCCACTCATGAATCCTATGGACTTCATCCAGATTCTTGATCTTCTGCGAAGCAGGGAGGCTGCTCATGCTGCAATGTCTGCCCTTGCTATTTAAAATCACATAATGGGATTTCTTAACAATTATCTTCTCCGGTTTGAAAAACATGACCTGGAGCTATGTTCCTACTACAGACAACCTTTGAACACTCCTCCTGTTGTAGTTCGGAACATAGCAAGATTCAAGAATGGAGAGATCTTAGACGAACCATATGGCGTAGTTTTCAAAGGACTTCGAAATGAAACCGAAGTCACAATCAAGTTCTTTGAAATAGACTACATAGGCCTCCATCCCTCCTCCTTCATCACAGGGATGATTTCTCATATCAATGCCTGTCATGCAAATACCACCGAGAAAAAGAAGAAGTTCATAGATCATATGAACTGGTATCTTGCAGTAAGAAAGACTCTGAAGCGGGCATACAAGAGAAACTTTCGAGTATAGGCTTCGGATGCACTTCACACAAAGGGGGAGATTGTTGAGAACATTTGTGATGAAGTGCTGATATATATATCTGAAGTCCTGCCCATGAAGAAACCCCAAAGTGAATAAACAAGAGAAGACACCGAAGTCTAAAGACTCCGAAGTGCTATGCATAGAGGATCCGAAGACTTCACAGCCTGTCATCTTGTCTTTTGTGTGCACGCGTATAGTACAATACGTGTTGCATGAATCTTCTATCCTATTGGCTAGTACACTGATAGGATATTCTCTGTAAAAGTTGTACTATTGGTATCACTGACTCAGTATAAATATCAGTGATACCATACCGTGTTAAGTGTGAGATTACAAGATTAACTTACGAGAATTGTATATCTCCAAGATAGAAAACCCAATTGTAAAACCAAAGTTCTAATCGAATCATTCGGCACATGTTATTCATATCTTATTGTTCAATTAGCTCTGTTGCATTATCATTGTATTATTGATTGTGTTATTGATTGCATATTAATATTAGTTCATCTATTCTCATATTTCAACACCCAACAGTGTGTGCAACGCACAAGGACTGATTTTGCAAAACTTTTGTGTGTGATTTCTTTTCTTTTGTGCAGATGGATTTCAGACCAGGACACCCATTCCTTCGATTTCCTGATATGCTGGAGGAGACTCCACGCTACCGTAATCGACTCGATGAGCTCCTTTCCCGACCGGTCCTAGCCGCTATTCATTTAAATCGGGCGATTTTGACCCAGGCAGGCCTATGGGCTGAGATTTGTCCCTTCCTCCATCGTACTTGGACCGCAGGGACACATACTTTTACTTGCCGGGGTTGGGACAGGCTCATGGCCACTGCTGATGATGTGGTATACAAGAAGCTCGTGCTCGAGTTCCTTTCGACTTGTAGATACACTTCGGCTTCCCAAGAGCCACGATCCCAGCTGATCCGATTCAGGCTGGGAGTGGAGAGTCGGGAGTGCACACTTCGGGAGTTTGGCAGACGCGTCGGGATCTACACTAAGGTGGAGATGAGGGGCATTCACTTTACACCCTTCTTCACCGCCTGCTTCAGAGGTCAACCTCAGAGGGAGGCGAACGCAGTCGTTTGGGCATCCATGTTCGATGAGTTGTTTGAGGTCGGTCGGCCAAGGAGAGCCAGCTTCTGGATTAGCTTCTGGATTCACTTCATAGATTGATGCACCGTATCGTATCTACCTCCATCATGTAGAGGAGGGGATGCGATAAGGTGTCTGAGGAGGATATGTTCTATATGTGGGTCCTCTCTGATGCCAGCAGGCTCCTCAACCTGCCATATGCATTGGCGGTTTCACTGACGACCCGAGCAGCAGGTACAACTGGCAGCAGTCCTATGGCCGGCGGTCACTTCATTACCCGCCTGGCCCGATCTTATGGTATTTTGACAGTCGAGGTTATTGCCAGCAGAGCACCGACCGAGCCCTCGAGGGCCTCGGTACGTTACATGGAGAACAGGAGGATTATTCGCCAGCCACGACCAGGTATGATTGAGAGGATGCTGACGGTAGAGGATGAGGAGGAGTCAGAGGATGAGGAGCAGTTGGCCAGACCCACCCAGCGATGGAGAGTTGATGCACCGGTTCAGCCATCACCACAGCTCGCAGACGTGCTATCTATTGTGAGGGATCTGGATCGGAGGATGACACATATTGAGGCTCACCACCGCTGGTTGGCGGAGACACATAGGTTGATCATGCTCCAGATACAGATAGAGGACATACCAGCATACCCTCCGAGAGACCATGATGAAGTGGCTGGTCCATCTGGGACCCAGCATGATGATTGATGCATTTTCTTTTGATCTTTTTGAGACATTGTACATGACTTATCACTATCTTTTGTTTTTAGCTTTTATCGTTTATATGTTTGTTCGTTTTGCATTTAATTTGTTTGTGAGTGCTTGCATGTGAATACCAATGAAAGTCTACTGAGGAGTTGTTTCAAGCAAGTGTAGGGTCATTGTACCCCTACACTTGCCATTTCACAGCGTGTTCACTGTTGCGCTACAACTCCTGGAATCTGAATCATGAGGAGTACGTGTTTTTGTATCATGTGACAATCAAGTTCCAACAAGCAGTCTACCGTCTAAAGGGGTAACTCTTTCTCCCTTATTCTGAAATATTTTTTAAGTACAACGGGGACATTGTACGGTTTTAAGTGTGGGGTGTGGACGGTCGAAAGAGTTGATTTTTGAAATTTTGAAATTTTTGCGGGAAACGAGTAATTTTTAAAAATTTTAGCAATTTTTTTCAAAATTTTTAATAGATTGTAATTTTGAAACGAATAACTTTTGAATGTTTTAGCATTGGTATTTTTCAAGAAATAATGTTTAGTTGTTATCATGCTATATGTTTAGTCAAATAAGTTGAGTTTTAGGAGTTAGAAAAATTTAAGATTTGAGATATTTTAGGATTGGAATTTAGGATGGAACTGTCAATCAGTGGCCTTTGTTGTTCGAACCGGTAGGTGTGAAACGGGTGGCCTCGAAGAGGCACTTATGCACCTTACCACCAAAGATCGTCTGGTTTGGGATAATATTTCTGAAAGCTCGTTACACGGACAACATCAAAAGTCATGGACAATTCTTTAACGGCCTTTATAATCTGAATGAGTACGTGCACTTTTTAGTGAATAGAAAATTTATAATCAAGGGTTCTCTAGAAAGTCGTGAATTCCAAAGGATATTCTAGTCAGTTTTATCAAAATCATTTACAATCTAATTCTAGAAACAATAAGCTTTGAAATTGAACACGTTCAAAAATGTTTGAGTCTTAGTTAAAATCTGTTAAAAACTCTCTTGCTTGGGGAAAAGCAAGGCACAAGTGTGGTGTGATTGACAACGCCTATCAATATCAAGGATTTTAGTCATTGTTAGGCCATATTCTTTGTGAATTTATATCATATATCGTATGGTATTACTCACTTTTGTGCTAGGACTTGTGTGTAAGAAAATGATGAAAACAGGAACTAAACATGGGCAAAATGAAAGAAGTTTGGATAAACGTCATTTCAGTCGAAGTCGTATGCGCGCCGCGGAAAGGAGACACGCGCGTCGCGCATAGTCAAGTATGAGGCGGTGTAGAGAAATTCAAATTGTGAAAAACGTGGGATAAGACAATACGTGCGTCGCGGATCCAAGCCCTGTGCGCTGCGTATCGTCAGATTTCTCAACTATAAATACAGGTCAATAGGTCGAAATCAAGAGGCGAAGAACGACCCGTAAGGTGGACCGTAGGTTTCTTTGACTCAGAGATTCAGATTTCAGCAACATTCTTGGTATTTCTTTATGTTTTCACTTTTAGTTCATTATTAGTTAGTTTAGCTTAGCTTTTATTCTACTGTTTCTGGATTGAATTGATCAGTAGCAGTCGTTTAGTTGTTCTTATTTTCGGATATCAGTACCCTTTGTTCTCTGGAATTGGTTTTTAATTCAAGTAATCATTTGGTTTGATGTTTAATTGCATTTTTCGGTATTATTCATGTTTAGATGCTTGTTTGATGTGTTGGTTTGATTGTTTGCTTCTGAATTCGAATTTAGTTTCTGATTTCAGTAAGTAACTTTAGTTTAGAATTTGGTTTGGTTTAGTTTAGTTTATGTTTGATTTGGTTTTTGGCAATTGTTTTGGCATTGTTTTTATTGGTTTTTTGGAATGTAGAAATAGAGCTACTGGCTATAGCGTGACACTATAGTTGGTATACTATCGTTCTATCTTGACCACCAAATTCATGCGGATCGACCATTGCTATTGCTATACTAGTTAGTTGGTGAGGTTAAATTTCTATTTTTGCATGCATAACGACCTAGGCGTGTCAGTCGTCATCGGGTGTTTACAATTTTCGGAGTTTTGTGGCGAAGTATTCTGAATTTGGAATTTCAGGCATGTAAGGATTTAAGTGACCACGATCTTGTCGAAGTTGGTGGTGAGATCTTTCTGGTTTCGGTCATGTAAATATATAAATAACCATGGGATGCTTAAGTTTATAGTGCACGGATAGGGCAAGTGAGGAAAGGATTTCGAGGACGAAATTCTGATAAATGGGGGAGAGTTGTAAGACCCTAATCCCGGGAAGTTCAAGTTTTGGGTGTTTATGAGTCAAAGTTCGCGGATTAAAGGAAGCAAAATTGGAAAATGTGGGAAATTGGTCATTATCGGTGCTAATACCATCATTAGCGATGCTAATGAGACCTTTAGCGACGTTAATAGCTGGCGAGGTGAGTTCGTTTGCATGATCTCAAATGGCGACACTAACTTAAGAGTTAGCGACACTAACTACTGATTTTAGGCCAAAACCCTAGATTTTGAAGTTTGTGCCACTTATAAGGGTGGGGAACCCTATGGCAGCCGCCATATGCATCATTTCAGCCCCCAAACTCGTGATTTTCTCATTCTAGGACATTTGGAGTGATTTTTGATGATCTTGGTATTCTTTGATGGATTTTTGATGAGATTATGATACTGTGAAGATACAAGGTGTTGCTAGGAAGCTTTGTTCAAGTGAAGATCAGCTAAAGCTATTGTTTCTGGACCATTGTGAGTAAAGTTCCCACCTTTGTGCATATTAATGGTTCTTCTCATGATTTTAGTGGGTTTTTATGGATTGGAATGATGTAATGGTCCCTTTTGATGATTGTTCATGATCGAGAAGGATAAAATCTAGAACTTTATGCCTTGAATCCCTGATTTAGAACCTTTGGGATGGGTTAGAGAGTAAGCTAAACTCTCTTTGATGATTTTGGTTAGTTTTGGACCACTTTGGACTTGGATATTGTTCTTGAGCTAGCAAGATTATGTGTGGATGTCAAAGTTAGGATTTTTATGGATTTAGGGACTGTTTGGAAAGGTCCCTGGAAGGATTAAGACCTTGACTGAATGGATTAAGAGCTTAATGGACTTTTGAGGCTGTTCATTATTAGCGACACTAACTAACGGAGTTAGCGGCACTAACTGTGCATGTTGACTTTGACATTTGACCGTTGACTTTTGACCAATTTGACTTTTGGTTAAGCTTGAGAGTTTGGGGCACCGAACTTAGAGGTTTATCCTATTTGAGATTTAAGAAGCTCTAAGTGGAGTTTATCTTTGTTAGGAAGTTCGCGCTGTCGGATCTATAGAAGCGCGTGAGGACTGCTGTCTGGCTTTGCGGATCAGGTGAGTCTTCTCATTATAATATGGGTGATGTTGTATGCGTAGGTAGCCTTATTACTTTGTGTAATAATGTGTTGTATGTGCCTTACGTGTTTACTGACGGACCGGGGCAACCCCGAGAGTCAACCGATGATTACTGACGGATCCGGGAAAGACCAAGAGTCAACCGATGATTACTGACGGATTGGGGCAACCCGAGAGTCAACCGATGATTACTGGCGGATCAGGGAAGCCCGAGAGCCAACCGATGATTTTTCAAACGATGATTTTATGTGATGAATCGTGTGGTATTTTGGGGAACCCACTAAGCTTTGTGCTTACTCTTTCATCCTAACAGTTTTTCAGGTATCTGCTGGCTTGAGCTTGGAGCACGGTGCGACTGTACCGCATCTGAAGTTTTGGTATTTAAGTCTTCCGCTGAATAATGTTCTGTAAACAAGATTTTATATGTTTTAAATATTAAGTTTTAATTTGGATGGATTTATTTGGCAACTCCTTTTTATGTATTTGAATCGTTTTTAAAATGAAAATTTTATTATGGAATTTGGGACGTTACATGGAAGCCTCTATTTATAGTGGTAGAATCGGACACTTCGTGTCGCCAACACCTTTAGATAGCGTCGCCAATTAACTAACTTCACGATATCTCGCCTTTTGAATTAATTTGAATTACGGGGTTATATCTTCTTGGCGTCGCAAACTTCTTCCCTTAGCGTCGCTAGCTGCTCGATTCTTATCTTCTTATTTCTAGCTTATCCTTGTTCCATTTTGCCTCTAGTTCCAACATTTTAACACATTTCCTAAAACAAAAAACTTCCAAGGAAAGTGAATGTATCCAATAGATTTATAACAATAATTCAACTAAAATACACCAAATAACGTATAAATAATACGAACCAAAAACACGATATCAGTCATAAACTAACATGATTCAAGCAATTTCAATTAGAATGGTCATCTCAACTAAAATTTACTCAACAATAAGGTATTTATAACTAGATAAATTGACCAACTTCTAATATATGAATCAAGAAATCAACACATAAAGGATAGCAGCAAAATTGTTGTCCTTTTGCACACTTTGAAGCTGAAACTTGGACGGGTCCCAAATGGAGAACACGGCACTAGAAAGACCCACAAAATCAACATACGTATAGTTACAGGCACCATTTTTCCCAACATGATCTAGCTAGACCTTCCTTGAAAAGGCCACATCGAGGCTCTCTTGAAGTAATTGCCTAGATAGTTCATGTTCAGAGATAGACAATTAGTCATTAAGGACGTTCACAACATTCTCATTCACCAACTATTTTACCATATTAGTGGTATTGTTCATATCCCGTCCAGTTTCAAACACGAGAAAGATCGTCTAGTGAATTTCATTTTCAGTGGAATTGACATCATCATGGTTGTTCTGATGATTTTTCTAGGATGGTAGCTTAAAGCCTCGTGTTGGACATGATTAAATCATATTTTGAGTCTTCTTTCTTGCTTCCTTCTCTGTTGAATTGATACACTATTTGTTTGACATCGCCAAATACCAACATATAGTTGCATTTGTTTCCTTTTCCTATTGGTTTATGAACACCTGCAGGGGCTGTTGAAGGATTTTAGCAACATATGTTTGACAACGCCTAGTAATATCAAGTATTTTAGGCGTTGTTTAGCCGTGTTTTAGTTAATTTATCCTTATTAATTGGCTAATATCACTTACTTTTGTGCCAAAGTGCTTGGAAATGTTTTTAGTGTAAATGCAGGGGTTTTAGTGCAATTCTGGAGAAGTTACGGAGCAAAACGGACAAGAAATAGAAGTCTGGACACATTAGCGTCGCTAACTTTTAAGGTTAGTGTCGCTAATGTTCGCAGGAGGGAAAATCTGCAATTCAAAATTCAAACGCGCGCCAGGAATCTTCTAGAAGCAATATTAGCGACGCTAATTTCCACATTAGCGACGCTAATGTCAAAAATTCATAAAATTTGCGTTTTTGACTTTTAAACTCCGAAAAGTCGGGATAAGGCAACACGCGCGACGCGGGAAAGACAATGCCGCGGCGCGGAAACCCTAATTTCGCACCATTATAAATACCGGAGTCCCGTCCGACTTTTCACTCATCCCGGGATGCGAAGGAGGGATCCGAAGGCACTATTTCGTCAGTTTTTCAGTGGGAATCAATATTTTGGTTAGTAATTTAGTTTTTCTCTTATTTTATCAACTCGGTATCGAGGTATTCCGCAATCGGGATTTCCATCGATTACTTGATGTTTGTTTAGATTCATAGTTTCTGATTTTAGTAGAATAATCAGTAGGTTAGATCTGATATTTTATTGTGATTGTTTGAGTCTTAGTTAAAATCTGTTAAAAACTCTCTTGCTTGGGGACAAGCAAGGCACAAGTGTGGGGTGTTTGACAACGCCTAATAATATCAAGTATTTTAGGCGTTGTTTAGCCGTGTTTTAGTTAATTTATCCTTATTAATTGGCTAATATCACTTACTTTTGTGCCAAAGTGCTTGGAAATGTTTTTAGTGTAAATGCAGGGGTTTTTGTGCAATTCTGGAGAAGTTCGGAGCAAAACGGACAAGAAATAGAAGTCTGGACACATTAGCGTCGCTAACTTTTAAGGTTAGTGTCGCTAATGTTCGCAGGAGGGAAAATCTGCAATTCAAAATTCAAACGCGCGCCAGGAATCTTCTAGAAGCAATATTAGCGACGCTAATGTCAAATATTCATAAAATCTGCGTTTTTGTCTTTTAAACTCCGAAAAGTCGGGATAAGGCAACACGCGCGACGCGGGAAAGACAATGCCGCGGCGCGGAAACCCTAATTTTGCACCATTATAAATACCGGAGTCCCGTCCGACTTTTCACTCATCCCGGGACGCGAAGGAGGGATCCGAAGGCACTATTTCGTCAGTTTTTCAGTGGGAATCAATATTTTGGTTAGTAATTTAGTTTTTCTCTTATTTTATCAACTCGGTATCGAGGTATTCCTTAATCGGGATTTCCATCGATTACTTGATGTTTGTTTAGATTCATAGTTTCTGATTTCAGTAGAATAATCAGTAGGTTAGATCTGATATTTTATTGTGATTGTTTGAATATTGGTTTGATTTGGATTTATAAAAGTTAATCATTCGGTTTATGGTTTATTTGCAATTTTTGGTATTTTGGAGGTTTGAATGCTTGTTGATGTGTTTGGATTGATTGTTTGCTTCTGGATTTTGGACTTAGTTTCTGATTTCAGTAAGTAACATTAGTCTAGGATTTGGTTTGGTTTGGTTAGTTCATGTTTGATTTGGTTTTTGGCATTGGTCTTGGAATTGTGTTTTTAGTTGGTTTTTGGAAAAGTAGAAACAATACCGCTGACTGTAGAGTGACACTACAGTTGGTTTACTATCGTCTTGTCCTAACCACGTAACTCCTGCGGATCGACCCTGACTACCACTGTACTAGTGTGTGTTAGGTATTCTCTTATTTTTGACCGCACGATGACCTCTGCGTGCACGTCAAATTTTGGCGCCGTTGCCGGGGAGTTGTGCGCTTAGGATAGACGATCAGTAGGGTTGTTTCTTTTGATGTTTGATTCTAGTTTGCGGACTTTTGGTATGTGTACATCCTAATAATAGGTGATTACATGTACCCAGATCTGTATTATGAAGATTATGGGAATCCGGCCGACACCTATTATGAGGATGATTCCTACAATGGATCATTCGATGACAATGGATGGCGGACCGATGAGTCATCTCAGCCTGAGAATTCTGCAACTTGAGCCCAACTTTGGGTACTCATGTATAACAACTACCACGAGCAGAAGGATCAGGCTGAAGCTCTTGAAAAAGTGCAAGCTTCTTTAGATAGGTTAGAGGAAAGTTGGAAATGTTCACCACCTTCGCCAGAACCTGAGGTGAGTGATTTTTATACCAATAATAATGTGTGTGAACTTGCATCACCTGAATATGTGATGGAAGGGCATGCACCGTGGGAAAGTCAAGAGACCACTGAGAGGGTTGAAAATGTTGTTGAGGAAGAGGTTGTAGGTGACAATGCTACCTCTGACTCAACAACCTCTGATGTTTTTGATGTTGTTGATAATGTCGATCTGGTGATGAGTGAATCCATACCATCACCAGACAATTTGGTTGATGAGGATGTTGAGGAGGAGGCTGTAAGTGACAGTACAGACCCCAGCCCAACGATCCCCAAAATTGTTGAAGTTGATGATACTATTGGGGAAGGGGGTGTAGATGAAAATACTACCCCCGACCCTAAAATTTTTAAAAATTTTGAGAAATTTGAAAGTAAGGATCTGGTGATGGGTGACTTTATACCACCACCAGATCAAACCAGTCGCTCACTCTTGGTACCGATCCACCTGTTGGACGATGATCAAGAAGATGATGCCAACGAGTTGGTCTTTGAAAACAATAAACATGATTTCATCGTCATTCATGATCCATTCATGAATGGAAAATTAGATGTGATTAATACCATTTATGAGGACATTCGGGAGTATACCAACAATATGCCTCCCGATCCCAATCAATTGGAAAATTTTTATTGGTTTTGCAAGCCAAAATTGCAAACTGAAGATAGCACGCGAGATGCAAGTAAAATGAAATCTGCAAAACAATTACTGGGAGAGGCACTGGGTGCGCTCCACGTTAAGCCGATGATGTTGAAGAGACACCGCAGGAAGGACCGAGCTTGGAGGTTTAAAGCTACTTCTAAGCATTTGCGCGAAATAATCAGAAAACGGAAACCGGGCATCAGCAGAGGAACCGGCAAACCATTTGACCCGGGGAAATCAGAGTATGAAATCAGCGAGGGGACGGTGGTGACTGAAATTCAATGGAGTCAAATGGTGTACGACCCATCGTAGCCGCAGAAAGACGGTCCAGCTAAAAGACCGAACAAAGAAGCGCTTTCGGGAGGCAACCCGACATTTCGGTAAGTATTTTTAATTTTTGTTTTTAATTTTAGTTTTTATTTTGTCAAAATATCACTTGGAAAATTTTTTTAAAAAAAATGTCCTGGCATAACTCAAGTGTGGGGTGGTCGAACGGGTTTTAAAAATACGGAAAAATCGCGAGAAAATGGAAAATTACAAGTTAGCGCCACTAATTTTTAATATTAGTGACACTAACTCGTGGTCAACTCGCTGGTCAACCCTCCTTCCTTCTCGTCGCTAACATTGAACCCCTTCCCCCCTTTGCGCGTCTGTTAACGATGATCACGACCAAACCAGCGAATTTTTTTCGATTTTTCGAGAAATTAATCCAACCAAACTTCAATTCAGCATCAAAGGCACGTATCTGAACATCCTTTTATCGTTCTTATCGCACAATTTCATCGAATTCGCTGTTTTAGAGCCGATTTGGGGTTTCGGGTTTCGCAACCTTTAACCTCAAATCGAGCCATCTCTTGCTTGTTTTTCTTGAAATTAAGGCTTGGGGTTTGTTAATCGGTCCTTTAGCAACATATTGGTACAATCAATTGAGCAAAAACAAGTCGGAATTAAGCATTGAGAAATTAGGGCCCGTTTTTGGGGTTTTCGGAAAACCGGACCTTTCAACCTCAAATTGATGGATTTCTTGGTTGTTTTTCGAAAAATTACCACCTAGGGTTTCTTAATCGCTGCCCTAGCTACCTAGTGATGCCTTCAATTTGATAAAAACATGCAAAAATCAGAAATTTGTGCAATTAGGGCTCGTTTTAGGGTTCTTCGGGTTTTTACCCGATTTGGTGGATTTTTTGCTTGGATTTTCTGAAAATTGACAGAGGGCTTTTGTTAATGGTTAGTTTAGGATGCTATTGGTGTATTCAATTTGATAAAAACAGGTCGGATTCGAAAATCAAAAATTATAGGGTTCATAATTAGGGGTTTTTGATGTAAATCATATTGTTGTTGATCGTTTTCGGTTAGAATCGGATGTGTAGATAATACTTCAATTAGAAATTAGGGCACTTTTAGCTTGTTTTTCTGAAATTAAACTTAGGGCTTTTGTTAGTCTATAGTTTAGGAACATATTGGTACAATCAATTTGAAAAACAAACTAAAATTGAAAAAATCGAAAATTCTGGGGCTTTTCGTGCATACTCGCGACGCGGTCATCTTCATCTCGCGCCGCGGACATTCAAACTTGATCAACAGACACCGGATTTCATCGCGTCTACGCGTCGCGGCCTTGACGCTTCGGCGTCGCGGAGACGGTGAATCAGCAAGGACTACAACTCGCAATGTATAATTTTCTTTGGTGTATTTTGCAATTTTTTGTTAGTATCTGCCAAACTGTGATTGCTGCACCAACTGATGGAGTTGCATAATGCAAGTGTGGGGTCACCGTACCCCTACACTCGTGTTATGCCGGCGTGTTTACTGCTGCGTCCCGACTCCCGGATTTCATCGTGAATGACGTGAACAATCAACTCTGCTACAAATGGTCCCGACAATCAAGCAATTCGCCGTTCCTAAGGGGTAACTCTTTCTTCCTTTGAAATTATTTTTTGTACAACGGGGACGTTGTATGGTTTTAAGTGTGGGGTGTGGACGGTCGAAAGAGTGTGTTTTTGAAAATTTTTGCGGAAAATGACCGATTTTCAAAATTTTTTAGCAACTTTTTCAAAATTTTTAATAGATTGTAATTTCGAAACGAATGGTTTGTGAATGTTTTTAGCATTGGTATTTTTCGAGAAATACTATTTAGTTGTGATCATGCTATGAGTTTAGTCAAACAAGTTGAGTTTTAGTAGTTAGACGATTGGAGTGTTTTAGGATTGCAATTTAGGAAGGAACTGTCACTCAGTGGCCTTTGTTGTTCGAGCCGGTAGGTCTAAAATGGGTGGACCTTACGCACCTTACCACCTAAGATCGTCTGGTCTGGGATGGTATTTCTGAAAGCTCGTTACACGGACAACATCGAAAGTCATGGACAATTCTTTAGCGGCCTTTAGAATCTGAATGAGTAAGTTTGCTTTTTGCATACCGAAAATTTGTAATAAAGGGTTCTTTAGAAAGTCGTGAATTCCAAAGAATATTCCCATTATGTTTTCATGAACTATTTCAATCTAACTCTGGGGACAATAAGCTTTGAAACTAAACACATTCAAAAATTGTTTGAGTCTTAGTTAAAATCTGTTAAAAACTCTCTTGCTTGGGGACAAGCAAGGCACAAGTGTGGGGTGTTTGACAACGCCTAATAATATCAAGTATTTTAGGCGTTGTTTAGCCGTGTTTTAGTTAATTTATCCTTATTAATTGGCTAATATCACTTACTTTTGTGCCAAAGTGCTTGGAAATGTTTTTAGTGTAAATGCAGGGGTTTTTGTGCAATTCTGGAGAAGTTCCGGAGCAAAACGGACAAGAAATAGAAGTCTGGACACATTAGCGTCGCTAACTTTTAAGGTTAGTGTCGCTAATGTTCGCAGGAGGGAAAATCTGCAATTCAAAATTCAAACGCGCGCCAGGAATCTTCTAGAAGCAATATTAGCGACGCTAATGTCAAATATTCATAAAATCTGCGTTTTTGTCTTTTAAACTCCGAAAAGTCGGGATAAGGCAACACGCGCGACGCGGGAAAGACAATGCCGCGGCGCGGAAACCCTAATTTTGCACCATTATAAATACCGGAGTCCCGTCCGACTTTTCACTCATCCCGGGACGCGAAGGAGGGATCCGAAGGCACTATTTCGTCAGTTTTTCAGTGGGAATCAATATTTTGGTTAGTAATTTAGTTTTTCTCTTATTTTATCAACTCGGTATCGAGGTATTCCTTAATCGGGATTTCCATCGATTACTTGATGTTTGTTTAGATTCATAGTTTCTGATTTCAGTAGAATAATCAGTAGGTTAGATCTGATATTTTATTGTGATTGTTTGAATATTGGTTTGATTTGGATTTATAAAAGTTAATCATTCGGTTTATGGTTTATTTGCAATTTTTGGTATTTTGGAGGTTTGAATGCTTGTTGATGTGTTTGGATTGATTGTTTGCTTCTGGATTTTGGACTTAGTTTCTGATTTCAGTAAGTAACATTAGTCTAGGATTTGGTTTGGTTTGGTTAGTTCATGTTTGATTTGGTTTTTGGCATTGGTCTTGGAATTGTGTTTTTAATTGGTTTTTGGAAAAGTAGAAACAATACCGCTGACTGTAGAGTGACACTACAGTTGGTTTACTACCGTCTTGTCCTAACCACGTAACTCCTGCGGATCGACCCTGACTACCACTGTACTAGTGCGTGTTAGGTAATTCTCTTATTTTTTACCGCACGACGACCTAGGCGTGTCAATGTTATGATCACTAATGGGTTCCGGTGGTATATGTGTTACAAACATATGTGTATAATCTATATAAGTTGATGATATAAAAGTATTTAGTATGTAGCAATGTGTTACAAAATATGGAATGAAAAAACTGACATTTGAACTTTAAGAAACGAAAACCAAATTTTTCCTTGGAAATCCCTTGTAAGTTCCTACAAGTTTTGTACGGGAATATAATTTAAAAAATATCCCTCGAAAATATGTTGGAACTTCCGAGTTATTTCTATGGAAAACATTTGCTGGGAATTTCCTTGAAATGTGTAGTAACTCCCGAGGGATTTTCAAGGAACAACATTCGAAACGTGTTATTCACATTTGCTAGGAAATCTTCATAAAAAACACATTTAATGACATACGAATTATGACATGCAGTGGTTTTACGACCGAAAAAAACGAATGTCATAAAAAAGTGTCATATTTTGAGAAATCTGGGTAATTTACGAAAAAAATGTCATCTAATTAGACTAAAAATAAAAACACGCATTTTTGTATGTCGTCTCTGAAAAAATGTCGAGGCTTTTTTATTCATGTATTCCCGTTCCATTCTTTCCTCGTCCCTCTTCTCTCAACTTTTCAGAATCTCTCAATGTCTTTACCAACCCTAGTAATGGATGTTCTTCTCATCATGCCTCCTTCATTTACAACCTTGGATATAATACGAAGCATGAGAAAGAAAAAGACACTCACCACAAAAAAGCTCATTACCTTATTCTCCTATTGTTAGAGCTTCTACCATAGTGGCCAGTAAGTAAGAAGCAAGCAAGGGGAAATCTTTTATTACATCTAATGTTAAACTTATAGTTTTTTTATTGAATTGTAGAATGGCTACATGGGTAGGGAGAATGTTAGTTGACATACAATTATAGTTTGTGTAATGGATTTTCTTTGTATATATGAAATATTATTTTGTACTATGTGATACTACATATGTGATTTAATTTGTATATTAGTAATTTTAGAATATATATATATATATATATATATATATATATATATATATATATATATATATATATATAGAGAGAGAGAGAGAGAGTTAGCTTCTTGTGAGAACTCAAAAACCCATGAGATCTTGAGAACTCAATCTGAACCACAAGATCAAAAAATTTGAAGGCTGTGATGAAATGTGGCAATCTTGTAATTATTAACAAATCCAATGATATTTTTGTATTTATAATAAGCTGGCAAGGGTATTATTGGAACTAAAAAAGAACCATAATATGGTATCCCTAGAAATTAGCTATTTATTTTAAGTAAATACCACACCCCCTCTCTCCCTCTCTCTTGTTAATTGAAGAAAAGTCCATTTGGGTGGCCCTCATAGTTGGAGGATTGGTATAAAGTTCAGTAGAGAGAAAGGTTGATTTATTAATTAGTTAATAAATAAATAGAAATAAAATAAATAGTTTATTAATATATTAAAGTGATAATATATTAATTAGAAACTATAATAATTAATTAGAAATTAATCTAGAATTAATTGGATTTAATTTAGTGATTAATTTAATTAATTAAAAGTGCAGGGGCTGGTTTATATTTATTCAATAGCTGAATAACTGGCCAGCCAGTGGGAGGGCCAAAGTTGGCAAAAATATGGAGGCTCCCTCCATATTGGCAAAACCCTAATTAGGGTTTAGAAGCCTTGGTCCAAATGGTCAACAGCCTTGCCCATTAAGGAGGCTCCTCTAGGGTTTTCACTGTAACCCTTGGAGGCTATAAAAGGCACCTCCTGGCCACCCCAAAAACTGCGCCACCTTCTCAGTATCTCTGGAACTCTGCTGAATTTTCTCCTCTTGCTTAGGTGTGACTCCATTTGAGGCAAGAAACTTTTGCTGCTAGCTTCAACAAGAAGAATCAAAGGTTGGTTTTTCTTGATTTTGATCTTTAGAAATTATTGTTGGCCTTAAGTTTTTGTTATATGTTCATAAGATAAAAAAACATAGATCCTCAATTAGGTTGCATGTGAACTTAGGATTTCTAGTTCATTGTTTGCTTAAAACCTTTTAGTAGTATCAGAGCTTGCTTGTTTTTCTTGTGAATTGCTATAACTGCTTGTATGCTTAAGGGTTTTTACGAAAATATAAAACCCTTTGGAGGCCATTTCGATGGTGGCTAGGGTTTTGAAAAACCGTAGCCTCCTTTCCCCTTTTTCTGCGATTTTTGCTATTCTAGGAAAGGAGGTTGTTTTTTTTGGTAATTGCTGATTAATTAAATAACTGGAACCCTTTATCCATTGCTTGCAATTTTCGAGAATTAGGGATAAATATAGGTTATTAATTTGATTAATTTTGTGATGCCTATCTTTGATTTAATTAATTTAGTTAATAGTTTAATTAAAAGATAAATTAAATCACTTAAAGGTTTAAATTTAATTTTTAAAAATTATATGATAATTTGCGAAAATTAAAGGATTAAATCTTAAATATTTTAAAAAGTTTAAAATACATCTTATACATAGTATAATTAAAAGTTAATATTATTTGTATAAGATAAAACTGGTTAGTCTTACTGTTAGTAGGCCTCATTCACAAAATTGTCATATAAAGAGGGTATAAGGCGACTGCCTATAAAATGGTAGTCTAATGGGTGTCCACTCTCACCCACCGCTCTCCTGGTCAGTCGAGTGTCATTAGCCGAACGGGTTTGATAGGACCGCTTAAGCCTCTTAAAAGTATAATGCTATTATTGAAAGTACTAGAACATGTAATAAAAATCCCAATCTAGTTACTTTTAGGGAAAATGTGAATTGATGCTAATCCATGAAGTTGCACATTGCACTTTATGAAACATTGGTGGAGCGTGTGTGGATAACCGGCACACCAATAGGGGTTCATAAAGAGTTGCAATAGGTTTCTCGATCTTACCATTATTGATGGAGTGTGTGTGGTTAACCGGCACGTCAATTAGAGATGGTAATTGATTTCGAGAGTACCAAGCTAATTTGCATGGTTATTCACACCCGGTTTGTGATCCTAGGTATCCCAGTCACAAACGGTGGGGCATATCCGAGATTGAAACATGCTATTGAACAGTTCAATAAATCTCAAAAGAAATTAATAATTCCATTATAATATGATTATGTTTCCGCGGTGGAATTGGCTGAATCGTCATTCGCCTACCTTTATAAAATTTACAAATAGATTACGGCATCCCTCTTCTATGTTGTGAATTGTTATAGTTGGATCCTAGCCTTATTATTATAATTCGGTTAATTCTAAGGATCATTTTTATATATCTAATTAAAACTACCTTCTTTTATAGATGTCTTCTGCTAACCAATCCGTTCCCCACTCAAACTCTTGTAATGTCACTTCAATCCTCTCATTATGTTCCAAAGTGTAATTGGATGGCACGAACTATAACGACTGGATCAGAAACATCAAGATGGCTCTGAGGTTTGAGAACAAAGAGTATGTTCTCGAGACTGAGCTAGTTGAAGTTGACCCAGATACTGTTGGATTTGGTGTCTAAGCCATGACTTATAATTGTATTTATCTTGTTAATTGAAGCAAAGTCCATTTGGGTTGCCCTCATAGCTGGAGGTTTAGTGTAGAGTTTAGTAGAGTGAAAGTTTGATTTTTTAATTGTTTAATAAATCAATAGAATTAATTAAATAGTTTGTTAATATATTTAAGTGTTACTATATTAATTAGAAACTATAATAATTAATTAAGATTTAATCTAGAATTAATTGGATTTAATTTAATGATTAAATTAATTAATTAAAGGTGCAGGGACTGGTTTGTATTTATTCAATAGTTGAATAACTGGCAAAGAGAAGTCTAGGGGCCAAAAGTGGCGCCACCCTGGAGGCTCCTCTAGGGTTGGCGAAAACCCTAATTAGGGTTTAGGGATCTGATCCAAGTGGTCAACAGGCTTGCCCACTTTGGAGGCTCCCTAGGGTTTCAGCTGTAACCCTAGGAGGCTATAAAAGAAACCCTCTGGCACCCTTATTTCCTGCGCCATTTTGACCTGAGGATACTCTATTGGACTCTTTTTCCATTGCTTTGGGTGTGACTTGCATTTGAGGCAGGATTTCTTTGCTGCTTGCTTCAAGATCAAAAGTTCAAAAGGTTGGTTAATTCTTATTTGATCTTTAGAAAATAATATTGGCCTTAGGTTTAATTTATATCTTCATAGATGAAAACATAGATCTTTTAGGGTTGCATGTGAACTTAGGATTTTTATTTGTTCATTGATTGCTTCAAAACACTTTAGTGGTATCAGAGCTATGGCTTGTTTTCTTGTGATTTGATATAAATTGTTTATATGATCAAGAGGGTTTTCGAAAATAAACCCTTGGAATGGCCAAAATCGATTTCAAGGCTAGGGTTTCCTGACCCTAGCCGCCAACCCCATTTGGTCCCCCTTGCTTGCCTTGTTTAGTTGGTTGTTATTTTTTGTAGTTTACTAAATTGAATAACTGGAACCCTAATTACCTTGCATGCAATTTTCGACCAACTAGGGTTTTAGATGGAAAATTTAATTTGATTAATTTATGAAATCTATCTTAGATTTGATTAGTTTAATTAATTTATGAAATCTATCTTAGATTTGATTAGTTTAATTCAACTAGGGTTTTAAAATTTTCGAAAATTAAGAATAAATTAATTCTAAAATATTTTAATAAGATTAAAATATATCTTATATATTTATGATTAAAAGTTAATATTTATATATAAGATTAAATGGTTAGTCTTACCGTTAGTAGGCCTCATTCACAAAACTGTCCTATAAAGAGGGTATAAGGCAACTGCCTATAAAATGACAGTCTAATGGGTATCTACTCTTACCCACCGCTCTCCTAGTCAGTCGAGTGTCGTTAGCCGAACGGGTTTGATAGAACCGCTAAGCCTCTTAAAAGTATAATGCTATAATTGAAAGTACTAGAACTTTAAACAAATCCCAATCTAGTTACTTTAGGTTTTAAAAATGTGAATTGGTGCTAATCCATGAAATTGCACATTGCACTTTGTGGAACGTTGGTGGAGCGTGTGTGGTTTACCGGCACGCCAACTGGGGTCCGCAAAGAATCGCAATGGGTTTCTCGATTTCGTCATTATTAATGGAGCGTATGTGGTTAACCGACACGTTAATTAGAGATGACAATTGACTTCGAGAGTATCGAGCAATTTGCATGGGTATTCACACCCGGTTTGTGATCCTCGGTTTCCCAGTCACAAACGAGCGGGGCATTCCCGAGATTAAAACATGCTATTGAAAAGTTCAATAAATCTCAAAGAAACTAGGAATTCCATTATAATTAGATAATTTTTTCGCGGTGGAATTGGCTGAATTGTCATTCGCCTACCTTATAAAATTTACAATATATATTACGGCATCCCTCTTCGATATTGTAGATTGTTATTGTAGGATCCTAGCCTTGTATTTATTCTTGGGTGAATATAAGGGTTATTTTAATAATGTATAATTAAAACTACCTTCTTCTTATTCAGATCTCTTCTCACCAATCCGTTCACCACTCGAATCCCGGTAATGTCACCTCGATTCTGTCATTGTGCTCAAAAGTGACGTTGGACAGAACTAACTACAATGATTGGATCCGCAACATCAAAATGGCTCTAAGGTTTGAAGACAAAGAGTATGTTCTGGAAACCGAGCTTGTTGAGGTTGACCCAGATACTGCTACTCCTGAGGAAGTCGCCTCGTACACCAAACACTCGGATGATGCAACCAAAGTGGCCAGCATCATGATCGCTACCATGAACCCTAAACTGCAGCGTATCTATATATGAGGACTATTGGCCTTACGAGATGCACAAAGAGCTCGTGGAAAAGTTCCGCAAACAAGAGCGCATCGAAAGGCGTGAGGTTGTAAAAGCTTTCACTAACGGCAAGCCTAAAGATGGAGAGTCCATCTGCACTCATGTGCAAAGGATACATGGTTACGTGGAGAGGCTTAGGAAGCTGGAAATGCCTGTTCATGAGGATTTAGCTGTTGACATAGTGCTAAACTCCTTGCCCAGTTCTTATGACCAGTTCACACTGGTGTATCATTTGAACAACAATCCGGCGACCCTAGCTGAATTACACCGCATGCTTCGTACTGCTGAAGACAGGATGAAGGGAAAAGGTCTGCTCCCTGTCAACCCGCCTGTCCTGGCTATTGGCTTTGGCAAGGGAAAGAAACGGAAGGGCCCTCCGAAGCAAAACTTGTAACGCCAAGATACTCTTTTTATACAAATATAATAAAAAGGGTAAAATGGTCATTTTACCTTCGAAGGGTAAATTGGTCTTTTGGACAGAAAAGAATTTACTTTGTAATAATAATTTGAGTCGTGGACTTAAAATGTTATAAAAACTGATTTTTGGTCATTTTACTACAAAAGGGTAATTTGGTCATTTGACCATGTGAATGACCAAATATGAAAAATATTGTTGTTTGTGGCAAATGTATAAAGAATGAAAGTTTTATTGTAATAAAACTTGATTATAGTGCCAAAAGTTCAAGAAAGTGAACTTAGGGACTAAAAATGTGAACTTTGGAGGTATAAATAGAAGAGTTGACTCTCTTCTTTGGCTGACCATTTGTGCAGCAACGGGAAGGATTTTGTGTGCAAATTCTGCAGAGATCATGAAGCTTGAAGCATGGAATTGGAATCATGGCTTGGAATTGGTGATTCCTAAGCTAATTATGGTTAGTAAACTTGATTTTAACCAAGTTCTTGAAGTGTTCTTGGTTTGGTTTTATAGAAACTGAAATTTGTAAATTTCAGTTATGATTATGTAGTCTAAATGGTTTAATGCTTCCATTAAGTCATGCTAGAAGGACTTAATTCAATAATATGGAAGTAGGTTGCTATTCTTGATGAATTGAGATTTTGATCAAGAACCCTAGATTGTGAGTTCTTGTGATAAACTTAATTCCAATAGCTTAAAATGAGTTCCAGATGCTATATTGACTGAAAGAAATCAATAGAAGCAAGTCAAATTCAACAATTTCGGTTTTTGGACCAAAATGTCAAAAACGGGAATTGTTGGAAAATGTTTGAATATATGATTTTCATGAGTTAAAACTAGATGTTAATGAAGGGTTTTGGTCTTGGAACAAACCCCTATCGTTTAAGAAGAGAATTAAGAACTTAATAGCTGAAAATGGGATTTTATAGCACAAAAAACGGGCTTCCTGGCTGGAATCGCAGGGATCGCGACCCGACCCAAGGGTGGATCGCGACCCGACCTCGCGGCAGAATGCAATCTTGCCCCTGTTAAATTTTGGTGCATTTTCCAAATCTGAATTCAATGCTAGGCTTATCCGATTGACCTGAAATTTTGAACATAGGTTTAATATGTTGTGAAACTTCATGGAAAATTATCGGAATACGAATACGACCTCCCGAAAGTACTGTAGTAGAATACGCGTATTTCGGGAAGTGTATTAGATTTTTATACCAATGGTTAATGCTTGGAATTGGTCTTATATTAGACTCTTGTGCACTAGAATCAACTGAAATGATTATTAACCTATTATCATTTGGTATATAAATGAATATATAGGTATGGGACAAAATGGTTGTGGTGCACGCAAAGGCAAGAAACAACCGGAATGTAAATGCAGCTAGCATCCAGGTGAGTAATCTCACTGATATCATATATGATATATGATGGTTGAATTGTTACAGGTTGAAACTGATTTGTGGGACGAAATTGATGGTTCAAAGATACATTCGAAAAGACAAGACCAGATAAGCCGTGAGTCTAATATAGACAAGAACGGAACTGTGAGTCAATAATAATGACAAGACAAGACCAGATAAGCCGTGAGTCTAATATAGACAAGAACGGAACTGTGAGTCAGTCAATATTGACAAGACCAGATAAGCCGTGAGTCTTTAATAGACAAGAACGGAACTGTGAGTCGAACCCATATAAGACAAGACCGGATAAGCCGTGAGTCTAGGCAACAGCGGGCTAACCCGTGAGCCATGGTTTATTTTGATGAGTCAAACTTATATAGACAAGACCGGATAAGCCGTGAGTGTATGCACCAGCGGGCTAACCCGTGAGCCAAGGCAACAGCGGGCTAACCCGTGAGCCATAATTGATCGTGAAAGAAACTGTTAATAGATGGTGCGGCCACTTGTGGCTATGATATTGGATGCTATATCCAAACGGTGCGGCCTAAATGGCTATGATATTCTGGTGCGGCCTTCGGGCTATGATAAACTGGTGCGGCCCTCGGGCTACGATTCATACGCTGGAAATGTTTTGGTACGGCTTGTATAGCCATGACAAATGATATGACTTATATAGTCATGATATATGGTATAGTCAGGTATGACTAAGAAAGATGGGACAGAAATGATACAGAAATGATTTGAAAGGTATGCAAATAACAGACTGGATGTGATGAAGTGTACAATAATATGATGTGATATGAAAATCACATGATCTCACGATTAGGCCGGTAAGGCTATGCAGTAGGATATGAAATCCTAAGATACATATGGTCAGCCAGTAAGACTAGGATTTTGGATTCGATATCCAGACAGTTTTATGATTGTATTTTGATACATGTTATTTGCAGATACGATTACTTACTGAGCTTTGTAGCTCATACCGTTTGTTAAATGTCCCTGCAGGTTAGCAATACCCTGATAAGGGTAAGGATAAAGTCCGTGACTCAAGAAGTGGACTTGTAGATGCTGTCCGTAGCAGCCCGGCTTCAAAGGAGACTATGGTATTTTATACTCTCCTTGATACACTTGTACCCGTGTTTATTAAAATATACCCCTTTGTTATGGTTTTATGTATTGAAACCTTGGTTTTAAATGAAAAATTTTTCAGGGGTGTTTTGTTTTAAAAGCCGGGTGTTACAAGTTGGTATCAGAGCCGTGGTTTAAGTGAACTAGGTGTCTATAGAGTAGATTCCTGGACTTAAACCCTGAGATAGTAGACATGATGCATAGTTAGGTGTATATGGTTGTTATTATACATATATAACCTAACTGTTGCTAACTTCTGACGTATAAGAAGTATGAACAGTAAATCTCTTTGGGAGACATTTAGGGCGCGAAGCTCTAAGAAATCGGCCAACCCTTCCTCAAAGCTCCATCGAATGAGGGCCAAAAAGGGACGAATAACAGAAATCCACATGATGAGCAATATTAGCTGATGTGGTCAGAAAAAAAAGAAATTAGGTGCTCACCTTGGTTGATATTCAAGGTGAAAGAACAGTAGTTGAGACTACAAGAAAAACAGAAAATATTAGTGGACTTCTTGGAAGAAGATAAAACGATTCAGGTCTAGCCTTGAAGGGAAGAGACCAAAACGAAAAGATGATGTGATGTAAGAAGTGCAGGAAAAGCACTCAGAACATTTTAGAGTTGAGACTCTACCGTTGACATGCTGAAATTACAGAAAATGAGAGCATATTGCTCGAGTTTGTTGTGTGGGACGGAAGTGGTTCCAGCGTGGAACTATAGATCACTTCCTTATGAAATACTCACATGCTAAATGTGGAGTAACGGGTGATGAACCCAGGAAAGAAAGAAGAAATGAATGGTTAAAAAGGACCAGTGGTACCTTGAGCATTCCAGCAGATTGTGGAAGAAGCTCGTGAGGAGACTGATATGATCTCCGATATAATTGTTCTGAATATAACTCGTGTATGCTATATTTGATCCATGAAGCTACGCTTTGGATCGGTGACACTGACGCATTGTTTGAATATTTCATCAATGAATATGGATGAAATTTTGAAAGTAGCTATAGCAGATAGCAAATATGTTCTAGATATTGAACACCTGGAAGGTAGTTTGCCTAGGATTTACGGGACCATTTTTCCCTATAAATCTGAAGCCGATAACTACCAGTGAATCTGAAGCAATTGTACTTATGAATTGGTTAGCAATGAATTATGCTAACATGAATTGTAGAAATAAGAACATTATGGTTCTTAAAACATAAATGAAACAGATGAAAATCCATGGTAAATGACCGTTGTTGAGAATACCAGTTATTTCCTTTGCTTAAACTCGGAAAAGAGTTTGTAAATGAATGATGTTGAAATTGGCGTACGTGGTAATGGCCAAGTTAAATAAAGCAGTGATAGTAGTGTACTACTTTAAATAAATTCTCGGATGTTTCTTTTGAAAAGAACTTCCAAGATTTCTGCCAGATTGGCTAGAAGAGTTTATGATTAAGCTGATTTTGGGAGCCGTTCCTGTTATTTAGGCTCTGTACTGATTTGCATCTGTAGAGATGGCAGAGTTGGAAAACAACTAGAAGAAACTGTTGTATTGGGGTCTCTTATGGCCGTATGTGTCATCGTATGGAGCCCTATCTTGTTTGAAAAGAAGAAAGACAAGTTGATGCATATGTGCATTGACTACTGAGAATCTGATATTCTCGAGACCAGATCGAAAATAAGGTACGATTGTACCAAATATTGGAGTTACTTCACTGAGCTAAGTGATTTGTAAAAATTCTCCAAGTATAAAAATTTGGCTAAAAGAAGCTTTATATTCTTTGGGCATGTTAATAATGCCAAAGATGATAAAGTAGATACAGTAGAAATGCTGTTGTGATAAAATAGAAACCGCCTTGGAAATTGACTGAAATTGGTAGTTTCCTTGGATTGGCGGGTTATTATGGGAGAGTTGTAGAAAACTGCTCCTTGACCATTGTTATACCGACTAAAGTTGACTAATAAAAGTAAAAAGTCTGAGTGGTAGAAAGACCACAGAGATCTTGTAAAGGTTTGGAATAAACCTTGTGGGAAGCTCCGGTGTTGGCGTTGATGCTAAGCGGAGAAGATGAATTGGATTATAGAAATGCATCCATATTTGACTGTAGATGCATGATGTTGCAGTAGCAACTATGATTTTTGGCATTGAAGCTTTGGAGACACTATGTATACAGTGTAAAGCTTATTGTTTATACGGATCATAAAGTTAAAATACTTAATTGATCAAAGAAGCTAGATATGAGATAATAAAGATAGATGAGTTACTTAAAGATTTCGGTTATGAAATCTTGTACCATCTCGGAAGGGCAGATGCAGCTATAGATGCCTTGAATTGAAAAGAGTAACCTTTGAAGGTTACATCCACATGTATGAATGTGGCGAATTGATTACCTGAGTTGATTCGGGTAGCACAGAAAGAAGTGTGCAAGTCTGAAAATGTGAAAAATTAATGAATGATTGGATATTAGATGAAGCTAGTTGGAAAATCACAATGATTCAAAACCCATGGTAGTTGTGAATGTGAATTCCAAAGCAAAGTGAAACATGAAAATCATCTTGAAAAGATGCATTTTGTACTAGATATGCAGCATACCCGGAACAATACCAGATTGAATAGGGCGATAAAACCTATGTATTGGTGGCCGGGACTGAAGAAAGATATTGAAAGGCATATGAAAAGTATTTGACTTGTACGCAAAGTAAAGTCAAACTGTTAGAAACGTGCAAAGAAATTGACCCATTGTTGGCCCCAGAAAAGAAATGGGACAACATTGTTATAGACTTTGCAATAAAGTCTCTGCAAGTACCGTATATTGATGAACAAAGTGACCTAATGATGCAGATTTTAGAAGATGTGCTTGAAAATTTCATAGCAGACCTAGTGAAAGATGAGAAGATCGTCTATTTTTGAGAGAAATTGTAAAAAAAAAAAATAGCAGCCTACATGCTAGTAGTTTGATGACTCACATGAAGTATGGTATGGAATACCGAGTTACCCTCCGATATATTGGATTGAAGATGTGATAAAGCTGTTGGCTAGATCCTAGATTCTCGCACAAACTGAAGAGGATACTTGATGAGTACGAATGAATTTGAAGTATGGTTAAGAAATTGTAAAACGGTATGTGAATCGCCGAATATAAGCCTTTAAAATTCCAAGTAAAGGAATATAGTAGTACGAAAAGTGATCCTTTGGAAAGGTTAAAATCTGTTTGGGATGACAAGAAAGAAATTATGTATTAATAATTTCCAACAAATTCCTTATGATGAAATGAGGTAGATAAGTGATTAAGGTACCCGGGACAACCGGAAGAATGATATGAGAACTGTGATATAACCACGAGATACGAAGACTAGTATGGTTAAGTGCTTATGCAATACCATAGAGATTCCGACATGGTGCGGAAGACCGAAAGCTAATCGAGGGAGGCATATCGTCAACTCCTTGTATGATTTCAGGGACGAAATCTTTTGAAGGAGGGGAGAATTTGTAACGCCAAGATACTCTTTTTATACAAATATAATAAAAAGGGTAAAATGGTCATTTTACCTTGGAAGGGTAAATTGGTATTTTGGACAGAAAAGAATTTACTTTGTAATAATAATTTGAGTCGTGGACTTAAAATGTTATAAAAACTGATTTTTGGTCATTTTACCACAAAAGGGTAATTTGGTCATTTGACCATGTGAAGGACCAAATATGAAAAATATTGTTGTTTGTGGCAAATGTATAAAGAATGAAAGTTTTATTGTAATAAAACTTGATTATAGTGCCAAAAGTTCAAGAAAGTGAACTTAGGGACTAAAAATGTGAACTTTGGAGGTATAAATAGAAGAGTTGACTCTCTTCTTTGGCTGACCATTTGTGCAGCAACGGGAAGGATTTTGTGTGCAAATTCTGCAGAGATCATGAAGCTTGAAGCATGGAATTGGAATCATGGCTTGGAATTGGTGATTCCTAAGCTAATTAAGGTTAGTAAACTTGATTTTAACCAAGTTCTTGAAGTGTTCTTGGTTTGGTTTTATAGAAACTGAAATTTGTAAATTTCAGTTATGATTATGTAGTCTAAATGGTTTAATGCTTCCATTAAGTCATGCTAGAAGGACTTAATTCAATAATATGGAAGTAGGTTGCTATTCTTGATGAATTGAGATTTTGATCAAGAACCCTAGATTGTGAGTTCTTGTGATAAACTTAATTCCAAAAGCTTAAAATGAGTTCCAGATGCTATATTGACTGAAAGAAATCAATAGAAGCAAGTCAAATTCAACAATTTCGGTTTTTGGACCAAAATGTCAAAAACGGGAATTGTTGGAAAATGTTTGAATATATGATTTCCATGAGTTAAAACTAGATGTTAATGAAGGGTTTTGGTCTTGGAACAAACCCCTATCGTTTAAGAAGAGAATTAAGAACTTAATAGCTGAAAATGGGATTTTATAGCACAAAAAACGGGCTTCCTGGCTGGAATCGCAGGGATCGCGACCCGACCCAAGGGTGGATCGCGACCCGACCTCGCGGCAGAATGCAATCTTGCCCCTGTTAAATTTTGGTGCATTTTCCAAATTTGAATTCAATGCTAGGCTTATCCGATTGACCTGAAATTTTGAACATAGGTTTAATATGTTGTGAAACTTCATGGAAAATTATCGAAATACGAATACGACCTCCCGAAAGTACTGTAGTAGAATACGCGTATTTTGGGAAGTGTATTAGATTTTTATACCAATGGTTAATGCTTGGAATTGGTCTTATATTAGACTCTTGTGCACTAGAATCAACTGAAATGATTATTAACCTATTATCATTTGGTATAGAAATGAATATATAGGTATGGGACAAAATGGTTGTGGTGCACGCAAAGGCAAGAAACAACCGGAATGTAAATGCAGCTAGCATCCAGGTGAGTAATCTCACTGATATCATATATGATATATGATGGTTGAATTGTTACAGGTTGAAACTAATTTGTGGGACGAAATTGATGGTTCAAAGATACATTCGAAAAGACAAGACCAGATAAGCCGTGAGTCTAATATAGACAAGAACGGAACTGTGAGTCAATAATAATGACAAGACAAGACCAGATAAGCCGTGAGTCTAATATAGACAAGAACGGAACTGTGAGTAAGTCAATATTGACAAGACCAGATAAGCCGTGAGTCTTTAATAGACAAGAACGGAACTGTGAGTCGAACCCATATAAGACAAGACCGGATAAGCCGTGAGTCTAGGCAACAGCGGGCTAACCCGTGAGCCATGGTTTATTTTGATGAGTCAAACTTATATAGACAAGACCGCATAAGCCGTGAGTGTATGCACCAGCGGGCTAACCCGTGAGCCAAGGCAACAGCGGGCTAACCCGTGAGCCATAATTGATCGTGAAAGAAACTGTTAATAGATGGTGCGGCCACTTGTGGCTATGATATTGGATGCTATATCCAAACGGTGCGGCCTAAATGGCTATGATATTCTGGTGCGGCCTTCGGGCTATGATAAACTGGTGCGGCCCTCGGGCTACGATTCATACGCTGGAAATGTTTTGGTACGGCTTGTATAGCCATGACAAATGATATGACTTATATAGTCATGATATATGGTATAGTCAGGTATGACTAAGAAAGATGGGACAGAAATGATACAGAAATGATTTGAAAGGTATGCAAATAACAGACTGGATGTGATGAAGTGTACAATAATATGATGTGATATGAAAATCACATGATCTCACGATTAGGCCGGTAAGGCTATGCAGTAGGATATGAAATCCTAAGATACATATGGTCAGCCAGTAAGGCTAGGATTTTGGATTCGATATCCAGACAGTTTTATGATTGTATTTTGATACATGTTATTTGCAGATACGATTACTCACTGAGCTTTGTAGCTCATACCGTTTGTTAAATGTCCCTGCAGGTTAGCAATACCCTGATAAGGGTAAGGATAAAGTCCGTGACTCAAGAAGTGGACTTGTAGATGCTGTCCGTAGCAGCCCGGCTTCAAAGGAGACTATGGTATTTTATACTCTCCTTGATACACTTGTACCCGTGTTTATTAAAATATACCCCTTTGTTATGGTTTTATGTATTGAAACCTTGGTTTTAAATGAAAAATTTTTCAGGTGTGTTTTGTTTTAAAAGCCGGGTGTTACAAAACTGGAGGGAAAAGAGTCATGTCGGGACATCTAGCAGCGCCCCGAGAGCCAAGTCTTTCGGCATTCCACACGTCACGAATCCCAAAGAAGCTGACTGTTTTTACTGCAAGGAAAAGGGTCACTTGAACAGAAGCTGCCCCAGGTATCTGTTCAAGACATCAAGGATGGCAAAGTAAAGCCATCACAAGCAGGTACTATTCTATATCTAATAACTCACCTTCTTCCTGTTCTTGGGTCCTTGATACAGGATGTGGTTTTCATATCTGTTTTGATTTGCAGGGCCTAAAGGAAAGTAGGGAGCTGGAGCACGGTAGATTGAACCTGGTTATGGGCAATAGGCGAACGTCACTTGTTACCAAGATCGGTGTCTATAGACTAGTGCTTAGTAGTGGAGTTAGTTTAGATTTACATAAATTGAATGGTTCAGACAAGGTTATTATTACAAGGTTATTGTCACCTGTTACCAAGATCAGAGTCTATAGATTAGTGCTTAGTAGTGGAGTTGTTTTAGATTTACATAATTGTTGCTATTCGCCTGATATGGCAAAGAACATAATTTCCTTTCATGCATTGTTCAAACAAGGTTTTTATTATGAATTTAATAAATTGAATGGTTCAATTTCAGTTTTCAAAAATGATGGTTTTATTTGTAATGCTATGCCTTGTGATAGAGTGTATGAATCTATTATGTGTGTTGATAATTATGGTCAGAATGTTTTAGCTATTGATTCTTCAAGCGGTATAGAAAAGGCGTGTTTTTGGCACTGTCGCCTTGGCCATATCAACAAGAAACGCATTGCCCAACTCCAAAAGGATGGAGTGTTGGAATCATTTGACCTCGGGTCGGATGATATATGCGAATCTTGCTTGCTTGGCAAGATGACAAAATCACCATTCAAAGGTTCATTTGAAAGAGGTGAAGGTCTGTTGGATATCATACACACAGATGTGTGTGGTCCTTTCAGAACAACCACAAAAGAAGGCACACGTTTCTATGTGACCTTTACTGACGATTTTAGTAGATATGGATACATCTACTTAATCAAGGATAAGTCAAATACCTTTGAAAAGTTCAAAGAGTTCAAAAAGTGAAGCAGAAAATCAATTGGGTAGAAAGATAAAGATGCTTAGATCCGACAGAGGCGGTGAGTATCTTAGTATCGAGTTTCTCGATTATCTCAAGGAATGTGGAATTGTTTCACAGTTGGAGGCAACACCTCAGTTGAACGGTGTTGCTGAAACGCGAAACCGACCTTGTTAGACATGGTTCGTTCCATGATGAGTCGAGCTTCACTTCCAATCCATTTCTGGGGGTATGCCTTAGAGACTGCCGCCCATATCCTAAATCTTGTCCCAACCAAGAAGGTTGCGAAAACACCACACGAGATGTAGACGGGGAAAGCTCCCTCGTTGGCACTCATCAAAGTTTGGGGCTGTGAGGCTTTCGTAAAACAAGAGACTCATGACAAGCTTACGGAAAGAAGTGAGAGGTGTTTCTTCATCGGATACCCGAAACAGTCATTTGGATACTTGTTCTACACACCGAGTGAGGACGTGGTCTTTGTAGCAAGACGGGGGTTCTTTCGAGAGAGAACTCATTTCCAAAGAGGACAGTGGGAGTACAATCGATCTCGAAGAAATTCAGGAGACGCCCGATGAAACAACCTTAGAAGAAACTAGCAACCAACATGAGGAAGATGTTCCTGTTAGACCGACTGACATCTTATTACCTCTTAGGCGTTCCGGTAGAGTTAGCATGCCACCCGAGTTTTATGGTTTGTCAGTGATCGTACACTGACAAATCTAGATGAACCAGCTAACTACCATGAAGCAGTCTGCTAAATGGAAAGAGTCGATGGATAGCGAGATCAAGTCCATGTATGAAAATCAAGTTTGGAACTTGGTTGACAATGTGTCGGGTCGTAAGACAGTCGGGTGCAAGTGGATCTTGAAGAAGAAGACCGATGTGAATGGTAAAGTACACACTTTTCAAGCTCGGCTGGTTGCGAAGGGATTCACTCAAACCCCGGGGGTTGACTATGATGAAACCTTCTCACCAGTAGCCAAGATTAAGTCGATTAGGATAATGCTTGCCATAGCTGCATTTCATGATTATGAAATTTGGCAGATGGATGTCAAAACCGCTTTCCTTAACTGGAAGTTGACTGAGGATGTTTACATGAATCAGCCAGAGGGTTTTATAGACACAAAGCATCCTAATAAGGTGTGTAAGCTTGAGAGATCAATCTACGGATTGAAACAAGCATCTCGCAGGTGGAATCTTTGCCTCCATGAGAAAGTCAAAAAGTTTGGTTTCTCTAGAAGTGAAGATGAGTCTTGTGTATATGTCAAGGCTAGTGGGAGTATAGTCACTTTTCTGATGCTGTATGTTGATGACATACTGCTCATGGGAAACGACATTTCGACCTTGCAAGATATCAAGTCTTGGCTCGGGAAGTGTTTCGCCATGAAAGACCTAGGAGAAGCTGCCTACATTCTCGGGATAAGGATACTGAGAGATAGAAAGAAAAGATAAATAGGACTGAGTCAGTGTACATACTTGGAAAAGGTACTAAAGAGGTTTAGTATGGAAAATCCAAGAAGGGAGAGCTACCTATCCAAAGTAATGCCAAGTTGAGTAAGACTCAAAGTCCGAGTACCAATGAGGAAATAGCTGAGATGAGTCGAGTACCTTATGCTTCGGCAGTAGGGTCGATCATGTATGCTATGACATGTACTCGCCCCGACATATCCTTTGCCTTGAGCATGGTTAGTCGGTACCAGGGTAATCCTGGTAGGGCACACTGGATAGCTGTTAAGAACATACTCAAGTATCTGCGAAGGACGAAGAACATGATGTTAGTCCTTGGTGGCAGTGATGACTTGAAAGTAAGTGGATATACAGACGCCAGTTTCCAGACAGATAGAGACAGTGGTCGGTCTCAGTCGGGTTGGGTATTTCTCTTGAACGGGGGAGCGGTCACTTGGAAGAGTTTCAAGCAAGAGACGGTGGCTTATTCAACGTGTGAATCAGAGTACATTGCAACGAGTGAAGTGTCTAAGGAAGCGGCTTGGCTGAAAAACTTTATCGATGACCTTGGAGATGTCCCGAGCATTCAGGAGCCGATGGAACTATTCTGCAATAATGAAGGAGCGCTTTGACAAAGGAACCGCGAGATCATGGAAAGTCCACGCATATCAACAGAAAGTACCATTACATTCGACATCGCATAGAACAAGGTCACCTTCTGGTTAAGAGAGTATTATCAGAAGACAATCCTGCAGATCCTTTGACTAAGGCTCTGAGTAGGATCAAGCACAATGAGCATGCTCGGAGCATTGGACTAAGGGATGATATTAGTTTTAACAATTAGATAGGTTTTGAAACTTGTAACAGTATAAATGTAATTGACTTGGTGATTTAATAATAGAGATTTATTGATGAGTATTGTTTACTACCATTGTCAATTGTTTATTATTGTGTTTCAATTTTGCATGTTTAACTTCCTGAGTAATCTGATTATTCAAAGTTCCACAGTCGATCATATTGTTAGGGAGTAAGTATGAACGAAGACTGTCATGAATCGGTTGTAGATTGTCTAAGGAGTTAGACATTGCAGTAAGACTGCTGCAACGTTCATGAGTACTTAGAAAATAGAGATTTGAGTATTGGATAAACCCGCGCTCAACAGATTGCTTCATGGATTATATCACAAGCAATGTTGAGATGATAATATCTTATGATCTTAAAGTAGAGAAATATGAGTTGTAATTGGCAAGGCAGTTGTTCATTGATAATGCGAAAACGTATCGGTAACTCGGTGTTATAAAACGTATTGTTGTGAGTGATCTGACTGGTAAAAGATAGACCCTGATGGGAAACAAATATCTGTAGGCCTCTTGATGATTTTGAAGTTGATTGAAAGTGTTGGCCAACTAGGACCAAATTGATGTGTTCAATTTGCATTCTTAAAGTCATAAGCAAAATCAGAAATCGAGAAACAGAGTATCAAACCAAGATTGATCTTAATCCATGTCTTGAGTCTGAAAAATATCTTGTTGGACGGAGGATCATCTGATCACTTATCTTTGGACAGAACTGACTGGGTCAGAGTTCGGGAACAGTTTCTAGAAATTGAGATTAATCAGAAGATAAATGGACAGTTAAAGTCATAGACTTATCCAAGTGGGAGACTGTTGGATTAGGTGTCTTAGCCATGACTTATAAATTGTATTTATGTTATTAGTTGAAGCAAAGTCCATTTGGGTTGCCCTGATAGCTGGAGGATTGGTATAAAGTTCAGTAGAGAAAAAGGTTGATTTATTAATTATTTAATAAATCAATAGAAATAAAATAAATAGTTTATTAATATATTAAAGTGATAATATATTAATTAGAAACTATAATAATTAATTAGAAATTAATCTAGAATTAACTGGATTTAATTTAGTGATTAATTTAATTAATTAAAAGTGCAGGAACTGGTTTATATTTATTCAATAGCTGAATAACTGGCCAGCCAGTGGGAGGGCCAAAGTTGGCGAAAATATGGAGGCTCCCTCCATATTGGCGAAACCCTAATTAGGGTTTAGAAGCCTTGGTCCAAATGGTCAATAGGCTTGCCCATTAAGGAGGCTCTTCTAGGGTTTTGACTGTAACCCTTGGAGGCTATAAAAGGCACCTCCTGGCCACCCCAAAACCTGTGCCACCTTCTCAGTATCTCTGGAACTCTGCTGACTTTTCTCCTATTGCTTGGGTGTGACTCCATTTGAGGCAGGAAACTTTTGCTGCTAGCTTCAACAAGAAGAATCAAAGGCCGGTTTTTCTTGATTTTGATCTTTAAAAATTATTGTTGGCCTTAAGTTTTTGTTATATGTTCATAAGATAGAAAAACATAGATCCTCAATTAGGTTGCATGTGAACTTAGGATTTCTAGTTCATTGTTTGCTAACCTTTCATGTATATGCATATGTGCATGTATATAGATTTTTATAAGTGCACATATGTCCAGATGTTTATATCTACATGTATATGTGTATACATATGGGCACATATATGTATATACACATGTGTATACATATACGTATATATGCATATGTGTATGTGTATATGTGCGCATGTGTATATTTTACCATATGTATATATATATATATATATATATATATATATATATATATATATATATATATATATATATATATATATATATATATATATATATATATATGCATATATGCATATACGCATTTATCATAAATGTACGTGTACATGTGTTCTTTCAAATATCAATACATGTGTAAACATATATATGCATATGTGCACATGTGCATATGTGCATAGGTGTACATATTCATATATGTCTATTTTTTTACATGTGTGCATATTTGCATAGATGCATACATATATGTGTCTATGTGCATATGTGTATATGCATGTAAGTATTTTTTTTAGGGTTTTTTTAATATGTAGTTTTATAAATGCATATGTGCATAGGTGTTTATATGCATATAAATGTGTATGTGCACATATACATATATGCCTATATATGATAAAATAGATGTGCATTTGTTCATATGCGTATATGCATGTATGTATTTATTTTAATGATTTTGAATATACATGTATATTAATTTTTATTAATGTTATTGTAGATTTTGGAGGAGTTATCGAGCAAATTGAAGAATTGAAAATTTGAGAAATGAAGACATCATGAATTTTCGTTGTATTTTTTATATTTTTTTATGTAACGTTCATTATTTTTTGTTGTACTTTTTAAATTTTATGTATGTATCGTTAAAAACAATTGTATATTATTGTTTATAATAAAAAGTGTAATTCATTTTTTACATTTAGATATTAAAAATACGCATACGTATATATGAATTGTGAAAATATGCATATATGCATCTGCGAGTATGCATATATACACATGCAAATACATTAATATGTTTTTTAATTTCGAAAATTTGTTTTTTTTAAATTCAAAATTTTTATTTTTTTTTCAAATTTCAAAAATTCTCATATTAAAAAGAACAAAAATCATAAAGTTTTTTATATTTGAAATTTGAATTTGATTGTGCTTATTTTTAGGAATTGATATTCTCTTGCCAAAAATAAAAAAAATCAAAATTATATTAGATTTATAAAATGACGATCAAGCCTTCTTGATTTGGATAAGAATCTAATAGATAACATTGAGTTCTTAAAAGAACCTAACCCTATGTGTGTGTATATATATATATATATATATATATATATATATATATATATATATATATATATATATATATATATATATATATATATATATATATATATATATATATATATATATATATAGTGACAGGTTCAACATATAACCAAATTATACTGGCTAACCATAAACCATGTGAAACTTGTCCATATTCATTTATGAACATATGTTTAGTTATGAACATTTTCATTTATGAACATGAAAATTACATCTGTTTATAAATAAACATAGACAATTTTCAGGTATTTCTATGGTTAGCCAGTATATATATATATATATATATATATATATATATATATATATATATATATATATATATATATATATATATATATATATATACACATACATACATACATACATACATACATACATACATACATACATACATACACACACACACACACAAATATCTATCATCTTACATTTATGATTGAACTTTCAATTACAGACATTTGTCTGTCATCTATACTGATAATATTAGTTAATAGAGACTTTTTTTGTTTTTTCTAGTAGTCAACTCTTGAGGAGGTTTCTTCCGATGAAAAAATCTTGGGAAAATGAGCCTTTTTCAAGTAATGTTTCCGCAGACCTATAGATAATGAACATATCGTTCATTTGACTTTATGTTGAAGTGACACGAAATTACATTTTTTGTCAGTCTATATAAATTAAGATCTATCATGAATAGTCTTTGTGCAACAACCAGAACAATTCTCATTCACACAAAAGATGAAGAATCCACAGGAATTGTTTTAAATAATCTTCAAAACACATACCAATATTTATAACTTTTAACCTTTTTATTAAAACCATATGGAACGTGACAAAACCAGCAAGTGTGTGAAGATGTGAGTTGGGTATATACCTTGATCGTATAATGTACATCTGTTATAGATTCAACCGATGGTAAAAACGAGAACATGTTTTTCAGTGCCACAGTTGAATGAATGAATGGTTATCGACAGGCACTTGTCTCTGTCAACCATGCATACAATTCAACGTACACATACCCTACTCCCTCCCGCTTTTAACATAATATAAAGACAAGACTAACGTCACTATCACACTTATCCCATGTTGGAAACCCTAATCCACTAACTTCCAAACCATTTATTGGTTTTAAACCGACAAACTTACAGCTATTTCTAACCCTAAGATGTTTGATGTGTCCGCGTTTAATATAACCTAATGCCATGTATTCGATTCTTGATAAACGTTACGGTTAAATTTAGTTTAACGGAAAGTATTGACGGAAAAGCAAGCCTAAAAAAGAGTATGAACGATACTGATCAATGGACATTTACCAGGCACATCATATTAATTAGGTAATAGATCGCATATAGATTTAAATAGTTAAAAAGATATTAACAAAACCGATAATATATATAAAAGTAGGTTCTTTTGAGAATGAAAAAATAGTTGAGATCACGAGACTAAATCTGTATCACATATTTTATCATATGCCCCTCTGGTGTTTCGGTGCCACCGGAGAGTTAACGCTGTAACAATATATATATATATATATATATATATATATATATATATATATATATATATATATATATATATATATATATATATATATATATATATTTGAAAGGCAACAAACAATAAATTAAAAAGAAACGCAGCACCAGCCAGGAGCTGGGAAACCGCGAAGGTCAAGACAAGTTACATCACGGTTAAAGCTAATCTAGGGGATAAAACCCACAGTCTCCTATCAATGTTAATTCTAGAGGCCCTTGAGTCGATCCACAAACACGACTCTCTTTGGATTTGACTAAATAAGGCATCCACTGATCTTCGTTTCTCCAGAAAGGTTGCTTCGTTCCAGTGTTGCCAAATAGATGCGATCAAAGCAGCCCCAATAACTCCTAAAGTCTTCTTTTCAGTAGCATCCCTCCCCTCCTCGGCAAGCCAGTCGAGAACTTCATCAATGGAATCTACATTTTTTTCTTTTAAATTCCACCAAAAAATGATTCTGCACCACAGTTCTTTAGCTAAGGGGCAGTCAATGAAGATATGCTTCACAGACTCTTCGAAAGAGTTGCAGACATCACAATTGGAATTTCCTGAAAACGCATTTATCTTAGCTAGGAGAGTTTTCACGCCTAACCTCTCTTTACAAGCTCTCCACACAAGGATGTTTATCTTTTTGGGCACCCATTTACACCACCTGTTCTTCCCAATTATCTCTTGGTTTTTGTTTGTAATTTTTTTTCTCATCCCAGCAACAGTGAATTGCTTCTTGGGATCGTCCACACAAAACCATTTGTCGTCTTTATCTTCAATCGCCACAGTTTGAATTAACGTGAATAGATTGTCCATGTATCGTCCGTTTTCAGTCGATCAATTACCAACGCATTTTAATTTGGATCAAGGTTAAAAACTCTAGGGAATTGTATCTTTAAAGGTTTTTCCCCAATCCACCAGTCGGACCAGAATTTGGTATTTCTACCATTTCCAATCACTTTTTTAATCATCGTTCTCGGATCAAGATTATCAGGTTTGAGATCTTCCCATTGGTTGACAATCTGCTTCCAAGTGTGACCTATTTTTATGTTAACGTTTTCTCCAAAGTTTGAAATCTTTCCATGAATACTGTCAACTATATGAACCCAAAGAGCAGTAGTTTCATTTTTGTATCTCCAACACCATTTACAAAGAAGTGCTTTATTAAGGTCTTCCATAGAACCAATTCCTAAGCCGCCTTTCGCCTTGTCCACCAACACGTCCTCCCATTTAATCCAAGGGATCCGTCTATTCTGTTGGTCTCCTCCCCAAAAGAAGGTTCTTCTCAAGCCCTCCAGAATTTTCAAAGTACCTCTTGGCACTTTATACAAGGAGAGCATGTAAGTGCCAAGGCTTCCTAAGACACTGTTGACAATCGTGTGTCTTCCACCACAAGATAATGTTTTGACTTTCCAATTACTCATCCTTTTCTTGAATTTCTCTATTAATCCCCTCCATGGCTTTTTTGATCGCATATTTATGCCGATGGGTAATCCGAGAAATGTCGTAGGCATCTTTTCAATTTTGCAACCAATGACAAGCGCCATATCTTCCAACCGATTCTGATCTATGCCGATGCCAAATAACGAACTTTTTTCCAGATTGACCTTCAAGCCTGCAGATTTTTGAAAACAAAACAGAATCCGGACCAAGTTGAGGACGTTTTCTACGGACCACTCGCCAAAGAATATGGAGTCGTCTGCAAAAAAAAAGATGGGTTAATTTAACTTTATTTTCTCCAACTTCGATTCCTTTGAAGGAACCAATGTCAGAGGATTTAGATATAGCTGAGTTTAAGCCTTCCATGACTAATGTGAACAAAAAGGGGGCGAGTGGGTCTTCCTGACGGAGTCCTCTATGAAGAGAAAATTCAGAAGTGGGGCTTCCGTTGACGAGAATGGAAGAAGATCCCGAATTCAAGCATTCCTTAATCCATTGTCTCCATTTCCAACCAAATCCCTTTTGGGACATAATCGAATCCAAGTACTTCCAGGAAACAGAGTCATATGCTTTCGCGATATCTGATTTGAATATGAACATTGACTTCTTTTTGCATTTAGCCCAATCCATAACCTCGTTAACAATCAAAGGGCCATCTAGAATTTGTGTATATATATATATATATATATATATATATATATATATATATATATATATATATATATATATATATATAGATATATATATATATATATATATATATATATATATATATATATATATATATATATATATATATATATATATATACATTATTCATATATGATTTTCACCCCTACCATCTGCATCACCTTCGTCATCACTACCACCGCCGCCACTACCACTACCGCCACCATCACCGCCACTAACACCGCCACCACCAACCACCACCACCATCGCTAATGCCAAATCCACCACCTGTATCACCATCACCACCACCTCGACTACCACCACTACTACCACCTTTACCACCACCTCCAGCACCCCTTCCACCGCTACCACCACCCATCGCCACAACTACCACCTCAATCACTGCCACCGCCACCACCACCACCACTTTTGCCACTACCCTCCGCCACTTCCACCTCCACCAACACCACCACCTTACTAACACCGCCACCACCCACTACAAACATCATCATCATTGTCGCCACCCTCTACCACCATCTTAACCACCCCAACCATATATGTCTATTTATAAGTGATTATTCATATATATATATATATATATATATATATATATATATATATATATATATATATATATATATAATATATATATATATATATATATATATATATATATATATATATATATATATATATTCATAAGTGATTATATGAATAACCATATATGAAGAAACCATATATAACTAATCATATACCCTTATCATAAGGATTGCCTCGCTATCTTTGGGCTAAGATCATGCATGGTACGATTGACAGCGACGCTATCTCTATAGATATCGCCGCTATCCGCCGTTAACAACAAAAATGCCCTAATTTCAAAGGGGTTTTCATATCTCCATGAGATTTATATTATTTCTTCATTAGTAGTATCGATCAAGTATTTTTAAGAAAACCAAAAGAAGTTCATCATGACAAATAAGATAGAAATTAAAAAATGATTAGATCATAACAATCAAGTCAAAGTGGAGTAAAAATATGGAGAATTTGTTTTTAGATGGAAACTATTAGTTTCGCACCCGCACGTTGCAGCGGGGTGTCATATTAAAAATATAGTACTAAAAGTACAATGTTATAATGGGTAGATAATTTCAAAATACGAATGGTTTAATAAACAAATGAAAGTACACTACGATAATGAAAATTTTTCAAAACAGAATGTTATGAATAGGAAATATAAAAAACATCCAACGTTAATATCTTTCTATCAGTAAGTTGTCTTTGAATACTAACTTAATATAATAATATGATCCATAAAAACAGTTAATGGTCTAACCAATGTATAATGTCGTAATAAAAAAATTTAAAGTAAATTATTATAATGGAGTATATATATTTTTCCAAGGCTTCACGTATTGGTATAGAAAATTTATGTATATATATTAAGCATAACATAATATAAATTATTAATACGATTAATTATGCATAAAAGTACAATTCTTAGTAAAACAAAATGTAAAAAAAACAAGTGAACACAAAAGTTTGAAAAAAGTAGGTTTTGAAATTTTATTAATACATTTGATTATGCACAAAAGTGCAATTCGGTTACGGAAAACGAAAATTAAAAAAAAACAATGGGACACAAAAATTTGAAAAAATAGGTTTTAAAAAATTTATTATTACGAATAATTATGCACAATAGTGCAATTCAATTAGTAAAAACGAAAAGTAAAAAAGCCATGGAACACAAATGTTTGAAAAATGTATGTTTTAAAAATTTTAATAAAACGTTGTAAAACAATTTTGACAATATAATATTAGGCTCAAGTGTAAAAGAAGCAAACCAAATTCTTAAAAACAATTAGAAATTTAGCTAAAACTATAAAAAGAAAAAAAAATTCAGGTAAGTTTTATAACTTTATGAAAATTTGGATAGAAATTGTAAATAAGTGAAAGCCGAAAATCAAATATATTCAAAGGTAGATCTATATACACTATATGGATCCACAAATTGGAATATGTTGTCAACGTGGTATGTTATGGTCGAAAAGAAAATTAAATAGCTTAAACTAAATAAAAATATTAAAATATTAAATCTAGTCTTATCTTTGAAAAATTCAGCTTAGACTAATTAATTTTTTTAAATATTAAATTTATTATTCACACAATGTTAAAGAACATACATAAAAACAAATATTTAAAAAAGTAATTTTAAAAAATAAATTAATTTCATAAAAATGATTTCTTAAACAATAAAGTTGTACAAATAAGTTATAAAAATATTTTTCTATAAACAGTACGTTTTGAATTTAAAGAATAACTTTTTAAAAAAATATAAAAACAATATTGAAAAAAAATTGTTTTAAAAAAATTGTAAAAAGAATGTTATAAAAAGTACTTTTTAAAAGTTATAAAAATAGTTTTATGAAAGAAAAACTAAGTTATAACTTTTTTTGTAAAAAAGTATATTCCTATAATTGATTAAATAATTGGAGAAAATTTATAGATTAAATATTTAATTAGAAAAAAATGGGCTGAAATTTCTAAGAAAAAAACTTGGAGGAGGGCGGTGGTCGGATTTGAGAAAATGGTGTGCCAAAACAGAAAAATAAAGAAATTGATGTTTGAGTTGCAGGAATCGAACCAAAGACCTCTGGTTTAAAGTATCATTGTTCAACTGTCAAGCTATGAAGGAGTTTTGCTTAAATATCGTAACTTAAGTTATATAAACGCAGTCGAAAACGAATAAAAAAAATAATATAGTTATTATTCATCCGTTGCTTTTTACTAGTAATAGAATTAAGGAAACGAGAGTCAAAGTAGAAAAAAATATATAATATGTATCGAAATTATATATATATATATATATATATATATATATATATATATATATATATATATATATATATATATGTATATATATATATATATATATGTATATATATATGTATATATATATATATATATATATATATATATATATATATATATATATATATATATATATATATATATATATATATATATATATCATTCATTTGCTATTAGATAGATATCAATATTGATGTGTTTCAAAGGAAAAAAACTTTACGTTTTAATATTCACAGTTTAATAACTAGAAATTTTATTATATTGTGAATAATATAAAACGTATTAAAAATAATAAAATTTATTAAGTTTAGTGTATTTTTCACGTAATAAACAAGTGTAAAAAAAAAAACTTGTTTCTTAATGTGTGAATATCGGTTCACATGGTTGTTAACCTTTTAGTGGTTCTGGTTTGATCCATTTTATATATATATATATATATATATATATATATATATATATATATATATATATATATATATATATATATATATATATATATATATATATATATATATATATATATATATATATATATATATGCAAAAGTGAATATATGGCTGTCATGTATCTAACATTATATATAGAACTTATTAAAACGACATAGTATTAATTAAATTCATCAAAACAACCCTTGATTTTCTCCTAATTCCTCTCCACTTTACACCTTTTCTTCTCTCGCATGCATAGAACGTATCTTCTTCACTCCTCCACGTTCTTTTTCTTATTACGTTTTCCTTTCAGTTGCTTGCTACATACATAGAGAAACGAAAAATATATCCGAAATTAGTAAATCAAAATTGGATCTTGATGGTAGACTTTGCCGCACATGGCAAAAAAACGATAATCATAAAAGTAAGGATTTGGTTTATGATCATTAATGCTAAGTGTCATGCTTTTTATATTATGTATTCCCTTAAAATTCCCATTCAGTTTGCTACGGATGAATCGATTAACATGGGGTGTTGCAAGAGTTTTGGATTATTTTCATAGATATCGCTTAAATATCAATTTAAATTCATACGAATTATGAAGGAACCTATACATTTAAAGATCTGCTAAAGTCGGACGAACTATTCCTCAACGATTATGATAATTCACGGCATGATCCATGGATGCTGCAATTGAATTAAACTAGTGTAATTTTCCCGCGCGTTGCTGCGGATAAATTTCTATGAAAAAATTTAAAAAAAGGCTTGTTAGTTTGTATAAACGAAAAAGTATTTAAAAAGCCATGTAAAATTTCTAAAAAACAAATTTACTTAAAAATTGTAAAAGAACTTGTTCAATTGAAAAAAAAGGAAATTTGAGGAACATAAAACAAAGATATAAAAAAACTGGGAAAATTTGTAATGTTACTTGTGAAACAAAATGTAATCGAAGTTGTAAAAATAATTTTAAAAAAATTGTAACAAATTAAAGAAAAAAAGTTAATTTTTTAAAAGATGTAAAAAAATTTGAGGAAAACTTGGCGAAAATGTTGACGTTAAATTTGTAAAAGATATTAAAAGTGGACCAAAAATATAATTAAAAAAAAAGCTATATGAAACTTATAAAAAATATGTGTATCAAATTTGTAATATGGGTGAATGTTATAGAAAATGAAATTTTGAAAGGGGGAAGAGACATATCGAAAAAAAAAAAATAGGAAATGAAAAAGGAATAAAGAGTGATAGAGGTGGGAATCGAACGTGAATCCCTTCCTTGTCTTCCAATGCTACAAACCGGTAGAACAAATTTTTTTTTTATCAGTTTTGCAAACAAATAATTTTAAATACAAAAAAAGCGCAGGTTAGCAAAACCCACAAATGAACAGTAAACGGCTCACTTTAAGGGCAAGAATTATATATATATATATATATATATATATATATATATATATATATATATATATATATATATATATATATATATATATATATATATATATATAATTAAAGCCATAGAACACAATAAAATATACCAAAGCTTATAGAAAATATAAACTAAGGAAAGAATGTAGAAATATTTGATTTGATATAACGTAAAACTACGTAGTTTTGTAGGTTCTATACCTAACATTGGATACATAACAGCCATATATATATATATATATATATATATATATATATATATATATATATATATATATATATATATATATATAATGAGAACCTTTTTTTTCGTGAGAACTTGAGAACTTCTAAACTAAAATCGTTTTTTCAAAAAAATTACTTAATGCATTAAGTTGATTATATTTAAGACCTTTCGTCAAAAAAAATTGAAATAAAATGCGCATATAAGAAATGTGCATATGTGTATTTTTGTGCAAATGTGCGTATGTGCACATGTGCACCTTAAAAATCAGTTGAACCATCGAACCGATTGAACGACCGACTTAGTTTTTTATAAAATCATATATAATTATTGATAAAAGGTAATTGAAAAAATAAAAATTTAGATATACAAAATACATAATATGGTAGATAATTCGGTTTATTTTAGCAACTCGCAGACGTTAAAAACAAACAATCTTCTTCTTACATATTGCAAACATTTGGTCCACCTCTTTTTCTACAGATGTCTGCAGATGTGGTCCACATACTGCAGACCTTTTACCTCTTAAAAAACAAACACCACATAAGTGGAGGAGAACTGATCATCTTGGGGTAAGGAAGAAAAGCAACTCGATTTTCTGTTCGCTAGCGAGTGCGTGTAGACATCTTCAGTACGGTAAGGCAGGATTATTGGCTTCCTTGTCTGATACTCATATAATAAAGGAGAAGATGGTGGATGATGTTTTGATTGTTCGAGAGTTCCCGGATGTATTACCTGATGATTTGCCTGGAGTGCCTCCCGAGAGGCAGGTGGAGTTTTGTATTGATCTGGTTCCGGGCGCAGCTCCGATAGCTAAGGCGCCGTATCGCTCGCACTGCTGGAGATGCTAGAGTTGTTTAGTCAGCTGTAAGAGCTTTTGGAAAAAGGGATTCATTCGACTCAACAGCTCCCCCAGGGAAGTGCGACTTCTGTTCGTGAAAAAGAAGGATGGGTCCCATCGGATGTGTATTGATTATCAGGAGGTGAACAAACTCATGATCAAGAATATGTATCCATTGCCTAGGATCAACGATTTATTTGACTAGCTCCAGGGGTCTTGGTGGTTCATCAGATGAGGATTAGGGAAGAGGATGTATAGAAAACAACGTTTCGGACGAGATATGGTCATTATGGATTTGATAAACCAGGTCTATAGACCCATGTTAGACCAATCGGTGATTGTGTTTATTGATGAAATATTGGTTTACTCACGGAGTAAGGAATTGCATAAGATTCATTTGAGGGAAGTCCTAGAGATGTTAAGGAGGGAAATGTTCTACGAAAAATTCTCAAAGTGTGATTTATAGTTAAGGGAGGTTCAGTTCCTCGGGTGTAACACTAGTTTTCATAAACAAGGGTAAAATGCTAATTTTAAAAGGAGCCGAGCAGATTTTTTTGAACCGACAAATATTTTGACACCTAACCTAATATCCTTCTAACCTAATCCACCTAATCCCCTAGTAGGATTTGAACCCAGGACCTCAAGGAGGCCAGAAATTCAACTTTGCTGCTGGACCATAAGGGAGCAGAGCAGATAGCGGCGATATATCAGTTGGAAAGCGATGCTATCTGTTGGCGATGAGATAGCGATGCTAAGTGTATAGTTAGCGATGCTATCTACGAGCTGGACAAAAGGTGTTTTAAACAAAAAGTCGGTTATTTTGGTGGGGATATTCCCTCAATATTTTCAGAGAAAAAGGGTAGTCGATCACCGAAGCTGGAGGGACGAGAATTGAGTTAAAAGACTCGGAAAATGAAGAAATTGGATGTGTTGATTTCTTCCCCAAGGTATACTTCAATTCCTTTGAGATGTTGCTGATTTTCAACCAATGCTAAGTGATAATAAGAGTTTGATTTCCATATAAAAGTGTTTTGGGGTTGATTCAGAGGTTAGGATATCTCTGAGAGTCAAAAAGGGATTGATAGAGGTTGAAACCCAGGCTTAAATAGTGATTTGAGGTGTACGTCGATAGTGGCGCTATTGATGAACATAACGACGCTATCCTTAAAGCTCATAGATAACGACGCTATCTATAATGATAACAGCGTTATCTATGCTGAATTTGGAAAATGGCTTGTTTTAGGTCCCTAAAGTTAGAGCAGTTTTACCAATGTCTGAATGTGTATATTATTGTGATAATAAATAGTGATTGGGGTTCCTGGGGACGAGAACGAGCTTGGAGCGGGAAGATCCTAATTACACGTCTATCGAGGTAAGTAACCCTGCCTAGCATGTTAGTTGTGATAAGTGTGTATTATGTGGTGTGTAATATATTGTGTACATATTGTGCAAATAGCTGTGTAAGTGATACTACCATCGAGAATTGGTAGTGTGTTGTATAGTGTGTAAAGGTGATGAATTTGGAAGTTCGCGGGGTTATGCGTGGAGTTAGGAATTGGCACGAGATGAGGACTTCGTGAACATGAGTTAGCCGTTAATCTAGAGTTAAAAAGGGGATGTGTATCAGTGTGTGTGGTTTCTAGGTGTTGTGGATATTTACATAACTGCATAATGAGTACCATGTAGTCATGACATTGAGCATATGTGGCTTAGAGTTGTCACATAATAGGATCTTTGTGATAGGGATGTTGGGGGACATCTGTGCGACCACATAACAGGTACCTTGTGGTTGCAATTTGGGCCTTACGGTCCATAAGTGTTGTGAAGGCCTAAGTAGCCCATTTAGGGCTTAGTGGCCGAGGGATTAGGTTTAAGCACCCAATATATGTTGTGATGACTTTAATGGCTGACAGTTCTATCACACATACAGGGGGTATAAGGTGAGGCTTTGTGACTCAAGACCGTGGGGGTTGATGAGGGGATGGATAGCTGATTTGAGGAGTTGTGAAAGAGCAAAAGGGTGTGATATAATATGGTGGTTCTGTAATTATGTGTGATGACTTTATTACTTGTGGTTCCATGATTGTGGTGTTTTACGTGTAGTGCTGTGAATGTTTTTATATTATGCTATTGTATGGTTGCTCATTAAGCTTTGTAGCTTACGTGTTTGTGTTATGTTGTATGCAAGTTAGGGATTAGTAGCACCCAGCTCTGATCGTGGGATCGATCATGAAGATATCTGCTTGTGATTCTGGGACTCGAATATACCTATTTTGTGTTTATAATGATTTAATGTGTAAATGTTTGTGTATACTCGGTGTCGAAAATCGGGCGTTATAAGTTGGTATTTGAGCCGTGGTTTAAGTGAACCAGGTGTTTGTAACATATTTTCCTAGACTTAAACCATAGGGAATAGTGGGCATTTAATTTAATTATGTGATGTAACTAACCTAGTTGTTTGGGTTCGAAGATGGTTAATACTAGGAGTAATCCGGGTTGTGGGGATACCCTGCGGGGAGCTCCACGAGGAGGTCAGAATCAGTCGCAGAGCTCAGTGTATAGAGAGTCAAGGGACACAAGCAGAGGATCCGCAGGAGTTATGGGCAATAGTCGCTAGTTGTCCGTGAGTTGTTACCTACTATGTTAAATACTCAGGGAGAGATTGCTGGAAAAGAGACGCATGATAGGCCTCTGGCAGGTGAAGGTCAGAGCAGGGAAGGAGCAGTTGCAGGTGACATCATCGTAGTCGTTGATACGGTTAAAAATATAAGATTTAATACCTTACAAGCACACTAGCTAAGTGGAAGTAAGGGTCGATCCGTGGAGTCGGTGGTTGAATATATGTGTTCGAAATTAACCTAACTATAGTGTCACTCTATAGTTGGCGACGTTCCATACACTTCACAGAATCCAATCCAAACGAATACTGAAAGCATAAACTAATGATTATCAACTAATACAGCTAAACTTAATCCAAATTAAACTAAGATGTTCTGACCCCGAGCTATACTTAGAAAATCAGAATCATCAACCAATTCAAACAATCAATCAAACAACTAAAAAAGCAATAAAGCATTAAACGAAATTAACAACTAAAATAACTAAAACCAATGATTGCATTAAACTAAAGAAAATTCAAAAGTCGAATGTTGCTGACTTCAATCAGAATCCAATCCCGACACGTTCCAGCGAGTTCCACAATCCAGAACCGTTGGAAACGAGCGACAAACAAAACCGAAAACCAAAGAAAATAAACTAAAACTATGAAAATACCAATACTCGATCTCTAAAATCCGAAAATACGAGTCGAAGGGGCCTGAGTTCCACTCCAAGGTCGGGTCTTCGCTCCCGAAACACGAACTAGATGCCTCTATTTATAGTTGCGAAATCTGACTGGTCGCGGCACGTATAGGTGAAAACTGCGGCGCAACCTTATCTCTAACCCCAATATTCGCTTTTTGAATGTCAAACTCATCATCCGTTCATTGACTTTTCGCGACGCGCGTCTACCTCAGTCGGCGGCACACATGTCTTTTCGTCTAAAAATAGACTTCATCCCAAACTTCACCATTTTGTACGTATTTAACCCCTATATTCAACATATTTCGCACACAAGCACTAGACACAAAAACGTGAGTATATAACAGTTTACGAGATATATTTCATTCAGAATAGGGCTCAACAACGACTAAAATACTTGATATTAGTAGGCATCATCAAACACCCTACACTTGTGCCTAGCTTGTTCCCAAGCAAGTGAGTTTTTTAACAAATTCTAACTAAAACTCAAATATCTTTGAATGCTTTCAGTTTCAAAGTTTATTATTTCCAAAAGTTAGATAAAAAATGATTTTTCAGAAAAATTCCCAGAATACTCTTTGGAAATCATGACTTTCTAAAGAACCCTTGATTACAAATTTTCAGTTCACCGGGATGCACTTACTCATTCAGATTCTAAAGACCGTTAAAGAACTATCCATGACTTTCAATATTGTCCGTGTAACGAGCTTTTTAAAATACTATCTCAGACCAGACGATCTTAGGTAGTAAGGTGCATAAATGCCCTTTCAGGGCCACCCGTTTCGAACCTACCGGCTCGAATAACAAAGGCCACTGATTGACAATTCCTTTCTGAATCCTAATCCTAAAATATTCTAAATCTAGAATTTTATAACTCCTAAAACTCAACTTATTTAACTAAACCATAGCATGCTAACAACTAAATAGTATCTCTTGAAAAATACTAATGCTAAAACACTCAAAACCTATTCGTTTCTAAGTTACAAGTTCTTAATTTTTTTTGAATTTTGCTAAAATTTTGAAAATTACTTGTTTTTCGCAAACATTTCAAAAATACTCTTTCGACCGTCCACACCCCACACTTAAAACCGTACAACGTCCCCGTTGTACATAAAATATTTAAAACAAGGGAGAAAGAGTTACCCCCTTAGGAACGGTAGACTGCTTGCTTGTCGGAACCAATATGACAGGGTATCACAATCGCACCTCGTGGTATGACTGTCCGAAGTTGTGGCGCAACAGTGAACACTAAATGACAAGTGTAGGGGTACGGTGACCCTACACTTCCATGATACAACTCTTCGGTGGATCTCATTGGTACTTGCATACAAGAACACTTAACAAACACATTAAACCTAAAAAGCAAACATAAAAATAATAGTAGTAAGTTCTGTACAATGTTTTAAAAAATATGCAAAAGAAAAATACAATCACTCATCACCGTGATGCTGCGTACATTAAACCTAAAAAGCAAACATAAAAATAATAGTAGTAAGTTCTGTACAATGTTTTAAAAAATATACAAAAGAAAAATACAATCACTCATCACCGTAATGCTACGTTCCCAATGGACCAACCTCATCGTCCTGGTGTCGAGGGGGAAAGGGTGGTATCTCGTGTATAACGAGCTGTAACATGATCAACCGCTGAGTTTCCGCCATCCAGCGCTGCTGGGCCTCCAGGCGTGCCATCATCGCAGCAAGTTCCTGCTAGGCAGCCTGCACGTCTACAGGCTGAGGTGCTAGGCGTGGCTGAGGCGGTGATTGGACTGGTGCCTCCACTCTCCACCGCTGAGCGGGTTGGAGCAACGAGTGCTCCTCCTCCTCATCATCGGTCGTACCCGGTACATGCCCATTCTCAAAAGCTGGAGCACCTTCATGGTCTCCAAATAACGTCCCTGAGCTTGAGTGGATGATGTCAGGGCCAGGTGGGCAAGGACATCGACAGTGAGAATGCCGTAAGATCGGGCCAATCGTGTGACATAATGGCCACCAGCCATCGGGCTCTTCGCGCCCGTGTACGAAGCTCTGGATGTTAGAAAGCCGGCCAAGGAGAATGGCAGGTTGAGGAACCTGCTGGGGTCTGAAAGGGCCCACATGTAATACATGCGTCGTGGGACACCTTCTTACATTCCCTCATGTGTGTAATGGAGGTGGATATGATCCGGTGCATCAGTCGGTGTAGCGGAAAGCGGAACTGGCTCTCCTTGGCCCCGCCAGCATCGAACCTCTTGTTGGACATCGCTGCCCAAATGACATCATCTGAATCTTTCTGTGGGTTGTCGGTGATGCAGGCAGCCAGGAAAGGCTGGAAATGAATGCTGCCGATCTCTGCCTCAGTATATATCCCGGTGCGCCTGGCAAAGTCCCGAAGCGTACACTCCCGGCTCTGTCCTCCCAGTCTAAATCGGATCAGGTGGGCCCTAGGCTCGTGTGAAGCTGGAGCGTAGGCGCATGTCGAAAAGAACTCAAGCGTGAGATCCTTGTACACCACGTCGTCCTCCTGGGCCAAGAGCCTGTCCCAGCCCTGACATGTGAATGTAAATTCCCTCTCCGCGTGAGTCCAAGTGCGGTGGAGGAAGGGCAACAGCTGAGCCCAAAGTCCCATCTTGGTCAGCACGGCTCGGTCAAAGTGTATCGCTGGAAGAACCGGACACGTGTTAATAGCCCGGAGCCGACTCTGGTAATGCTAGGTCTCCTCTAATATGTCGGGAAACTGAAGGAACGGGTGATCCGGCATATAATCTATCTGCTGCTGAGCCATCTCGAAAACACAAGAAAGAAGCGAGAAAATGAAGGATTGATCGGATCTCTGTTTTACCGCGACGTGGTGTGAAAATGGAGCGACGTGGGTAATGCGTACCTGATATGGCGGTTCCATCCGATCAAATTCCGCGGCGTGAAGAGGGTTTACGCACGGCACGCGCTCGAAAAATAAACCCCTGCGCATCGGGTTTGTTGAAACACGCGCGGCGTGTTACTTCCCTTGATGCGTCATGACCTTCAATATTTGCCAATCCCCAATTTGTTGACCCCACACTTGCTTCAGGCCGTACTTTTTAATGATGATGATGATTACTTTTCCTTAATTACCTCGAAAACATAACCTAACCTATCTACAGGATGGGTTGCCTCCCACCAAGCGGTAAGTTTAACGTCTTCAGCCAGACAGTGCTGCTTTTCATTCTTTCTTTGACACCAACTTCCCGATTTCTGGTGCAACGTCGTGCACGATCGTAGCCATCAATGTTGTCCGTTGTGTCATCCTATCGCTTACATGGTTCATCCACTGCTGCTACGCATCCAGGATCTGAAACACCTTTGATTCCCTATTCCTTGCGTCTTTTGCATACGCCTGATGTCTCTTCTTCATCACTTCTATCATTTCTAAAAGTTGCAGCTTATCAACCGATGCAAGTGGATGCTCTTTTGCTTTCTAGAGGATTTCCTCATCCTTACCTTCATTGTCCCGGTTCTCATTCTTTCCGTTCCTTCCATCCATTCTAGGTATCATCAGAGGTCTACCATTCATGTATCGATTTACATATCCTAGTGGAAGTGTCATCAGGCACCCGAACCTATTTAGCCTTCGTTTCCTTGTATCAAAGGTGATGTCCAAATCACCTGTCTTACGGTCCATAATAGCTCCAGCTGTTTTTAAGAATATATGTCCAAGATTAATGCCGGTGCATCCTCCAAACTTTCGTATTCCATGACTAAGAAGTCTACCAGGTAAAAGAAGTCACCCACTTTAACAATCACATTTGTTAGTTTGCCTCTTGAAACTTTTTTGGATTGGTCTGCCAATTGTAAAACCATCCTTGCTGGCTACAATTCCTCGTTCTTGTACTTGTCATATAAGTAGCCAGGTAAAATATTCACACTGCCCCCAGATCTAACAGTGTGTCCCAGATGATCACATCACCGACATTAACAGTAATGTATGGAGAGCCGGGGTCTTTCTCTTTTTTAGGCAATGTACACAACAAAGCGTCACTTGCCTTGACTGTATGGCGCACCTTTTCTGGTGTGTGGACCTTGACCTTTTCTTTCTCTTTGCACATCTCCTTTAAGATCATTGAGTCTTCTGGAGCGTCTTTTAACTCGTCCCACAAAGGTTGGTTGATAGACGGTTCACTTGGTGCACTTTGCTTCCTTTTCGACCTTGTGGCTTTTTTCTTCTTCTTAAGACCAACTACTTTTGATTGTTCTTCCTTTTGAATACATTCGTCCTTGTTTTCCGTCCCCATCAGATCTTCCACAGTTACCTTTCTACACACTTTCTCGGGTATGCAACTATCCACTGCGTTTACATGTTCCTTTCCAGCCCGTTGAGTGTGATTTGGATTCACCTCCGTATCGCTGGGAAGCTTACCACTGTCTCTTTTCCTTTGATCTTCTACTAGTTGAGCGATTTGCCTTTCCATATTAGCAATTGCTTCCGAATTGGCTTACGTTTGCTATTGGCTTGCGGCCATGAATTCGTTCATCTTTTTGATCAAGTCTGCCTGAGTTTCTGGAGCATTGTTATTATTGTTGGGCATGCTCCTATTATTGTTGCTACTACTTGGACCATTGTTGGCAGGTTGGAATTGACGTTGCTGATTGGCTGGAGGTCCTTGGTAATTGTTCTGACGGTTGTATGCTTGATTATTACCATTGTAATTCTGGTTCCCCTGATTATAAGGTCTATACGGTCGTCCGTTATTGTATTGGCCTTGACCGTATACCTGGTTCACCTCCTACGGCCTTTGTCCTTGCTGATTGTTTTGTTGCTGATGATTGATTTGGCGGTCCCTGCTGAAGTGTTGCCATCAACCGATTGAATTTCTTGTTCAGGTCCCCAATCTCCTTTTTAACTTCTTTCTTCCATTCAGTATCGACCCCCATAGCTGCTGCTGACGATGTATTGACCGGCTTCCTTGCTGAATAATTTGTTTTAGAACCATTGCTCAGATGTTCTAAAAATCTCCAAGCTGCGTCCGGGTCTTGCATCATAATGGTTCAGCTTGATGATGCGTTTATCATAGCTTGATTAGTCGTGTCCACCCCATCATAAAAGAACTTGACGAGCCGCCACCTCGGAAACTCGTGGTACAGACATGATCTCATTAATTCTTTGAGTCTTTCAAATGCGTCATGAAATGCCTCTCCGGGTTTTTGTTGGAAGTCCTGGATTGCCCTCCTGATCTCTGAAGTCTTGCTGGCTGGATAAAACTCCTGTAGGAACCTTGTCTTGAGCTGCTCCCACGTGGTGATGCTACTTGGTTGCAGAGACGTGAACCAATATTTGGCCTTATCCTTAAAAGTGAATGTGAATAATCTTAACCTAAAGAAGTTCCTATTTGCATTCCTAGGGATATTGGCATTTGCTTTCACTAAGAATTCATACAAATGGTTATATGGGTCGTCTTGCCTATATCCTCTAAATTCTGGTAGTACTCCTAGTAGCTAAAGCCTAATCTCTATTTGGTTTTCAACATTATCTGGAAAGTAGATTGGCGATTCATCGTCATACTCCTGCGGTTGGAAGTGTGACGCAACCGATTGCCCGATCGATTGAGCAAAATACAAGGGAGGAACGAAATTACCGTTATTGTGCATGTCATGGTTGTAATATTGTTGTCCCTGCCATTGATTCTGGTGTTGCTGTTGTTGTTGCCTCGGAGGTCCCTGACCTCGGTTCCATTGCTGGTTCTGGTTGACGGGATTGTTCGGCATCCATCCTTCGTCTTCGTCATCATATCCTTGATCTCTAGCTTGATATTGATATTGCTGTTGTTGTTGTTGTTGTGGTTGTGGTTGTATTCGTGGTTGGGGTTGAGGTTGAAGAATATGTGGTTGAGTTTTAAGAATTAGGAATGGTTGTGGTTGTGGAACTTGCACTGGCTGACGTGGACGCAGGGTACCAACACGGGCCGGCACTCCCCATGTCAACACAGCAGATGCAGGATTCCCAACAGGGGTTATGGTTGGTTGACTCAGTGGTGGAACAGTAGCCTGAGTACATGGTGGAATAGGTGTAGGGGCTGAAACTACACCACCACCACTACTAGTAGAGGCTTCATTAAAATTTGTTGAAACCAGGGGCACAAACGGCTGCCCCATTACCTCGCCTGTCTAATATCTTTGACTGTAATATCATCAAGACTCATATTGACTAATCGCCTACGTACACAATTTCTTTGCGCGGTGAAAACGCCTAGTAGTATCAAGTATTTTAGTCGTTGTTAGACCCTATTCTTGGTGAAAATATATCATATATGCATTGGTATTTCTCACTCACGTCAAAAAGCTAAGGCGGTAGAAGAAATTCAAACCACGAGAAAACGGGGATAAGGCTCTATGCACGCCGCATGTATCAGATCTGCACGTCGCGACTTCTTATTTTTCACAACTATAAATAGAGGCTTTTAGGTCAAATTCCGCAGGCGAAGATCAGACCCTAAGGTGGACTTACGGCGACTTTGACTCAAGTTTCGATATTTCAGCAACCCATTGTGGTATTTTCATGTTTTTACTTAGTTTTAAATATTAGTTTAGGTGTTCTTAGCTTGTAGCTTGGTGCTTCTGGATAGTGACAACCAGTAGCAGTATGTTATATCTTATTATTTTCGTATGTTACTGTTTTGAACCTTCTGGATTGGAGTTTAATCAAGTTAATCATTCAGTTCATGTTGGTTTGCATTACTTACCTTTATTTATGCTTTATTACTTTGAATGCTTTTGGATTGTTCTTGTTTGTTTCTGATTCTGAGATTTGTTTCTGATTCCAGTAAGCAAACTTAGTTTAGAAATTCGATTTAGTTTAGTTTAGTTTGTGTTAGATTTGGTTTTTAGCAATTGTTTGGAAATTGTGTTTTTGGATTGTTTTAGGAAAGTAGAAGTTAGTCCCTCTGTTGAGTATATTTGTGATGAAGTGCTGACGTATCCGAAGTCCTCCTCAAAAGACCTTTTGAAGAAAAACCACAAAGTAATAAACAAACAGAAAACCCCGAAGTCTGAAGAATCCGAAGGGTATCACCTAGAGGATCCGAAGACTTCCAGCTGTCAAACCAAAGTGCACGCGTGGTTGCAGACTACGTGGTGCATGATCCTGTCTTTCTATTGGATAGTACATCTGATAGAATCTTTTCTAATAAAGTAATTGTACTATGCGTATCACTGATTGAGTATAAATATCAGTGATACCATACCATGTTAGCATGCGAGATAGTAAGATCATAACTTCAATAGCAAAAACTCCATTGTAAAACCCAAGTTATTAATCAAGCATTCGGCATATGTTATCCATTTCATCTTGTTCATCTATTTGTGTTAGAATGCTTGTGTATGATTGTTAAATCCTTATATTATTATTAGAATCATAGTCACAATTTAACTCAAAATCAATTTCAATATTTAACAAGTGGTATCAGAGCGGGTCAGATCAAAAACCTGTTCATAGAGCCTCATTTCTTGTTACAGTTCTAGATCTGAATCGTTTCTTAAATCTAGTATTCCACAACTGTTACAAATCTCTATAACACGCTTTTACTGAAAAGATCCTATTGAAATCAATTCAAAATGACTGATTCTACTACTACCTATGCCAACATGCTCAATTACGCCAATCTAATTGGTTCATCAACAAAAGCTCCTGTGCTCGTTCCAACCTACTACGATTACTAGGCAGATCATATGAAGGACTACTTGGAAGGACTTGATGATGCAAAAGACATCTGGAGATCAGTAAAGGATGGGCCTCACACTGACATAGAAGGAAGGTTCATTAACCTTGATGATGTTGAAGGCGGTGGAGTTCTAAATGCCACAGACCTAAGGAAAGTGAGGAATGACGAAAGAGCAATGCGTGAACTGCGAAGTGGACTTGGTCCTAATGTTCGTCATCATATTTCTGGTGCAAAATCTGCTAAGGAAATTTGGGATCGTTTAGCTGTCCGCTTCGCTGGTGACAATACATTACAATCAAGTGTCGTTCAGGAGGTATTAGCTGACTTTGGCAACTTTAAGCAGCATGAAAACGAGAGTCTGGAACAAGCTTATGAGCGCTATAGCAAATGGTGTATGATCTGGAGAAATATGGTGAAACCCGAAGCCAACAGGAGATTAACATAAAATTCCTCTACAGCTTAAGGCCTGAATGGAGACCTATCATGCTGATGGTCAAATCATATGAAAACATCAATACCTACTCATTAGCCAGTCTCTACAATCTGGTCAAAGCTCATGAGCCTGATATTTGTGGAAGACGAAGTGAGAAAGCTGCGGGTGCTAGTTTATTGGCTCTTGTGTCAAAGACTGAAGATGAAGAAGAAAATGATGAACCAGATGGTTACATGGAAGGTGAAAACGGTGAGACAATTGCACTTTATGCAGCAAACAATCGAAGATTCAAGAAACCTTATGTCAACAAACCTAATCCAACAAAAACTTACAAAAACTTTTCCTATACTCCGAAGCCTAAACCTGAGACTTTCACACCAAAGGAAGATGGAGCCAAATCGTCCACTCCGAAGCCAGTCGAACTCAAGACTTCGGAGTTTGCCAAAGATAGATCAGAAGGGAAGAAAGTTGCTGATGATTCAAACTTTGATTGCCACTATTGTCATGGAAAGAACCATTTCGCTAAGAACTGTATGTTGAAGAAGTGCAATGAAATGCAATCAAAAGTGAAGGATGAGGCTTATTATGCCAGGAAAATGGAAGAGGTGAGAGAAAAGACTAAGGACTTAGCCTTAATTGCCTGTGATGTTCACTTGGGAACATATCAAGTTTGGTCTTCGGACTCGGAGGATGAGGAAGTGAGAAAGTCATCTCATAGTGCCTTCTTAGCCTATGATGTTGATAAGAGCTTTCTAGATGACACTTCGGAAAAGGTTATTGGTGAAGATATTTTGGATGATAAGGTGGTTGCTGAGGGTCTGGGATGGGAAGGTGTTGGTGATCTTGGTCAGGATGACTTCGGAATGAAGAAGGCGATTGAAGATGATGCCCTGAAGGTAGTATTTGATGACTCTTCGAATGACGATGAAGAACTCTGCTTCATGGCAAAGGACACTCGTCTAACCATCCCGGAACAGGTATCAAAACTTCTCTTATCCTTTAAAATTTCAGAATCCAAATTTGCACCCATGATAAATGAAATAACTCATGACTGTTCTGTGATGCATAAACTGCTTGTCGATGCTAAAAATAGGGAGAATTTGAATGAGCTGGAGATTCTCAACCTGAGGGGGATAGTGGAAAGTACAAGGCTAGCCCTAGAGAAGACCAATCTTAGAATCTCTCTGTTAGAAGAAACTAGAGAAAAACTTTTAAATAACAATGATGTACTTTTGAGACAACGAAACATATTTTGTGAAACTGCTAGACGACTGTATGCTCACATTACCCGTATTTATCATTCTGCTGATGTTTGCAATGTGCAATATAGAAAACTTTTACCCTTCATTGAATTCAAGCTTAAGAATGTTGATAGTGTTACTTATGAATGTGAATCTATATTCTCAGGGTCCGAAGTGACTAACCCTTCGTACAAACATGGTTTAATCTCTGTTGAAAAACACTTAACTGCTGAAAATTTGTTAAAACTGCTGCCTCAAGAGATTCCAATCTTGAAACAGCACGTACCTCAAAGTGAAAACAAATCTGATGTTATGGTAGAAACTGTATCTGAAAATGATTCTGAATCTGATTCGGATATGGAGGAAGTTGACTGTTCAACCTTGTCCTTGCATAAATCATCCTCCACATCTGCATCACCATCCGAAGACATCTCACAATTGTCTTCGGAGGATAAAGGCAAGACGAAAATTGATTGTGAAAAAGAAAATTCGGACATCTTGGAAATTGTTAAAACTAAGACTCAAATTTCTGATGAATGTGAATCTTATGAAGATTATCTCAAAAACTCTTCCAAAAGACTAGTCCATGTTGCTTGTGTTTATCCTAAGGTTTCTTATTTCAAAAACTCTATCTTTGTGAAACCTGGTGGTATGCTTTTGATTGATAATGATTTACAAAAGATGGTTGATAAGGATAACTCCACAGTCACCGAGGAAGGATTCTTCTCATCATCTAAAATGTTTGAAAATCAAGTAAACGAAAACATGGAAGTAAAAATCAACATAAGAAAGCATGATTTGTATGGTCACAACATTTACAACCGTTTATGTTATGAAAAGGAGAAAATACCAAAGAATTTGACAAATCTTTTGAATACTAAAAACGACAATCATGTTTATACTAACCGAAACTACAAACAAATTCAAGTTATGGAAAAACCCATAACTCCGAAGATGGATGTTTTTCAGTTAATGGAATCAAAAGAAAGTGTACCACATGCTAAATCTGCTGAAAATGAGGCATCAAAAATTAAATCTGAGATCTCTTATCCCTCAATGCAATTCCCAAATTTTAAGGATAAGAACAAAACACAAATCGCTCCGAAGCCTGTGGTACACAACATCAAAATTTTGCAAAAACCTCAATTTCAAAATCAGGCATCAACTTCCAAAACAGGCACTACTGTTGTAATCTCGAAACCAACAGTGAAGATTTTAAAATCAATACAAACCCAAAATCTTGTCAAAAGGAAAACACCCTTCGAAGTTTCAATAAAAACAAACGCAGTCGCTTCATCTTCTGGAACAAAACCCACCGATTCAAATGTATCAGAAGTCAAAAATCAATTTTCCAAACCAATGTTTGTCCCAACAAAACCCAATTATCCAAATCCTAAAATTCAAAACTCAACGAAGAAAACTTTCTCAAAAGATTACAACTCGATAGACACATTTAATCATTGGCTAGACAAAAACATGGATATGTTTAAAGATAAAATCTTTCACTAAATGATTTCAAGTTGGAATATGAAGAGTACCTCTGTGCCTCTACGTCATGTAGTTCAATGTCAAAGAAATCAACAATTGAAATTACAAAACAAAATTGGAAAAGGAATGATTTGAAAGAAAATCTTATCGTTAAAACCAAGTCTTCAAAATCATCATCTTCTAAAGTAACAACAACAGCTTCAAAGTCAAAATTAACCAAACAAAAATGGGTTTCGAAGTCTTACACTTTGTCAGTCACTTCGGACTCATCTGTTTTGACAAAAAGCCTTTCAGAATCTTGTTCAAACTCTTCAGAATCATGTTCATCACATGAGGCTTCGGAGAATCTAATAAACTTAAATGCAAATGAAATTACCGAAGAGGCTGTAGAAAAGTGGATTCAAGAATCCTTCGCTTACCCAGAGGACCCAAGATTGATTGGGTACCAACTCCTTCTTGATTAATTGCAGATAACGTCTACTGAGCGGTACGATGCTAAATGGTATATAGATAGTGGCTGCTCAAGACACATGACAGGAAAAAGGGAATATCTAATGGACTACAGAACACTGGATGATGCGGGAAATGTTCGGTTTGGCAACAATGAGACATGTCTAATTCGAGGTTATGGAAAAATCACAAATGGTCAATTTACGATTAACAGGGTGGCATTTATGGAAGGTTTAAAGCACAATCTGGTTAGCATTTCTCAGTTAGTTGTGGGAACTGGAAATGAAGTCACATTCAATCATCATGGAAGTATAATTACCAAAATGGATACAAAAGAAGTTTTGTTAAAATCTGAAAGGAAGGGATCAATATTTCCCTTGAATCTGAAGCCAGTGACTGGTGGGAAATCTCTTTGTCTTCTTTCCAAAGCCAACTCTGATGTCAGCTGGTTGTGGCACCGAAGACTTGCTCACTTAAACTTCAAAAATTTAAACAAACTTGTGGCTATGGATTTGGTTCATGGTATGCCTTCTTTAAAATTCGATAATGATTCACTTTGCTCTGCGTGTGAACATGGGAAGCAGACAAAGCAAAGGCATCCAACTGTGATTAACCCAAAAATCACCGAACCTCTTTCATTTCTCTACATGGATCTTTGTGGACCATCCACAGTGGAGTCGATAGGAAAGAAAAAGTATATTTTAGTGATTGTTGATGATTATTAAAGGTTTACATGGGTCTTATTCTTAAGAAACAAGTCAGACGCTGCTGAAGAAATCATCAATTTCATCATGAAGATGGAGGTAATGCTCAACATGAAAGTCCGAACTGTACACAGTGACAACGGTTTGGAGTTCAAGAATCAAACTCTTGATGGATTCTTGAAAACAAAGGGGATCAATCACAATTTCTCAGCACCTTATACTCCTCAACAAAATGGTGTTGTGGAAAGACGAAATCGATCCTTGTGTGAAGCAGCTAGAACAATGCTTAATTTTGCAAATCTACCCATGTACTTCTGGGCTGAAGCAATTTCTACAGCTTGTTTCACTCAAAATAGATCCTACATCCACAAGAGGTTTCATATTATACCTTATGAAGTACTCAACCGAAGGAATCCAAATGTCAAGTTTCTTCACATCTTCGGTTGTAGGTGTTTTATCTTGAATTTGAAAGATCATCAGACAAAATTTAATGATAAATCAAAAGAAGGGATTTTTCTTGGTTACTCACAAGACTCAAAAGCCTATAGAGTCATGAACAAGAGAACTCGCAGAATTGAAGAAACCTTCAATCTCTCATTTGATGACTACTATATCAAGAAGTCACAACATCCTTTTCCAATGTCCTCGATCTTTCCAAAACCAGCTGTTGATGCATCACCAATCACGACCTTCGACACAGACTTTAATCTTCTCTTTGATCCACCTGTACAAGCCTTGGAATCCGAAGCTAGAGCACCAGATAATCAAGTGTCTGAACTGTCTAAGCTTACAGATAGACCCGAAGAGTCAACTCCAAGTAGTGTCCACTGACCCTCTTCGGTTGAGAGCGAGAGTTTAAATGGATCCACAGGGAATTCTGGGTTCGAGGGGGAGCAAAGCAATTCAAATCTTAATAACCCTTCACATGAAGTCTCACACATCATGTCCCTCTATCCACAAGTCGAGGGGTAGCCAGAATGTGACACCCCATTTCTACTGTTTTCAAATACTATGGTTTTTCGTATAAATACATGAATACAAAAATACGGTTTATCAAAAACAGATAATTTACATACTTAAAAACAGTGGGTGTTACAAATCCATATCAAAACTAACCATAGTAAGCAAGAAAGGATTAAACCTTGAGTCCAAGATAGGAACTAACTTGAGCTCCACTCCGGTTAAACTTCATTCCATTATGGCAAATCATTTTAACCTGGAATACATGGCAAAACATAAAATACGTAAGACAATAATGTCTCGTGAGTTACATGAGTTTTAGACTCAAACATTTAACTTTTTTTTCATCTTTTTTATAAAACTTGTAACATAAAACATCTTTCAAAGCTTTATGGTAATAACATACCATAGCTCTTTACTTTTCAAAATCGTTTCTTAACATACTTTGTAAAAATAACATCTTTTAAAACTTTATAGTAGCAACATACCTTACTCTTTATTTCTCAAAATCATTTCGTAGCATACTTTGCAAAAATGACATCTTTCTTACTTTCTTTGACTGGTTTTATAAGCTTGCTGGAATTTTATACTTAGGGCTTTAATCACTATAAGTGATACCCCAAGTCTCTATAGCTAGAAAGAACGGATCAATCCTCACCATAGAAGTGCTTAGGCAATCTACTTCGCGATGGGGCTTTTTCCCCAGTAGACCCCTTACCTAACCCGGGTAGGTGGAACATAATTCCCTTACTAACGCTGCTTGCTACAAATACCAGTCATACAAATTACTTACTGCTTGCTTGAACATTACTCAGATACATATAACTTGTGGCTAAGTGCCAAACTTCATTATTTTCTGTCTTTATGGCTAGATGCCAAATTTATAACTTTCATCACATATGTAAAATATGTTTTTATAACATTCTAAGCTTTATGCCAAATCATACTTTCCAACATCTTATGACTATATGCCATTCATACTTGAAAACATATACAGTTTGTAACCAAAACATACTTCTTAAACATCTTGTGGCTATATGTCATTCATACTTGAAAACATATATAACTTATAATCAAAATATACTTTCACATAATTGGTTCATAGACCAACATACTTCCACTTAATTTAGCTTGTAGTTCAAAACATAACTTCAAATATCACATTATACTTTCACAACAAGTTAAAAATAATACTCTTGCATAAAATTTCACATATAGAAATTTTATAAGAAATCTTAAAAATACTTACTTGCCATGTACCCCAGAATGGGTAAAAATACTGCATGTACTCACCTCACGTATTGCTAGAAAATTGGCTACACGTTCCTTGTATTTATACTCTTTTGTTCCATTAGTCGCTTGGCATGGACCTATATTTAACATGTTATACATTAACATTCATGCTAACTGACTCTATAACTCATTAGAGTCCTTATAATACTATCTTGGGTCATAACAATTATATAACTTTTAGATGACCAACTTTAGTTAAATCGTATATTATACGTATTTTTCTACAGTACCCTCGAGGGGTCGTATTTTAATTCCGATAATTTTTTGTGTCATTTTGGACCATATTGGACCTATGTTTAAAATTTGAGGTCAATCGGACAAGTTTTGAACTAAATCTCAAAATCAAATTGCACTTGGCAGGAGACTCAATACAAAAACTGCATGTTTCTGCTGGCGCCGCCTCGCGTCGTGACAAGGGTAGTGGTCGCGTCGCGAAGGCAAAGTATATTGCCTTAATTGACGATTTTTCAAGCTACAGTTGCACTATTCCTCACATTAAGTTCTTATTACATGACTTAATCGTCTTAGGGTCACTTCTAGGCCCTAAATAACAACTTACTTGTAAACTTTAAACCATAAATCATCAATTCAATCCTTTTTGCTTGAAATTTCCCCGTAACACCAAATTTTACACCAAAAACCATTTTAATGAATTTTCAAGCATGAAACTGATTTCTTACACCATTTAGGTTACCTTGAGTATGCTAAATCATTTAAAACCAGTTTTGAACTCATAACCCATTTCTAGGGTTCTTGAGCTAAAAAAACCATTTCTAGAAATTTAACCAAAATCAATGGTTATATCTTGTTTTCTATAATGATTTGAACTAGATGAAGTGTTTGATTCACTTGAACCATTTAAACCTTAACTGAAATTTCAGTTTTGACCCGGGAAGAAGTTACTAAGAACAAGTTCATAAACTTGATTTCTTACCTCCACCCACTTAGAAATCTTCTTTCCTTTGCTTGATTCTTCCGTTCCAACTCCAATTCCTCGCTCATCTTCTTGAACCCGTGCCCTCGTTTCTTCCAGAGAGTTCCCAGAACTCTCTTTTATAATTATGGTCATTTATGAGATATTTTCTCATATATATATTTTTCCAACTTTGGCTTAATGACAAAACAGCCCCTGGACTTCAATTCTTCATATTTTTAACACTAGAACCCAACTCTTATTACACCAAGTTTTATTTCTTACATTTTAACCACAAAATCATATTTTAATTACTTAGAAGTCATTTGGTTGTCAAATGACCATTTTGTCCTTTTTGGCTAAATTTCACTATTCGTGCATTACAATACAAACTTCATATAAACTAATATTTTATAACTTTTTATTATTGTTTTACCACATTTCCCGCTACATTATTTCAAAACTTTCAAAATTTTTGGTCTTTACCTTAATCGTTATCTCGAATATAAATTCAAGATTTTTGGGTCGTTACAACTACCTCCCCCTTATTGGGATTCCGTCCTCGGAATCATGGCATAACTATTAATTTGAGGGATTGACACGCCTAGCTCGTCGTGCGGTCAAAAATAAAGAAAACCTAACACACACTAGTACAGTGGTAGTCAGGGTCGATCCGCAGGAGCTTCGTGGTTAGACTAAATGACAGATTACCAACTAGTAGTGTCACGCTACAGTCGGAGGATCTAGTTTCTAAATGCTCAATTACCCAAAAGTAATAACCAAAAAAAGTCCAACCAAGCATAAGCTAAGCTCAACTCAACCTAACCTAGTCACTTTCTGAAATCAGAAGTGCATCTCCGAATCAGAAGCAAACAAAGGCATCCAAACCAACAAGGCATAACCTAACTAATAACTAAGGTTCTGAATGAACAGCTACTAGCTAAAGTTTAATACCTAAACTAACCTAGTTGGCTACTGATTTCAGCAAAGAAAATAGTCCCAAACAAGGTCAAAATAACATTCAAACACAATTCAAACAATCCAAACATAAACAACCATCCAAAATACCGAAATACTAAGATTAATTGTAACCAAATGCTTTCATTAACCAAAACTGAATTCCAAACATTCAAACAGTATCCAATGTTGCTAAAACAGAAACCTAAAGTGCTCAAAGTCAGTGGTTCTCACTCCCAAAGACTTTAGCTACAAATACTACTTGCTACTAAAAGGAAATTAAATTCAAAAACATAAAATACCAATTGAGAAGTTGCTGAAATGAAATCTTGGAGTCAAAGAGCTTCAAGGTCGATTTTACACCCGGTCTTTGCTAGGGTTTTCGGCTGAAATTGCATCTATTTATATTTGAAAATTTCCCGCAGCCGCGCCGCGCAGATGAAGAATCCGCGCGCGAGTACTAATCTTTTCTCGTTTCTTCGACATTTGAATGTGTTACACCGCCTTAAGCCCGTGTCGCGCGTATCATAGATCCGCGGCGCGCGTACGTGTTTCCTTGATTTTTTCATTTTTTCCAAACTTCTTTCTTTTGCACGCTTTTAGTCCCTGTTCCCATTCTTTTTCTCCAAACAAGTCCTGGCACGAAAACTGAGAATACCAAGATATATCTGATATAATTTTATCAAGAACAGGGCTCAACAACGCCTAAAATGCTTGATATCACTAGGCGTTGTCAAACACCCTACACTTGTGCCTTGCTTGTCCCCAAGCAAGAGAGTTTTTAACAAATTATAATAAGGAATCAAATAATTTTTTACTGTGTTCAGTTTCAAAGTTTATTGCTCTTTGAGTTAGAGTGGAATAGTTCGCGAAAACATAATTGAATTGTTCTCTGGAATTCATGACTTTCTAAAGAACCCTTGATTACAAATTTTCTGTCCACAATGAAGTGTACGTACTCATTCAGATTCTAAAGGCCATTAAGGAATTGTCCATGACTTTCGATGTTGTCCGTGTAGCGAGCTTTCAGAAATACCATCCCAGACCAGACGATCTTAGGTGGTAAGGTGCATAAGTCCCACCCATTTTAGACTTACCGGCTCGAACAACAAAGGCCACAGATTGACTTTTCCTTCCTAAACTCCAATCCTAAAACAGCTCAATCTTCTAAACTCGTAAAACTCAACTTATTTGACTAACTAATAGCATGATCACAAATAAACAGTATTTCTTGAAAATACCAGTGCTATCACAATCACAAACCATTCAATTCAAAATTGCAATTTATTAAAAAATTTTGAAAAATATTGCTAAAAATTGAAAAATTGATCATTTCTGCAAAAATTTCAAAAAAATTTCTCTTTCGACCGTCCACACCCCACACTTAAAACCGTACAGCGTCCCCGTTGTACAAAAATTATTTCAAAACAAGGGAGAAAGAGTTACCCCTTTTGGACGATAGACTGCTTGGTGCTCAATATCACAGGTATAATTGCGAACAAACGGATCCTTGATTTCGTATTCCGGAGTTGTAGCGCAACAGTGAACACGCCGGTGGTCGAGACAAGTGGAGGGGGCACGGTGACCCCACACTTGTCTGAGACAACTCCTTCCCATTTGATATATCATGCATAACTCAACAAACAAATTAAAAACAAACATAACAAAATAAAATATGAACATATACAAATAGAGGTGTCATAAGTTTTGTACATATATCCCAAAAAATATAAAAAGAAAGAAAGAAAAAGTACATCAATCACTACCAGGTGGCCTGGAGGGTCCAGCCTCGTGATCGTGGGCCCTAGCTGGGAATGGTCGGGGGCGCTGACCCTGCGCTGATGCAATCTGTAGAAGTACCTCCCCGATCCACTCGAGCTGGTCCTCGATCGTTGTGACTCTAGCCTCCAATCGGTGCATGGTCGCTGGGTTCTCCTGCGGCTGTGGCTCTGCCGGGGCTGTTGGTGCTGGCTCCGGTCTCCAGCGTCTCCTGCCTGGCTGGGCAAATGCGGGCTAGGGTGCCTGGGGAGGCTCTGTAGGTGCTCGAATGAACTGCCCCGGGCGCTGCTGCACAATGAGCCGCATCCTCTCCAAAGTGCGTGCTGTCGTGCGAGATGGAGGCAGCACGGTCAAAGAAGCTGCCACGGAGGCAGTAAGGATCCCATAGGAACGGGCCAGGCGGGTAATGAAATACCCCCGGGCTAATGGACTGCTAGTGGAGGCTCCCGTCGAGTGAGTGGAGAGGGTAACTGCGAGGGCAAAAGGGAGATGGAGAAATCGGGACGGATCGAGGAGAGCCCAAAAGGATGTCATGTCCTCCCCGGACACCTTCTCGCCCCCCTCCTGCTGCATGATGGAGGTGGAGACGATACGGTGCATGAGGCGGTGAAGTGGGTCACGGAGGTGGCTCTCCCTCGAGGTCCCTGCCTCGTACATAACGTTGGACAGTGGTGTCCAAATCTCCATGTTGTCGGACCTTTCCGGATGCCCCTGGATGCACGCCCCGAAGAACTGCGTGAAATGGCGATGCTGGAGGTCTGCTGTAGTGTATAGCCCAACTCTCCTCCCAAACTCCTCTGTGCACCTCCCAGTCCAAATCGGATGATCCTGGATCGTGGGTCCGATGCTCGAGGAGCGAAATGGATCGTGGAGAGAAACTCCAACAGTAGCTCGGTGTAGACCACGTCCTCGTCCGTGGCCATGATCCTATCCCAGCCACGGCAAGTAAATGAAGCATCCTCGTGAGTCCAGGTGCGATGTAAGAATGGCTCGATCGCACCCCATAGTCCCGCATCCCTCAGTATATCCCTGTCAATGACCGTCGCCTCGAGAACCCGGTGACCAGTCAACGCGTCCCTCCGCGAAATGTACTCCGTTGAGCTAGCCAGTCCCTCGGGGAACTGGAGGAAAGCGTGCTCTAATCTGAACATCATTTGCAAAAAGATACATAGCCACAAAAGAATTTTTTTTTGCAAAATTAGTCCTCTTCTTCCCTGCCGCACCGCGGCGCGGCCCAAGAGCAAGGCACGTCGCGGCGAGCGGCTGTTTGCAAAACCCCGAATCAAACTCGCAATTTAACCTGCTAAAACCCGATCTAATTATACCACAAGGTAGCCTAAGTGCCGACTAACTCATGTAGTGTCTCTATTTGGTAAAACAAACACCCTATGAGTTAGCATTGGCGATCCTACGTTTTGAACTATTTGGGCAAATCACTAAAATTAACCACCTAATTACTAGTTTTAACAACTAATAGATAGTTAGAATAGCGTACCTTGGTAGTAGAAACAAAATGAGCAAGAAAAAGTACGAGAGAAATTTGTCGATCAGAGCTCCGAGTCGTGTGGGGTTGGGTTGAGTCGCGGCTTACCTTAATATAGCGAGAAAATCGACTGATCAATTCCCGCATCGCGCATTTACGCTTTGCGCGTCGCGCGTGTCACCAAATCAACCCCTGCGCATCGGGTTGGTTTACGACCCCGCGTCGCGTAATTCAAAAACCCGCGACGCGGTCTTTAAAAATTTCAAAACTTCTCACACGACCCCACACTTATTTTAGACCACTAATACCTGCAAAAAGATTGATGTATTTTCATACTTAATTCAAAGAAATATAGATCCTAACTTATGACACGATGGGTTGCCTCCCAACAAGCGCTAAGTTTAACATCTTCAGCCAGACGTACTATTCCTATGCCGAATCTTCTTCTTCTTGAACCCTTGATGACATCTGCTTGATTCCTGGCATGAAGTTGTTGGCCATCATTGACATGAGAGATGTGAGTTGAGTCATTCGATCGCTCACACCGCTAATCCACTGTTGCTGAGATTCCAGGAGCTTAAAAACTTTTGCCTCTCGTTCTCTTGATTCCTTTTCATACTGCTAGTGTCTTGCTTCCATCATTTCTATCATGTCCAGCAGCTGCTCCTTTTCGATAGTGGATAACGGGTGGTCCTTGGTTTCTTTTAAAATTTCTTCTTTTCCTCCTTCTCCCGTACGTGTCCAAATGTTTTCCTTACTATTGATCCCAGGCTCCATTAATATCCTTCCGTCCACTTGTTTGCCATTTTCTTCTGAAGGTAATGATACAGGATTTCCAAACATGTTCAATCTTCTTTTCCTTGTCCCAAAGAAAATGTCCATGTCTCCTGTCTTGCAATCAATCACCGAACCAGCAGTAGCTAAGAATGGGCGTCCTAAGATCAGTGCAGGTGCATCGTCCAGACTTTCATATTCCATAACCAGAAAATCCACGGGATAGAAAAAGTCTCCAACTTTGACTATGACATTCGTCAGTCTTCCCCGAGATACCTTTGTTGATTGATCAGCCAGCTGTAATACAACTTCTGCTGGCTCTATTTCTTCATTTTTGTACTTATCGTACAGGTATCCTGGCAGGATATTGACACTTGCTCCCAAATCTAACAAGGTGTTCCGAATGACCACATCTCCTACAGTACTAGTGATCAATGGTGATCCAGGGTCCTTTTCCTTTTTGGGCAGTGTTCCCAATAACGCCTCACTTGCTTTCACAGTCAACCTCACAGTTTTTGGTGTGGGTGCTTTACTCTTCCCGTTTTGTTCACACATTTCTTGCAGAATTCTGGTATATTCAGGGGAATCCTTAAGCTCATCCCACAGGGGCTGGTTCATTAAAGGCCCCATTGATTTAGGTGCTTCCTGCTTCTTCTTCCCTTTCCTATTCTTCTTTTTCTGCTTGATTCCTGCTATCGTCGATTGCTCCTCCTCTTTGTCTATTTCTGGTTGAGTTTCCTTCTCAACAGGAATTCCTTCTTCCTTACCTTCCTCACTTCCTAGAACTTTCTCTTCTTCTCCTAGTTTCACTTCACTTCCTACTTCAAACAAGTCTTCCAAAGCGACTTTCCGCCATCCAGATTCGACAGTGTTAACTTGCTCTTTTCCTGGTCGCTGATTATGAGTAGGGTTGACCTCTGTAGCACTTGGCAATTTTCCACTGTCTCTCTTTTGCTGATCCGCAGCCATTTGTCCAATTTGTCGTTCCATGTTTGCAATGGCTTTTGCATTTGCTTGAGATTGTTGTTGCGTAGCAGTGACCATATCGTACATCTTAGCAAACATTTCTTCTTGAGTTCCCAGGGCGTTGTTGGTAACATTATTGGGCCCCCTGTTGTTTTTATTGCTACTATTTCCATTTGTATTTCCATTGTGGTTGTTGTTATTTGCAGGCTGATGTGTTCTAGGCTGAATGGTCGATTGACTCTAGTAATTGTTTTGCCTTAAATTCTGCTGCTGTCCTTGGTTATATGGCCTGTAGGGTCGTCCATTATTATGCTGGCCTTGACCCTGGCCATAAACTTGATTCGCCTCTTGAGTCTTAGGTCCTCCTTGACCTCCTTCCAATGGATTCTGCGGTCCATTATGCAGTGTTGACATGAGCCTGTCAAACTTCTGCGGTCCTCCTTGACCTCCTTGCAATGGATTCTGCGGTCCATTATGCGGTCCATTATGCAGTGTTGACATGAGCGTCGGTTCCCACTGCTGCTGCCGTACCTACAGTCTTCCTGGTAGAAAAGTTTGCCTTGGAACCATTGCTCAATTGTTCCAAGAACTGCCAAGCTTCCTCTGGGTCCTGCCACATAAATGTCCCACTTGATGAGGCATTTATCATGGCCTGATGCGTCTTACTGACTCCTTCGAAGAATAACTTAACTAACTGCCACCTGGGAATTTCGTGATACGGGCAGGATCGTAACAACTCCTTCAACCTATCAAAGGCTTCGTGAAAAGCCTCTCCTGGCTTTTGCTGGAAGTCCTGAATGACCCTTCTGATTTCAGTTGTCTTACTTGCTGGATAAAATTCCTGAAGGAACTTTGCCTTAAGCTGATCCCATGTGGTAATGCTGTTCGATGGCAAAGATGTAAACCAATATTTGGCCTTATCCTTAAGAGTGAATGGAAACAGTCTAAGCCGGAAAATGTTTCTATTGGTGTTCCTAGGGTTATTAGCATTAGCAATCGCTAAAAACTCATATAGATGATTATAAGGATCATCTTGCTTATACCCTCTAAACTCTGGCAATACTCCTAATAACTGAGGTCTTATTTCTACTTGAGAATCAATGTTATCAGGAATATAAATTGGCGATGAATCATCATATTCCCGCGGTTGGAAATGTGATGCAACCGATTGCCGTCTCGGTTGTGCGAAATGTAAAGGTTGAGTGGGATTACCATAAAGATGATCGTTATAGTCCCGCTGACGTTGTGGTTGTTGATAATGTGGTGCTCTTCTAGGAGGTCCCCGACCTCGGTTCCACTGTGGTTGTGGTGCTGGTGGCACCCATCCCTCGTCTTCCTCGTCATATCCCTCCTCTGTCTCTGGATAATGGTATTGTAGCTGAGGAGGTTGTTGATAGTGTATCGGTTGTGTAGGTTGGAATGTAGGTTGAGGTTTAAAAAGAACGTGTTGTGGTTGAGAGGTTGGTGTCTGCTGTCTAGAAACTGGGGTGCCATCACGGGTCGGCTCTCCCCAAGACATTGCAGAGGTAAATGGATTGGTAGATTGTGGTTGTGAAGCGGGTGTAAATGGTGGGACAGATGGTGGAGTGCATGATGGTATGGGTACAGGGGCTGAAACTGCACCACCAGAAGCACTCGAGCTCCCGAACTGAAACTCTGACAGTGGGGGAATAGAAAACACCCCCGTTGCCTCACCTGATGGTTCCTGGGCAACACTTACTAGACTACTACTAACCTGACTAAAACTCATGATATTTAAACGCATACGGGGACGGATTTTGTGCGCAGTACGCTCAATCTCAGAATCAAAATGCAATGGGGATAATTGCTTACCCCTGCGGGTACGCATGCACTAGTGCAACACGCCCACAAAAATCAAAAACAAAACTAACCAAATGAAATTTTCAAAAAAAACAAGAAACAAGTTCCTACTACTCACCAAATCTAAGCTCACAGCTCCCCGGCAACGGCGCCAAAATTTGACACGCCTAGGTCGTCGTGCGGTCAAAATAAAGAAAACCTAACACACACTAGTACAGTGGTAGACAGGGTCGATCCGCAGGAGCTTCGTGGTTAGACTAAATGACAGATTACCAACTAGTAGTGTCACGCTACAGTCGGAGGATCTAGTTTCTAAATGCTCAATTACCCAAAAGTAATAACCAAACAAAGTCCAGCCAAGCATAAGCTGCTCAACTCAACCTAACCTAGTCACTTTCTGAAATCAGAAGTGCATATCTGAATCAGAAGCAAACAAAGGCATCCAAACCAACAAGGCATAACCTAACTAATAACTAAGGTTCTGAATGAACAGCTACTAGCTAAAGTTTAATACCTAAACTAACCTAGTTGGCTATTGATTTCAGCAAAGAAAATAGTCCCAAACAAGGTCAAAATAACATTCAAACACAATTCAAACAATCCAAACATAAACAACCATCCAAAATACCGAAATACTAAGATTAATTGTAACCGAATGCTTTCATTAACCAAAACTGAATTCCAAACATTCAAACAGTATCCAATGTTGCTAAAACAGAAACCTAAAGTGCTCAAAGTCAGTGGTTGTCACTCCCAAAGACTTTAGCTACAAATACTACTTGCTACTAAAAGGAAATTAAATTCAAAAACATAAAATACCAATTGAGAAGTTGCTGAAACGAAATCTTGGAGTCAAAGAGCTTCAAGGTCGATTTTACACCCAGTCTTTGCTAGGGTTTTCGGCTGAAATTGCATCTATTTATATTTGAAAATTTCCCGCAGCCGCGCCGCGCAGATGAAGAATCCGCGCGCGCGTACTAATCTTTTCCCGTTTCTTCGACATTTGAATGTGTTACACCGCCTTAAGCCCGCGTCGCGCATATCATAGATCCGTGGCGCGCGTACGTGTTTCCTTTATTTTTTCATTCTTTTCCAAACTTCTCTCTTTTGCATGCTTTTAGTCCATGTTCCCATTCTTTTTCTCCAAACAAGTCCTGGCACGAAAAGTGAGAATACCAAGATATATCTGATATAATTTTATCAAGAACAGGGCTCAACAACGCCTAAAATGCTTGATATCACTAGGCGTTGTCAGGGATTACTTCTTCCTCTTCTTCAAAGGTTCTCAGCCCAAATTTGATCCCTAGTAAACACTTTCTTTTGTCCTTTTAGTATTTTCTTCTTTAGTTGTTTATGGTTCTTTAATCAACCTGTGGAGGTTTCTATTTTAAATTCGTTATGAGGAATTTACATAGTCTCTTCCTCCTGAATATTTCTTTCAATTTCACGTAAGGTGTTTCATATTTCTACTTCATTTCCTCAAGAATTCATTCATCTCATGTTTTCATTACATATCTTTTTAGTTCATTTTATTCATAAAGGAATCTTTGAGAAAAGCTTAACTTACAAAGTAATTTTATACTTTCATATTCTTATCAAAAATAGCAGCTTACTTTGTAATTCTTCTCATATGTTTACCAAAACTTCATAAAATTATATTAATCATATTCTTTACTTATAAAACTTTTTCCCAAAGACCATTTGGTAAAATTTTGTATTTATATAAATTTATAAATACACAATATCTTTCTTTTAAAACAATGTTTCGTCATTTGATGGTATTTTACTTAAGCATAACTTCATTACTTATTCATTCTCACCTTTCTCTTTTCTTATTTCTTTGCTCATGCGTTATTGCATAGATAGTTTACTTTTATTCTTTCTTTATCTCTACTAACAGCTCCCGACTTATTACCGTTTTTAAGAATTACATCCTCTTCCTTTCGTTTCACTTCACATCCTTACTTTTCTGTTTGGGACAGAATCTGTCGAATCAGCATATCTTTCACGAGAATCTACATATCTCGTTCTGAAAGTGTTGAAACGACGTACCGCTTTTTATTTTAACACTTAGACATTATTAGTTTTCTTTCTATGTATAATACACAATATCTGACCTTATAAACTTGTACAGTTTTACTATTGAAGTTGATCCATTATTTTAGTCAACTTCCTTCCTTTCTACTCTTGTCATTTATATGACTAATTATATACTTCTTTTTACTTCCCATTAGCTTATATACGTTCGCAATCCCTTACTATTTGTTCCACTTTGTAATCTACATGTATTATTTTCTTTAAATACATATCTGGTATCATTCCATACTTGTATTACTGCCACATCATAACCATTGTTAATGACTCCATATTACCTCCTTTTTAAATTCATAATTTATGAAATTTCACTTTCACATACTTCTTACTTATTTCTTATACATTATATGTATTACTTTCATTACTACATGTGTTGTATCATTCTTCACTTGTAATACTTTCACAATTTGACATATTAGCAATCTTGATACTTCTTTCATCCTCATTTGTTATTTATGAGGTCTCAGTCTCACTTACTCTTTATACTTACTAATATAATCACGTCTTTTTCGTTCCCCAATTTTCTTACAATACTTTTATAAGTATACTTTCCATTCTTTTTGGGTACCTCATGTAACACTCTCATATTAATACTTTATATTTTAATACTTTCTTGAAATTTTTATTTCTCACACTAGTGCTTAGTTTAGCACTTTGTCTCCCACTTATTCTTTCTCTACCGGTCTTTTAATTGCTTACCATGATTGATTCAATTTCTCAAGCGACTTATAAATTCTCATACTTATTTCACTTTTCATGATATTACCATCTTGTGGTGTAATTAGGTTTCACAATCATATATGTTAACTTCTTGATTACAAATATAAATTTTCAAATTGTTGTCCCACCTTAGAATTTTATAAATAAATTTTATCTCTTAATTACTGCTTAGCATCCCGACTTTACCATGTGGATTCTTTGGTGTTTCCAGTCCATTCCATCTAGTATTTCATAATTCCAGACTCAATTTCAATATATATTTTTACACTTATTCTCAGTTTGACTCTTATAAAAGTCAAAGTTGTTAATGATTTATTTACCAACTTTGTATACACTTGATTCTCTTTTGGTTTAAGAATTCAAACTAAACATTTTAGTCATTTCTGTTCCATGATAATTTCTTGACACAACCCTCAATCTCCATTATCACTCGTTACTCTTTTACTTGTTGTAACTAATGCCAACAAAATACTTTTTTTTAACTTTCTTTTAACCCCATATTTTATGGAAAACTTACTTCGTATGTATCTTTAAGTGATACACAACTGCCATTTATTTTCTCATCATCTTTCATTCTTTTGTCTTTCGGGACAATATGTCCAATACATTATCTTACTCTTTTGCTTCGTACTTTATAGTATTCTAATTAGAATATCTATTTCATAACCACCTTTATACTTTTATACATTATATTTATATATATATATCCCAAAACTTACTCATGCTTTTATATTTATAAGCACGTATAAACATATATACACTTCTTTGTATTTCATGGTTACTAGCCATGTACTAACCATTTCTCACAATCTTTGGAGACTTTTACCCACCATTCTCATTCGGAAGTAGTAACTTCCTGTCTATTTATTATAGTTCTTATTGTAGGAATACGATAACATAAAAACAACGCAGCGGAAACAGAAATCAAAATCGTATTCAACCAGGATCACAGAATCATGCACACTTTTGTAACTGTAAAAACAAGAGGGTTCAAGAAATACCTTTTAGATCTCAGATCTGATCTTGTTAGGATGACGAGAGCCCAAAGTAGAACTCCTCTAATGTAATCGCACCCAAGACAACGATCCAGCACCCGTTGATGTAGTATATACCTTTGCTTGAAGTTTTAGCACGTAATACTTAGGGTTTTGAAAGAAATCGGCCGTATACCGAGGGGTGGGAGGAGGGTGACGAAAATTAGGGTTTTGGCAGCTTCTACAACTTAGATCTAGGGTTGTATTTATAGTGCTCCTCATCCTTATCCCCTCCCTTGTGGATATTTCACTTTAGTCCCTTATCCTTATTAAGTTTCTAATTAATATACCTTTACTTTGGTATATTAATAAACTTAACCATTAAGTTTCTAATTAATATATCTTTACTTTGATATATTAATAAACTTAACCCCTCAAGTTTATTTTCGATCTCTTTTAGCTAAATCGTCTCTTGCGTGTAACCCAAAAGGACCCTACTATTTATAGTAATATTACCAACTTGTTATAACGATGGGCATATAACCAACAGTCTCCCACTTGCACTTGTTATAACAACTGTATGGTCTAATATTTTCTAACCTAGTAAGGTGTATGTCATCCAAGACAAGTGCCGTGTTCATCTAATGAAACAGCCCTTAGGCAAGTGATCAAATATTTCTTTGTTCTAAAAGATATCCTTATGAACGTCTGACATGGAATCATGTCAGTCTCAGACATTCAATATTATGTTTCCCGAGAGAGATTTGTGATGACCACAACAAACTGCACTATTGATTCTATATCAATTCAGTCTCGGTACGGCCGTACACTTGCTGTCAGCACCAAATCATCGAGGGGCCCATGGATATCGCTTCTCCTGTTAGGGCAGAAGGAACAAATAAACTTTGACTACACGGATCTTGCCTACTCATCATGTCATACCTGGACATTCCCTGTATGGCTGCCAGTTACGGACAACGTTGGAGAAAACCAAGGCACAACAGACTGCAGGACAAAGAATCAATGCAGCTCCGCTTGAAGAATATAAGATATTACCATCTTAGAATTACTCGTGACAGATTCCATGAAGTAATCTCTAAGTGCAGGTTACTCCAATACTTAATCCCTATTAAGTACACATGAGAATTAGTGCATCTCCATGCTATGTCCATCTCTATGGACAATTTACCAATTCCTCATGTCAGTCTTGAATCAATACTTACTCCCAAAAGTATGACCGACTGTGGACAGTTTGAATAATAATTAAATTATTCAGGAAGTCAATAAAACACGCAAAATCGGAACACAATGATAAACTAATGAAATGACTGCCTTTATGCATATATTATGTTCTCTACATAATAATCTTCATATCAGATAGAGTTTTTCATTGCTTAAGTTCCCAATACAAATCAAACTATACTAACCTCACTCAAAGTCAATTCATTTGCAAATCTAATGCATATGGACTTAGCATGAACGATCTTGCTTAGTCCGAGACATTGACTTAGTGATCAGATCAGCTATCTTGCCTCATCCGATATAGCTCTATTAACTGAGATGTCTCTTTTGATAAGAACTCGGATCCTGACTGCGTACAAGAACCGTTTCTATTAGTTTTGGAAGCTAGTATCAGTATGCTTCTTTACACTGAGTTCTCCCATACTATAATGGATCAAGAATATCTTAAACATTTAAGATACTTCGTGACTTCCATCCATTTGACTTTTGCCAAGATTAGCCTAATGTCAAATCATCATGCTCAAGGCATATGATACATTAGGTCTCGTACATTATGCGATTGATCCATATGCAAGTGCATACGAGACTCAACTCATTTCATCCAGGATCTTAATGGAACTAGGACTCTGAGTTTCACTCAGTCCTAAACCCTGATACAGAAACTTGAATCCCTTATAGGAGTCTTGTATCTCTAGATCCGTCTGCTCATGTACTCTAGCTTATCCTTATGAAGCACTTAGTTCTATCTCCATAGATCATGATGCTTCATATGCAATAGGTCACTCCTATGTCATTTGTAGCACATCAATTCTCATTTATTTATGATTTCTCGATATAGGGACGTTTACATGAGAACTTTGCTATCCGCATACAACATAGGTTGGACTTCAGGGCTCCCACTAGCACTGACATTTACATAGTTCACTTTTGTTTCCCAAATCCCTATGAAGCACCTAATTATATCTCCATAGATCAAATGCTTCATGCGCACGAAGTCTCTCCTGTGTCATTTATAGCATAGCAATTCTCATTTATTTCATATTTCTCGAGATAGGGACATTTACATGAGAACTTTGCTATCTGTGTACGACATAGGTTAGACTTCAATGCTCCCACTAGCTCTGACATATACACATGGCTCATCTTCATTTCTCGAAAATCCAAACTCTTTGATTTTTTCATCGAAGCAGAGATTCCAGCTACGAGATGCTTGTTTGAGTCCATAAATCGACTTCACAAGTTTACACACTCTATTGGGATATTTGGACTGTACAAAACCCTCTTGTTGTGTCATACACACATCCTCTGAAAGTTTTCCGTTAAGGAAAGCGGTTTTTACATCCTTTTGCCATATTTCGTAGTCATAGAATGCTGCGATGACAAACAATATCCTAATAGATTTAATCATCACCACTGGTGAAAAAGTTTCCTCATAATCAATCCCTTGGGTTTGAGTATAACCCTTTGCCACCAGTCTGGCTTTGTTTGTGTGTACCTTTCTATCCACGTCTGTCTTCTTCTTGAAGACCCATTTACACCAACTGTTTTAAGGTCAAGTGTTTGATCAACCAGGTTCCAAACTTGGTTATCATACATGGATTTCATCTCGCTCTCCATCATCTCTTTCCTTAAGGCAACCCAAGGGGCCTGGCACGACTTCCGATAATTGGTAGGGTCACAATGATCCACCAGACATTCATCACCTTCGTCAACATGTAATTCATGAAAACTAGGTGTATGACGTCCTTTATCAGTTTCTCGAACAGGAGATGGAGTTATGTCAGATTCCTCAGCAAACTCTTACTGAGTCTCAACAGGTTTTACTACCTCTGGTTGAGTGCCAGTGCCAACATCAGGCTCTTTGATCCTTTGAGTCTCATCAAGATCAGTCAGGCTCCCACTGATTTCTTGAATACCAGCTTCCTATCATAGAAGACTGCCATTTATACAACATCATACTATTGTCAAAATGCTTATTATATCCAAGTACTCTAGTGGAATAACACTTCTGTTAATCGGAGTCCTCTGTATTGGTGCAAGGGTTAGGACTCTATTGTCTCTAAGGTTTAGCCTTAGACATAGATTGGAAGCATAATACAATCCATCATAAGTCGAACCTTTATGTTCGATTATAACTCAGACACACCATACGATGCTCGTAGCGTTCTAAGTGGATTTGACTGTTGAAACAATTTTCACAGTCCATTAGATGATTGTATAATCTTTGACTAAGAAACTCTTTATCCGCACTTGGATTTAGAATTCTCATCCTTTGCTCATTTGATTCAATACTCTGTTCTTGAAGTACTGATCACCATATAGGTTTCAAACTCAATAGAGTATTTTAGACGGTTTAGTGGAAAACTGAACGGTCCAAATACATTAGATGTACAAGGTCCAACAGATTCTCAGCCGTTGCCCACAATAACTTGTGAGCAGTGCATAGTTATCTCTCTATGTAGACAAGAATAGCAGTTATCATAAGACTTTCAGTCAAATGATCTCCAGAATCCTATCCATCTGGAGTTCTGGTAGCTTCTTTCAAGTTTACAAAACCAGACAATTCCACTCATACCATTAATCCAAACATTTGGATTCTCTTGAATCAATATTTTCGAACTATTGTTGTGAACCAGTTCTCATAGATGTAATGACCATAAATTTGTTCCAAAATAACTTTTAAAATAACTTTTATTTAAAACAACCTTTATTCAAACCAAGTCAAAACCATCTGATGAAACAATGTTCACATCAACAATCTTCAAATTGCAAAACCATAAACTAAAACACTATAGAGAAGTTGGTTCCTAATCCTATGGATGAAATAAAGCTGCTTGTAGTCCATGATTCGATCCAGCTCTCCATGGTTTGTGCCTCTGCTTTATTCTAGTCTCTGCCCATTAAAATGGCAATACTGGTCATAAGCAAAGCACTTATGGAATTACAAATATACCTGAAGTGCCATACTCTTTGGCTTGCAACTACTTCTATTGCGTCAGATATCTTGAGCATTTATGCCTTCCATCTCCCACATCCTTTCAGTGGAAACAAAATCTTCCTCAGGATTTCAGTATTGAGGTTTCTTTAGGAAAATCATTCCCTTGATAGGGTTTGTCCTTTTCCTTTTGACACCTCCTTTAGGAACTGTGGTGTTGGATTCCCTAGCCATGTAAAGTTCTACTTTCCTCAAGATGCTATGTAATCTCTCGAAGGGTCCTTTTAAGTTCTATATAATGATGTCCAGAATGAACTAATCATAAGAACTAGTCAGCGAGTTAAGGACAATGTCCATGACTAACTCCCGACTTGTTGGAAATCCCAACCTCCACATTTGGTCAACGTACCCTCTTATGCTAAACATATGGGTATTGACTCTCCATCCTAGTAACAGCCTACATCCAAATAATGCTTTCATGACTTCGAATCGTTCCCATTTAACCTGCTCTTGGATCATGTCCTTAAGCCGGTTAATCATGTCAAAGCACCAAGACCCCACAATCTTCTTTGAAGCTCGGGAATCATAGTGTCTAACATGAAACGAGCAACCTTATTCAAATCATTCAGACGTCTAAGATGATTGACCGTCTATTTCAGCACTAATGGATCTGGGTGGATAATCCATAGGAACTTGTTCCTCAATCATATAAAATTTTCCCTCGACATTGAGTACTCTTCTCAAGTTCTGGAACCAACACGCATAATCTATGCTGTTGAACTTACTTTGATTGAGGAAGCCACGCAGTAAAAAAAACTTGTAACTTTCAAACTTTCTTTAGTTGACATCTAAAATAGAGTTTTGTTTAATTTGATTAACCCTTAATAAATTAATTACCCATAAAATTATTTTACTTAAGGCTAGAATCCATATTTCGCTTCTGGTGGTGAAGAGGTATGTCGTAGTCACCCCCAAAAGTTATTTAGGTAGGCAATACTCTTTTGCCAACTTCAATCTCTATGAAGCTTCTAGGTCTTTTGGGATTCATTGAATCTGATCAATGGCATGTTTAATCCCATCATGCTCATCCTCTCTCTCGTGACGGGTATGCCGCGGATCACGAGTTTGGATGGTAAATCGACCACGAAGACCCACGTGACACCCGGCCCATGATTCATGAGTTATCGCGAGTATCACATCATTTTGGCCGAGTCCAATCCGACGCGTTGGCTATAGCACTTCCCACGCCGGAAGGGCCCGGTTAAATGTGTGGTTCTTTGTGGGTAGCATGAGATTCACATTTTCATAAAACGGGATTTCGTTTCGTTAAGTTAAAACATTTTAACTTTCTTTTGGCAAAATGGTCTCTTAAACTTTTAAAATTCGTCTTACAATTGCCAATAATTTTAAAACATGTTAACAACTTTTAACAATCTAGTTTTACATATATCATTCTTGTTAAAACACTTTAACCTTTTAATTGGCAAAAGGGTCAATTTAAACATTTTAAAACCAGTTTGAAATGCCAATTCACTTTTGAAAAATTCTATTAACTTTTAACAATTTTTCTTACCTGTGTATTTTCAGTAATACTTTTATCTTGAAACACTGTCATAACAAACCCTTTCGGTAACTCCACTCGATAAAATGTGACAGGCGGTGAGGGTGGTAAGCAATGAATGCTATTTAAAAACCGACCTCATTAGGAATCAAAGAGACCTCCTTCAACCTTCTACACATTTAGAGTAGGTGAGCCTAGTCACGGTCTGACCAATGTTTTTATTTTAAGTTATACATATAGATAAAATTCAAATATATATATATCATTTAAAATTTAAGTATTCTTTGAAAATTATGTTTAACTATTAATTCTATTAAACACGCAAAGATGCAGTGTTAATAATTAATTTAAACAATTATCCATTAAATTTTGAAGCATTTTAAACTTTGTGTTTAGCTATTAATCCTATTGAGCATGCAAGCATTCTATGTCAATGATTAATCTAAACAATCATACAATACTAAAATCACCATTTTATAACAAGAAATCTGATTTCAGAAAAATAAAACTTCACGCCCGCCGCGACGCGAAACACGAGAACACGCGACGCGGTAATCAAAAGAAACCGATCATGCCAAGAACGACGCGGCGCGAAACAATAGGAAACGCGACGCGGCAAAACCCTAATGATCGTAACTTTAGAGAAGACCGCGACGCGACCATTCAAGGACCGCGGCGCGGACGTCGACAGATTCGATAATTCAAAGAAAAAAAAACGATTTTTAACATATCTAATCGAATCTAAACAGTAAAAAATCTTGATAAAGTGGCTCTGATACCACTGTAGGAATACGATAGCATAAAAACAACGCAGCGGAAACAGAAATCAAAATCGTATTCAACCAGGATCACAGAATCATGCACACTTTTGTAACTGTAAAAACAAGAGGGTTCAAGAAATACCTTTTAGATCTCAGATCTGATCTTGTTAGGATGACGAGAGCCCAAAGTAGAACTCCTCTAATGTAATCGCACCCAAGACAACGATCCAGCACCCGTTGATGTAGTATATACCTTTGCTTGAAGTTTTAGCACGTAATACTTAGGGTTTTGAAAGAAATCGGCCGTATACCGAGGGGTGAGAGGAGGGTGACGAAAATTAGGGTTTTGGCAGCTTCTACAACTTAGATCTAGGGTTGTATTTATAGTGCTCCTCATCCTTATCCCCTCCCTTGTGGATATTTCACTTTAGTCCCTTATCCTTATTAAGTTTCTAATTAATATACCTTTACTTTGGTATATTAATAAACTTAACCATTAAGTTTCTAATTAATATATCTTTACTTTGATATATTAATAAACTTAACCCCTCAAGTTTATTTTCGATCTCTTTTAGCTAAATCGTCTCTTGCGTGTAACCCAAAAGGACCCTACTATTTATAGTAATATTACCAACTTGTTATAACGATGGGCATATAACCAACACTTATATTATCATTCTTCGTCTACTACTTATTTAGACATTTACTCCTTTTCTTTACTTCATATTGTTTATGACCTTTGGTCATTTTGCTTACATGCTTTTGGTTTTCTTCAATTATCATATGTCATTATACTCTTTTATTACTGGTATTTCTTCTTATACTTCCTTCATTTGGTTGCGGAATTTAATTCCCACTAACCAATATTTTATCATCATTTTCTTTAAGATCTTTCACTATATTCTTCTGATTATCCTCATCATTTGTTTCATCTTTAATCTCTTGCCTAACATTTATTTAGGCACTCAACCTTTATTTCTCAATTCATATTCATTTAATTCCATTACTATGACGCAATTTACTTAAAATATCATAGTCTTTACCAATTTACCATTCATCATTCTTTTCCCATTTGGGTATCTTACTTTGTTTTTATTACTCATTATAGCACTGTACTTATAACTTAATCAATTGTTAAATCCTTGGACACTTTCACACATATTCTTTGTTCAATCCCGGCAATTAGTCTTCCACTCTCTGCTACCATTGTCATATTCTATCTTTAGCATTTCTCATAGTTTTAATCTTATCGTCTTACAACGATATTCTGCTTCCTTTATATATTTACTATTCATACATCTTTTAAAGAAAATTTGAAATTTAATGGTCATGCACAAGCCACACCACCTGCTTGCATTAAACTCTTCTTTACCACTCTTTTATTTTTACAAAATTTTATGTACTATTAATACACTCTGCTTCTAATTTCATTCTTCATGTAAGAGTCTTACAACTCTTATATAGGCAATCAATACCCATAATTCCTCTTTAGGTTGCTCTTATACATACTTCCTCTCGCCTCGATAGGCATATACTTTAATGTCTTTCAATTTGTCTACGAAGTATTATTTATCACATTATTTCTTTTACTTCACCATACTAAGTGGTATATATCCACGACATTAACTTTTAATACTCATAACCTTACTGGTTGTTATTACGTAGGCATATAATTCCTATGTTTTACCTACTACTCGCTTCAAAACCTTACCCACCAGAATACCATAATTCCTTTGCGATTCCACCAGTCTCAATACATATCCTGTGATTATGATAATATGGGCCCATATTACCATAATCACCTATACATATTGATTCTGCTGTTACCACAAGGTCTCATGGGACACTGGTTCCCTTAACATATAACACCATTATAAGTACATGGTGATCACTACTAGAAATCTTACTACTTTATAAACAAAGCCTTTAATAAATTTAGACGGTTACGGAAAATGTCATATAATTTTCCTAGCGGTCAGATTTTTGCTCACTTTAAACGTTAACTTGACACTTCTTAGTGTTATATATCTACATATTTTAAAAAATGCATAATGTCTTAATCATTTAAGACATCATATAGCATACTTTCATAAACTAACATTTCTATAGCATGAGTTTAAGCCTAGGAGTGGAACAAGCCAATCCTAATTCGCTTAAACTATGGCTCTGATACCAACTTGTGACACCCCATTTCTACTGTTTTCAAATACTATGGTTTTTCGTATAAATACATGAATACAAAAATACGGTTTATCAAAAACCGATAATTTACATACTTAAAAAACAGTGGGTGTTACAAATCCATATCAAAACTAACCATAGTAAGCAAGAAAGGATTAAACCTTGAGTCCAAGATAGGAGCTAACTTGAGCTCCACTCCGGTTAAACTTCATTCCATTATGGCAAATCATTTTAACCTGGAATACATGGCAAAACATAAAATACGTAAGACAATAATGTCTCGTGAGTTACATGAGTTTTAGACTCAAACATTTAACTTTTTTTTTCATCCTTTTTATAAAACTTGTAACATAAAACATCTTTCAAAGCTTTATAGTAATAACATACCATAGCTCTTTACTTTTCAAAATCGTTTCTTAACATACTTTGTAAAAATAATATCTTTTAAAACTTTATAGTAGCAACATACCTTACCCTTTATTTCTCAAAATCATTTCGTAGCATACTTTGCAAAAATAACATCTTTCTTACTTTCTTTGACTGGTTTTATAAGCTTGCTGGATTTTTATACTTAGGGCTTTAATCACTATAAGTGATACCCCAAGTCTCTATAGCTAGAAAGAACGGATCAATCCTCACCAAAGAAGTGCTTAGGCAATCTACTTCGCGATGGGGCTTTTTCCCCAGTAGACCCCTTACCTAACCCGGGTAGGTGGAACATAGTTCCCTTACTAACGCTGCTTGCTAAAAATACCAGTCATACAAATTACTTACTGCTTGCTTGGACATTACTCACATACATATAACTTGTAGCTAAGTGCCAAACTTCATTATTTTCTGTCTTTATGGCTAGATGCCAAATTTATAACTTTCATCACATATGTAAATTATGTTTTTATAACATTCTAAGCTTTATGCCAAATCATACTTTCCAACATCTTATGACTATATGCTATTCATACTTGAAAACATATATACAGTTTGTAACCAAAACATACTTCTTAAACATCTTGTGACTATATGCCATTCATACTTGAAAACATATATAACTTATAATCAAAATATACTTTCACATAATTGGTTCATAGACCAACATACTTCCACTTAATTTAGCTTGTAATTCAAAACATAACTTCAAATATCACATTATACTTTCACAACAAGTTAAAAATAATACTCTTGCATAAAATTTCACATATAGAAATTTTATAAGAAATCTTAAAAATACTTACTTGCCATGTACCCCAAAATGGGTAATACTCACCTCACGTATTGCTAGAAAATTGGTTACACGTTCCTTGTATTTATACTCTTTTGATCCATTAGTCACTTGGAATGGACCTATATTTAACATGTTATACATTAACATTCATGCTAACTGACTCTATAACTCATTAGAGTCCTTATAATACTATCTTGGGTCATAACAATTATATAACTTTTAGATGACCAACTTTAGTTAAATCGTATATTATATGTATTTTTCTACAGTACCCTCGAGGGGTCGTATTTTAATTCCGATAATTTTCTGTGTCATTTTGGACCATATTGGACCTATGTTTAAAATTTGAGGTCAATCGGACAAGTTTTGAACCAAATCTCAAAATCAAATTGCACTTGGCAGGAGACTCAATACAAAAACTGCATGTTGCTGCTGGCGCCGCCTCGCGTCGCGAAGGCAAAGTATATTGCCTTAATTGACGATTTTTCAAGCTACTGTTTCACTATTCCTCACATTAAGTTCTTATTACATGACTTAATTGTCTTAGGGTCACTTCTAGGCCCTAAATAACAACTTACTTGTAAACTTTAAACCATAAATCATCAATTCCATCCTTTTTGCTTGAAATTTCCCCGTAACACCAAATTTTACACCAAAAACCATTTTAATGAATTTTCAAGCATGGAACTGATTTCTTACACCATTTAGGTTACCTTGAGTTTACTAAATCATTTAAAACCAGTTTTGAACTCATAACCCATTTCTAGGGTTCTTGAGCTAAAAAAACCATTTCTAGAAATTTAACTAAAATCAATGGTTATATCTTGTTTTCTATAATGGTTTGAACTAGATGAAGTGTTTGATTCACTTGAACCATTTAAACCTTAACTGAAATTTCAGTGTTGATCCGGGAAGAAGTTACTAAGAACAAGTTCATAAACTTGATTTCTTACCTCTACCCACTTAGAAATCTTCTTTCCTTTGCTTGATTCTTCCGTTCCAACTCCAATTCCTCGCTCATCTTCTTGAACCCGTGCCCTCGTTTCTTCCAGAGAGTTCCCAGAAGTCTCTTCTATAATTATGGTTATTTATGAGATATTTTCTCATATATATATATATATATATATATATATATATATATATATATATATATATATATATATATATATATATATATATATATATATATACATTTTTCCAACTTTGGCTTAATGACAAAACAGCCCCTGGACTTCAATTCTTCATATTTTTAACACTAGAACCCAACTCTTATTACACCAAGTTTTATTTCTTATATTTTAACCACAAAATCATATTTTCATTACTTAGAAGTCATTTGGTTGTCAAATGACCATTTTGTCCTTTTGGCTAAATTTCACTATTCGTGCATTACAATACAAACTTCACATAAACTAATATTTTATAACTTTTTATTATTGTTTTACCACATTTCCCGCTACATTATTTCAAAACTTTCAAAATTTTTGGTCTTTATCTTAATCGTCATCTCGAATATAAATTCAAGATTTTTGGGTCGTTACACAGAAGTTAATGTTGAGGGGGAGCCAGAAGTAGCATCTCCTAACTCTTCGGATCATGAAGGAATATCTCTTCAACAGCTAGTGCGAGGGGGAGCAATTACTAAACTCTTCTATTCACTCTTCAAACTTAAACACTCCATAAACAAATGTCACAAACTCAAATAATCACTTAATAATGGATGATTTCCCTTCCACTTTGGGTTATCCTTCAGATATTGAGGAAATTGATTTTGAAGGACCTCTTGAATTTGATCCAAATTATCCTCCTTTGGAAAAGTGGACTAGAAGTCATCCTCCATCACTTGTCATCGGTAATGTTCATGATAAAGTATTGACTCGTCCACAACTCCACCAAAAACAACTTGATTTAAACAAAACTTCGGAGTTGTGCATGTTCAATCTTTTTATTTCAAATATAGAACCAAAGAACATTAAAGATGCATTTGATCACCCTGACTGGATTGAAGCAACGTAGTTGGAATTAGAGGAATTTGAAAGAAACAAAGTTTGGAGGTTAATTCCAAAACCTGCTAATGCTTCAATCATTGGTCTCAAATGGGTGTATAGAAATAAGCTTGACACCAAAGGCAATGTGGTTCGGAACAAAGCAAGGCTGGTTGTCAAATGTTATTGTCAACAGGAGGGAATTGACTACGAAGAGACATTTTCTCCTGTTGCCAGACTCGAATCAGTTTGGATATTTTTAGCTTATGCTGCACATAAAAACTTTGATGTCTATCAAATGGATGTCAAATGTGCCTTTTTGAATGGTGATCTCGAGGAAACCGTCTTTGTTGAACAACCACCTGGCTTTGAAAGTAAAGAACATCCAAACCATTGCTACGTGTTAGACAAAGCCGTCTATGGTTTAAAACAAGCTCCAAGGGCTTGGTATGAGACCTTGACAAAATTTTTAAAAGAATCAAGCTTTAAACAAGGTTCAGTGGATCCCACACTCTTCAGAAAGAAAGTTGGATCTCATTTGATGTTGGTCCAAATCTATGTGGATGACATAATCTTCGGATCCACTGACGTCCAAACTAATGAAAAGCAAATTCCAAATGAGTATGATGGGAAAGATTAACTTCTTTCTTGGATTACAAATAAACCAATCCAAGGAGGGGATATTCATCAATCAACAAAAGTACACGAAGAGTTTGCTTGAACGCTTCAGAATGACTAACTGCTCAAATGCAAAAGTTCCTTTGCCTGCAGGTACAAGGTTGAATCCTTCATTGGACAAACCAAAGACAGACATACAACAATACCAAAGCATGATTGGATCACTACTCTATCTCACAGCCAGTCGTCCTGATATCATGTTTGCAGTATGTAATTGTGCAAGATATCAGGCTGACCCAAGAGAACCTCATCTGGCTGCGGTTAAGACAATCTTTCGATATCTTCATGGCACTACTGCCTATGGCCTGTGGTACCCGGCAAACTTCGGCTTTTACATACAAGCTTATTCAGACTCAGATCTTGGTGGATGCTCTATTGATCGCAAGAGCACTTCGGGGGGTTGTCAATTCTTAGATGGAAAGCTGATTAGCTGGCAATCCAAGAAGCAAACTTATGTCTCTATCTCCACAGCAGAAGCAGAGTATGTAGCAGCTGCAGCATGTACTTCACAAATCATTTGGATCCAAAGCCAACTGAAAGATTATGCCATCAACATGAGAAAAATTCCTTTATTTTGTGACTCTCAAAGTGCAATTCGTATATGCCACAATCCAGTTCAACATTCCAAGACGAAGCATATAGCTCTTCATTATCACTTCATCAAAAGTCATGTTGAGGAGGGGAATATTGAGGTGCACTTTGTTCACACTACAGAACAATTGGCAGATATCTTCACAAAGGCTCTGAATGAAGAAGCATTCACAAGAATAGTTCGTGGACTTGGAATGATAGATGGATCCACTCTTCATTGAATCACAGATTTGCTCACTCTTACTCTTTTCTTTAGTTCAATAATTTGCAAAATCTCAAAACTCCGCAGCACTCCGAAGTAAAATATCACTTCGGAACTCTGCGGAATAAATCAAGAAAAGTCACTTCAAATAACACCGCAGCTCTCCGAAGTAAAATATCACTTCGGACCTCTGTGGAACAAACTTTTTGTCCATATAAACTCTTAAAATTGAAAATTTAAACTGAACATATTTTGACTTCATTTCTTAAAAATAAAAATAAAAAGTCTCTAAGTCAAAGAAAATTCAAAAACAAGAAAAATCAAGAAATCACACCAAGCCATGAGAAAATTTTGATGCAAAATGACAAAGTTTAACTTTTCATTCGTGAATTAATCATGTAAAGGACAAAACTTTGATTTCAGTTTCTGATAATCATACCTTATTGCACTAAAAGGTATTTGGGAATCGACTTGAAACATTGGTAAGAAAACAGACTTCGAAATGAGGTTAAGGCTATTTTACATTTGAAGCCTGGTTTGATTCCTATATCCTTAACATAATGCCTATTTCAACCCACCCTTCGGAACTTGACTCGCTTCAACTTCAAATTAATCATGTAGCCTCAAAACTACACAGGATAACTCAAGTGCTCTGAAGTCTTCTTCAACGATAGTACCAACATTGTTTGAATAAGCAAATTTAAATCTATTTTCATTAATAGTACAAAATTGAACTACATGAAGATTTTCACACTCAAGGATTGTTTAAAACAAAATCAAAAGGCACCAAAGAAAGAACCCAGATGGTGAAAAATTTTTATCTTCGGATAAGTAAATCCAAAATAGAAAAGATAAAAAGAGAAAAATTGAAAATCATCAAAAAGATAAGCATAAAATAATAAATAAATTGTCAAAAGAATCAAAGACAAAAAGATAAACAAGGGAATGCAAAAGAAAGAAAAATCAGCATTCAAAGGCCTATTCTTCTGTTTTAAATAACAATACAAGGAACTCCTATGACATAGTTGAGTACTCTATAGAGAATATGAACATTTCAAGTAGTCTATCTTAAATGATAAAGTTAGAGTGGTGTACGAAGCTCAAAGGCTTGTCATCGGAGTCTAGTATCCAAACACTTCAATTGATGAAAGGGAATATATTTTTCAAAAAGGATCTTCAAAGACAATCCAATTTCTATAAACACTTCTGATGTTCAAAATCAAGAATGAAAATTTCTTTAAATTTCAAATGCAAAGGATGTTATCATTGTTTTGTATGAAAATTTTGAAGCACATAAGTAAAAATAAAAAACATATTCTCAAATGCGAAATCAAGTCGTGATGGGGTGATTAGACTTATACACCAATGACTGATATTGAATCAAACAATCTTCGAAATGGAAAATGGACTTCCAACATGATTCGAATGATTCTGAACACTAATTTGTCAAATCCTCTTTTCATAATATTCCAGGCTGTTAAGGATACGTGTCATGTTTGCATCACTCAAAACTAAAACCAAAGATTCAAAGAAAAACAAAAGGGAAATATACTCCTTCGGAGTTAAACATAACTTCATGCTTTCACTCTGAAGTGCATCTACAACGATCACAATTTTACCATAGATCCGAAGTCAATTTATTGTTAAAATGATTTCTACATTTATGATATAACCCGGAGACAAACATTCCTGAGAAATATGTGACCGTTTGTTCAAATACAGTTGTCAATGAAATATTAAAGGAAAATCTTAACAATAAAGATATATCAAAAAAGGCGGTTCAAATTTTGAATCATTGCAACTGACAGCCGTACGTTTCTCCTTTTTGCAGGGATAGTGGGACGCTCAGTTGCTGAGGTGTCTGGTTCTTACTGGACCATTACAATCGTGCATTAAATGACCTAGGGACCACGAATACTATATAAACCTCTCACTGCTTCAGTTATACTCTTTACGCGAACAATACTTTGGAACTCTCTCTCTCTCTCTCTCTCTGCAAACTTACTCTCTAAGAAATCCTAAATTCTTTCATCCTCTTCCTTTCTTCAGCAATGGCCGCTGAAGCTTTATCTCAAACCACTGAAGCCATGTCAATCCCAAACCTCAAGAGCCAATCGTCTAACCTAGTGCTTCGCAATGATCTGTCTCTTTACCCTAAACCAATCGATGCATTGGTGGAATGCATGAAAAGATCTGTTTTAGGTTATGCTCTAACCTGTACTCCTTCAGTTCCTGCAACTCTAGTTCACAGGACACACTATACATCAAATGCCCTGTTCGATTCCAACAACCAAGTCAAATCAGCATTCTATGAGACTGTTGATTCAAAGGGCAAAACCAAAAAGGTGCAACTAACCAAGGAGAAGTTTGCTGAAGCTCTCCTTCTTCCAATTTACAACTCAAAAGAAATGGTAGTCCCATCTGCTGACCAACTGATTGGTATGTTCAAGGAAATGGGGTATGAACCCCTGCTTGAAAGGATCAGCACTTTCAAGAAGAATCAACTCCCTGATCTTTGGAGGTACTTATTTAGCATCTTCCTTAGATGTCTTTCTAGAAGGACCTCAGGCTTGGACTCAACAAGCGTTACCTTCCAAGGTCTTCTCTACGGAATATACTATGATGTTAAAGTGGATTTCACATCAATTCTTTGGACCGATTTTTGCTCCCATATAAATCATAGCATGAAGGGGACAGAAATCGCAAACGCAAGATTCTGGGCGATTTTTGTCCATGCCCACTACCAGCAAGCAAGGTATGTTCCTGATCCCTCACTTGGTGAAATGAAATTCACTCCTATCACAATTCCTATTCTAGATGATGAACCTGTAGACTTCTGTGCTCAAATTCCACAAGTCATGCTCTCCAAAGTGCCTATGGAGTGCAATGAGGTAAATACTTATCGTAACACTCTGGTTATTCCTTATCCCACTCGTGACTTAAGTCAAGCAGCACCAGTCAGAGAACAACCAAAAGGGAAAGGGAAGAAGAAGATCGCTGGTGGACCAAGTGGTCCGAAGAAGGATGATAAGAAAAGAAACGCTTCGGTGAAAACTACTCCGAAGAGGAGACAACCAAAGAGGCAGAGGAAACTGATTACTGTGGAAGAGTCTTCGGACTCAGAACGGACTCCATCCACAGTCCATGAAGAAGAACAAGAAGAAGAACAATTTGTCAATCAACCTCCTTCACCTACACCGACAACCAGACCACTCTCTCCACCAGAAACCACTATTCCTCCATCTCCACCTAAAACAACCCGACCACCATCACCACCACATACAACTACATCTCTTCCACCACCACCCACAACAGCTCAACAAACCACCACCATTCATACTACATCATCTGATGTACCACCACCACCTCCACCTACAACAGCTCCTCAAACATCTACCATTTCTTCCTATGGTATTGATTTTTCATTGCCATAGTTTGACTTGCCTCCATCACCTTCAAGATAAAACCCCACTTCGGCAGCCTTCTTTGAGCCTTTTCATTTAGCCCCTTTGGTTACCGAAGGAGTCTCAGATGAAGATTTGCCAGATGAAGGCTTTGTACTAATGAAACAGTACAAAATCATCAACTCCAAGCTTGACACTCTGATTCAAGCACAAACTGGCTTCGATCCCAGCAAACCAACCTTGGGTGACGTCACCGAAGAGATAGAATCTTTGGAGGTTACCATGTCCAAAGAAATAAGGGACTCCGTATAGAAACTCGAGAAGAATCTCATGGATCGACAAAATATGATCCAATCATCTTTTGAACAAAAACTTGAATCAACTGTAATTGGTGTTGACAAGAAAATCGAAGCCCTTGCCGAAAAGTTTGAAAAATCACATTCCGAAGTCATGCAAACTCTACAAGGACTTCGGAGTGAAACTCAGAAAAGTACCGAGTTTAAAAACCAACTCGATGAGGCTAGAGCAAAGATTGAAGAGCTCACAGCCGCCCAAGCCGCTTCAGACATTTCAAAGTTTACAGAGGAACTGCAAAGAACAAACGCAGTTCTTACCCAACACTTAACTGCTAAGTTAAGAACTGCATTACAGCCCTTGATAAACTTTGCAGATAGAATGTCTAGACCACAAGGCAGGCCTGCAACTGCTCAGCATACGGGCCATGCTTCACAAGGGGGAGAAAGGCCTAGATTAATCTCCACAACCTCAGCAGGTCCTTCATTTTCAACCATCACAACGACAACCATGGGAGCTAGTGGATCAGCTGGAGCAGGAAGCTCAACAGCCAGGTCACTAGAAAGCATAATTGCTCCACACATGGAGGATGTCTACAAAGCCAGACTGGCTGACTACAACCTGATGATCAAAATGAACAAATTCACACGTGATGATGGGGAATGGACCATAGAGGCAATCAAACTCTTTGGATTTCAAGATCCGAATGTACTCAACAGGCTACATCTTCGGAGTTTTGCGACAACTGACTCCGAAGACATTCAGCTTGACATTCCTTTTAATCCAAAGAATTTCGCTTTTCTCCAATTTTTTCAATCAGTACCAGACGAACAGAGAGCAACCTTCTGGACCAACAAAATCAACTTACATGCCAAATACATTCAACGTCAGAGTGTAGTATGGAGTTTGAACAAAATCAAACAAATCATCTCAATCAAGGACACTGAAACTTATAAAGGCTTTGTAAATTATGAATTTCATGTTCTCCGAGGTGCAAACGATGATGAGTCAAAGTTTACGATTGCCGACTTTCCAATAATGAATCCAATTGATTTCATTCAAATTCTTGATCTTCTGCGAAGCGGTGAAGCAGCTCAAGCCGGATTACCTGTGTTTGCAGTCAACAGCCACGTCATGGGCTTTCTGAACAATTACTTGATGAGGTTTGCCAAACACGACATTGAGTTATGTTCCTACTACAGACGACCATTGAACACTCCTCCCATTGTAGCTCGGAACATAACCAGATTTAAAAATGGAGAGATTATCGATGAACCCTATGGTGTAGTCTTCAAAGGACTTCGAAACGAAACCGAAGTCATGATCAAGTTCTTTCAAATAGACTATGTTGGCCTCCATCCCTCCTCTTTTATCTCTGGTATGATCTCTCATGTTAATGCTTGCCCAGTAAACTCAGAAGAAAAGAAGAAGAAGTTCATGGATCACATGAGTTGGTACTTGGCGATGAGGAAAACTTTGAAGAGGGCCTACAAGAGAAATTTCCATAAGTAGACTTCGGATGCACTTCACACAAAGGGGGAGATTGTTGAGTATATTTGTGATGACATGCTGACGTATCCGAAGTCCTGCTCAGAAGACTTTTTAAAGAAAAACCCCGAAGTAATAAACAAACAGAAAACCCCGAAGTCTGAAGAATCCGAAGGGTATCACCTAGAGGATCCGAAGACTTCCAGCTGTCAAACCAAAGTGCACACGTGGTTGCAGACTACGTGGTGCATGATCCTGTCTTTCAATTGGATAGTACATCTGATAGAATCTTTTCTGATAAAGTAATTGTACTATGCATATCACTGATTGAGTATAAATATCAGTGATACCATACGATGTTAGAATGCGAGATAGTAAGATCATAACTTCAATAGAAAAAACTCCATTGTAAAACCCAAGTTATTAATCAAGCATTCGGCATATGTTATCGAGTTCATATTGTTCATCTATTTGTGTTACAATGCTTGTGTATGATTGTTAAATCCTTATATTATTGTTAGAATCATAGTCACAATTTAACTCAAATTCAATTTCAATATTCAACACCCTCTGGCTGTAGCGTGATACTATAGTTGGTAAGCTATCGTCTTGTCTTGACCACAAAACTCCTATGGATCGACCCTGACTACCACCGTACTAGTGTGAGTGAGGTTTATTTTACTATTGTTGAGCACACGATGACCTAGGCGTGTCAAATTTTGGCGCCGTTGCCAGGGAGTTGTGAGCTTAAGATAGGACGATCTGTAGGGAGGTGTTTTCTGATTTTTAGTTTTAGTTTTGATATTTGACAGTGGTTAGTATTTTTATTTTGGTTTTGGCAGGCATGTTGCACTAGTGCATGCGTACCCGTCGGGGTGGGCAAACATCACCCTTGCTTTTTTACTCTGAAATCGAACGAACCGCACACAAGAATCGTGTGCGTAGGCGTCTAGATAGAATGAGTCCCAGTAGTGTTAGTATAGAGGATGTTACCCATGAGCCTGTGGGCGAGGTAATAGGAGGGGGAATTCCATTTATACCCCCAGTGTCAGAATTTCATTTTGGTAGCACGAGTGCCACTGGTGGTGCGGTTTTAGCCCCCGCATCGATACCATCATGCACTCCGCCGTCAGTTCCACCTTTAGGACAAACCACAACCAATCCTTTTTCCGCTACGTTGGCTTGGGGAGGGCCGACCCGAGATGGCAACCCACCGCCACCGCCACAATACTAACCACCCATATTCAAACCACAACCTCTTTTTCAAACCTTACCATAACAAACCCAACTTATGCAACCATATCAACCTCCACTACAACAGTATCAATACCAGGAGGTGGAGCATGGATATGACGAGGAGGATGAAGTGGAACACCCCAAAATTTTTCGCAAAATATTTTAACTTTCAAAGATATCTTTTATAAAAATAGTTATAAGTTTCCAAAATAAATAAGTAGCTCAAACTTAAAACATGGCAGAATACTAAAGTAAAGTGCGGAAGCATAACATGACATAGTCCCAAATAAATAAAACTCCTAGTAGTGGCAATCTCGGTGCTCCAATCAAGCCCCAGCCTCCTTGATCTTAACACCTGAAAAATGTTTAGGGAAACCGTAAGCAAAAGCTTAGTGAATTCAAACAGAAACATCATATTAATATTCACATTTACCAGCCCTAATCCATTTCCAATTATAATTATAAAAACTAAGCAAAGAACGAATCAGTGCTTATATAAAATAGGGCGGACTTGTAGGTTTGAGCCGCACTGGGTAAATCCCGTATCCTTTGGCCCCGATCCCCGCACCTCATAAAGAGTATAACGTTGGTGATCTTACCTAACTACCACTCATAGTAATAATCAATTACATACAGTGCACACGTATGATTTATAATAATAATATAGCATGCTTTAAATAATAAATCTAAATAATCACACACGAGCTAACTAGCAAACACAAACATCAATACAACGGTGTGAGAGAACTCACCTTGAGTGAGTGATATAACAGATAGAAGTCAATATATGGCTACCAAGCTTGTGCAAACTTCAATACTTCACCTAATTAAGACTAAAGGCTAGAAGGATGAAATTGTGAAGCTAAGGAATGAGAAAAGTGTAATCACAGCAAGGTCTCTAAAACAGACCTGATGCTCAAGTCTGAATTACTCCAAAATATAAAACAGAAGCAGAGGCTTAAATAATTTTTTACAAGAACTACAATGAGTTAGGTTTCCAGAACCATAAAGAAATCCCCCTAACTCCAAAGGATGAAAGATTTATAAAATTTACAAAAAGACATATTTCTACTGTCTTCAAACGGACAGTCAGGTTATGTTGGCCAACTCTACCCAACTTGTGGGTGGAATTAGCCCAAACAAAAAATTAAAGGAACAAAAGACACAAAAATACAAGTCTCAGAGTTGGAATCGATTAAAAATGGTTTTCCAAGCTCTGGATATAAAATTCACATTGTGGACAATCACAGAACCCGTATAAGCTGGTGACTGTCCACTGATCTGGAGTGTGGATCCATTCTAACCAAGTTATAATGATAATTTACATCCCATATTTTTAATATCTTTAATTAAATATGTAATGTACATGTGGGAACTTGGAATCACTCTGGATAATTTCCCAAGCCCTAGAAATGATAAAAACAAAATGACATGTCACAGCAGACCCGGATTAGAGCTATCAACAAAGAAGCTGTTGTTTTCCATAGATAAATCCTTTTTAGCAAGAGTGATATTCTTAATAAAGGTACTCAACTCAATTTTTGAACTTTGGGCACTGGTTGTGGGTCCATTTGAGTCCTAGAACTCGATATATGATTTTTACAAGAATGGAGACTCAGCAGTGAAATCTGACAGAAACCCTAGGTTATGTTGCGAAATTCATAACTCCATATCTATACCTTGAAATCAAAATACATCCTGTAAAAACCTTCATATATGTCTTGGGAACCTTCGGTTAAAGTTTCGTGGCAATCCAACCTTTCAATCTCCGGGAATCGTCCAAACACTGCGGCTGTGTTCTCAAATCCGGGAATAAAGAGAGATACAGAGGGAGAGAGAGAGCCGTGAGGGAGATGGAGGGAGTGAAATGAAGGAAATTAGGGTTTTGAGCCCTAATATACTAGGTTAAATGGGCTAAGCACTTAAGCCTTTGGGCTAGAAAATACTTAAGCTCTAATTGGGTTTGGCTATAAAACTCATGGACTTAATTATATGATTAAAAGATGGCAATAATTATAAGCCCAATCTTTTTAATTAATCAGATCTTAATTATGTAAATTAATATAAGATCACATAATTAATTAAATAAAATAAATAAACGTACCAGGAAAAACCAGGCATTACATGAAGGCTGGATTCCTCCACAGCAGCAGCAAAAGTGGAACCGAGGTCGGGGACCTCCACAAAGAATGCAACAACCGCAGCAACCGGAAGGTCAACAAGGTTACAACAATGATCACTATAATGGTAACTTTGTTCAACCTTTATATTTTGCACAACCAAGAAGGCAATCGGTTGCGTCGCAGTTCCAACCGCGGGAGTATGACGATGCGTCGCCCATTTTTATTCCTGAAAATGTAGATGCTCAAATAGAAATTAGACTGCAACTTTTAGGAATATTCCCTGAGTTTAGGGGTTACAAACAAGATGATCCGTATAACCACTTATATGAGTTCATAGCCATAGCTAACGCCAATACCCCTAGGAACACAAACAAGAATATCTTTAGGTTAAGATTGTTCCCATTCACCTTGAAAGACAAAGCCAAGTATTGGTTCACTTCTCTTCAGCCTAATAGTATTACCACATGGGAGGAGTTAAATGCCAAGTTTTTCCAAGAGTTCTACCCAGCTAGTAAAACCACCGAGATTCGACGGGCCATTCAAGATTTTCAACAGAAGTCGGGGGAGGCATTTCACGAGGATTTTGAGCGACTGAAGGAGTTGATGAGGTCGTTCCCTCACCATGATATTCCAAAATGGCAGCCGGTGAAGCTATTCTTTGAGGGGGTGAATCTGACCAACCAAGCGATGATCAACGCATCCTCCAGCGGGACCATTATGATGCAAGATCCTGATGATTCCTGGCGATTTCTAGAACAACTCAGTAATGGATCAAAGGAAAATTTCTCCACCAGGAAGCCCGTAAGCACAGCTACAACAGTAGGAGCAGATGCAGACTAGAAGAAAGAGGTAAAGAAGGAGATTGGTGACTTGAATAGAAAGTTTGATAGGTTAATGTCTACCTTGCAGAATGGGCCCTACAATCAGCAACAAGGTAGTCAACAAGGACAGAGAACACAGGATGTCAATCAAGTACACGGCCAGGGTCAAGGACAGTACAATAACGGACGATCTTATAGGCCTTACAATCATGAAGCCCAAAATTCCTACAACACTAGGCAGAATAATTATCAGGGACAATCCTCAAACCCACCTAGACAATTCCTGCCTGGAAACAACAGTAGTCTGAATGGAAGTAGCAATAACAATAGGGGGTCAACTGGCACTAGTAACAATGCTCCAAAAAGTCAAGAAAGTATGATTGCTAAGATGTATGATTTGTTTAACGCCAGTCAGCAGCAAACGCAAGCAAATGCCAAGGCCATTGCCAATATGGAGAGGCAGATAGCTCAGATGGTCGAGGACCAAAGGAAAAGGGATAGTGGCAAGTTGCCCAGTACTACAGAGATTAACCCAAATCATACACAAAGAGCGAGGACAGAGCATGTGAACGCTGTTAAAGAAGAATGGAGAAAGATCACTAAAGAGGATTTATTAGGAAATGAGGAAGAATCTAAAACTAAGGAAGGTGAGAATAAGAATGAGGAGGATACTCAATTTGAGAAGGATACTCAAGTCAAGGAGGATAAGGAAGTCCCAATGGATGAGCAGCCAGTGGTGGCTGGCATTAAGAAAAAGAAAGAGAAGAAAGTAAAGAAGAAGCAAGAGGAGCCTAGTAAACCGATTGGGCCAACAATAAATCAACCTTTATGGGATGAGCTGAAGAATGCTCCTGAAGATACAAGGATTCTTCAGGAGATGTGTGGAAAGAATGGAAAGAGCAAGACGCCTACACCGGACATGGTAAGACTGACTGTTAAAGCAAGCAAGGCTTTGTTAGGGACACTGCCTAAGAAGGAAAGGGACCCCGGTTCACCGCTGATTACTGTCACGGTAGGGGATGCTGTCATTAGGAACATGTTGCTGGACTTAGGAGCAAGTGTTAATGTGTTACCAGGATACTTGTATGACAAGTATAAGAATGAGGAGTTGGAACCTGCAAAGACGGTATTGCAGCTGGCAGATCAGTTAACGAAGGTTTCCCGAGGTAAGTTAACCAACATTATAGTCAAGGTTGGTGACTTCTTTTATCCCGTTGATTTCTTGGTCATGGAGTACGAGAGTCTAGAAGATGCTCCTGCGTTAATTTTAGGACGTCCATTCTTAGCCACAACTGGGGCTGTTATGGACTGCAAGACTGGAGATTTGGATATCTCTTTCGGAACGAGGAAACACAGGCTAAACATGTTCGGATGCCCGATATCATTGCCACCAGGGTATAATGATAAGTACTTAAGAAGCAAACCACTTATGGCACCGGTAATAAAGGATAAAGGAAAGATATGGACACGAGAAGGTGAAGTTGGAAATGAGGAGATCTTATGGGAGCCAAAGCAACATCCGTTATCAACTGTCGGTAAGGTGCAGCTGCTTGATATGATGGAAATGATGGAGTTAAAGCACCAACAATATGAAAGAGACACACGGTGTAGGGAGGCAAAGGTCTTCCAGCTCTTAGACACACACCAACAATGGATTAGCCAAGTGAGTGACCGAATGACACATCTTACGACATTACTTGCAACGTTGGTCCATAATGTTGTACCAGAAATTGAAAGGATGACACCACGGGAAGATTGGAAAGAGTAGGAGGAATCCGTCTGGCTGAAGACGTCAAACTTAGCGCTTGTTGGGAGGCAACCCATCCGTTATAGGTTAGGAATAGTGTTTCTTATGAGTAATTAGGAGAATATTATCATCATCTTTGCAGGTATTACTGGTTCGAGGCAAGTGTAGGGTCACACGAATGACTTTGGAGATTTTAAAAGCCATGACGCGGCAAGAGATAAGGCGCGACGCGGGATCGCAATCTAACCCGATGCGCAGGGGTTGAATTGGGGACACACGTGCTGCGGTTAGCTTCTACGCGCGTCGCGGGAAATGATCGTTCAAAATCCTCTTTATAAGGTACATGTTTTCATCGCATAACCATACAACACGCCGCGCAAGAACAGAGCATCTTCTGTTCGACCGATTTCCTTCGTTTTTCTTGCATATTTGTGTTCTAGTATTACGGTAGATCCTCTATAACTTGTTATTTCGTGTTATTACAAACAATGGTGGGTTAATTTTATTGAAATAGCAAAACTAGAAAACTTAGACAATCGGCAATGCCGGCTCGTAGGGTGTTTTGTTTGTAAAATCACCACCCTAGAGGAGCTAGTCGATAGTTAGGCTACCCTGTTGGAGCATTAGATTGAGTTTAACAGGTCAAAATCAACGAGTTGGGGTTTTGGTTCGTGACAGACTTACGCCGCACCGCACCTGGTTCTTGGGCCGCGTCGCGCGTGTCTAGGGAAGACAAGGACTAATTTTATAAAAATATTTTCGTGTGCGGTTTCTTTTGTGCAGATGGATTTTAGACGCGATCACCCATTTCTATGATTTCCCGAGGTTCTGGATGATGCCCCATAGTATATAGCACGGAGGGACGAGTTGAGCACCCATAGAGTGCTCGAGGCGATTGTACTAGATCGAGATATCTTGACACAGGCCGGACTCTAGGACAAGTTGGAGCCATTTCTCCATCGTACCTGGGCTGATGGAGAGTTTTCGTTCACTTGCCACGGCTGGGAGAGGCTGATGGCAAACGATGATGATGTGGTCTACAAGGAGCTTCTAGTGGAGTTCCTTTCTATAGTTCGCTATACACCGGGCTCACGGGAGGCACGTCTGCGGATGATTCGATCCAGGCTAGGTGGAGAGACCAGGGAATGCAATATCCGCGAGTTTGGGAGATGCATGGTGATTTATATGACAACAGAGTTGGAGAGCCGCCATATTGTGCCATTCTTGTGGGCATGTATTCAGGGGCAGCCCGATCGGGCTGCCAATGCGGTTATCTCGACAACGATGTCCGATGAGCAGTTTGAGGCTGTTGGATTAGGTGTCTAAGCCATGACTTTATATTTGTATTTGTCTTGTTAATTGAAGCAAAGTCCATTTGGGTTGCCCTCATAGCTGGAGGATTGATGTAGAGTTCAGTACATAGAAAGGTTGATTTATTAATTGTTTAATAAATCAATAGAAATAGTTTTTTAATATATTTAAGTGTTAATATATTTAGAAACTATATTAATTAATTAGAAATTAATCTGGAATTAATTGGATTTAATTCAGTGATTAAATAAATTAATTAAAAGTGCAGGGACTGGTTTGTATTTAGTCAATAGTTGAATAACTAGCAAACCAGTAGCCAGGGGCCACAGTTGGCGCCACCTTGGAAGCTCCTCTCCAAGTTGGCGAAACCCTAGTTAGGGCTTAAGAGGTCTGGTCCAAATGGTCAACAGGCTTGTCCATTAAGGGGCTCCTCTAGGGTTTTGACTGTAACCCTTGGATGCTATAAAAGGAACCCCCTGGGCACCCCAAAACCTGTGCCAACTTTAGACTCTCCAGAGACTTTGCTGCTTTCTCTCCTACTTGCTTGGGTGTGACTTCATTTGAGGCAGGATCTCTTTGCTGCTAGCTTCAAGAACAAGATTCAAACGGTTGGTAATTCTTGTTTTGATCTTTAGAAATAATTGTTGTCCTTAGGATTTTGTTATATGTTCATAAGATAGAAAAACATAGATCCTTCATTAGGTTGCATGTGAACTTAGGGTTTCTAGTTCATTGTTTGTGCAAAACCTTTCAGAGGTATCAGAGCTGTGCTTGTTTTTCTATATGAATTGCTATAACTGATTTGTGTCAAAGGGTTTGTATGAAAAATAACCCTTGGAAAAGGCCTTCATCGATTTTGTGGCTAGGGTTTTGAAACCCTAGCCGCCATCGCTTGACCAGATCATATGGACTTCTCACCATTGAGACTGTGGCGACCCTGACACAGACACCACCTACGCGCACATCACCCCATTACTTGGAGATTATGGGGCTCATTCTACAACACCTAAGGTGTATACACGAGGGCACCGACGGAGGCACCACGAGCTCCCCAGGTACCAGCCCAGCCAGCGAGGCGACACCGGAGAGTGGAGGCACCAGCAGAGGACCAGCCCCAGCCACAGTTGTCAGACGTGTTGACTGCTGTTCGGGAGCTGGGTGACCGGGTTACCAGGATAGAGGATCAGTTGGTTTGGATCGGGGAGGTATTATTGGAGACGGCCTCTCAGCAGGGACGACACCCACGACCTTTCCCGGCTAGAGCTCATGATGATGAGGCGGGCCCCTCCAGAACATGCCGGGATGATTGATGTATTTTCTTTATCACTTTTTAGGGGTACTGTACCAGACTTATGACACTCTTTTATTTATGTATTTGGTTTATATTTTAGTTGTTTGTTTGTTTGTTTGTTTGTTTGTTTGCCATTAATATGTTTGTGAGTGATGCATGTAATACCAAATGGGGAATCTATGGAGGAGTTTTTTCAGGCAAGTGTGGGGTCATTGTGCCCCCTACACTTGCTATGATCACCGGCGTGTTTACTATTGCGCCACAACTCCTGGAATCTCAAGCGTGACATGTTCGTATTTTTTGTAACCTGTAACAACCGAGTTCCATTAAGCAGTCAACCGTCTAAGGGGTAACTCTTTCTCCCTTGTTTTGAAATAATTTTGTACAACGGGGACGTTGTATGGTTTTAAGTGTGGGGTATGGATGGTCGAAAGAGTGTTTTTGAAATTTTTGCGGGAAATTAGTCAATTTTCAAAAATGTTTAGCAATTTTTCAAAAATTTTAATAAATTTTGATTTTGAAACGAATAGCTTGTGAATGTTATAGCGTTGGTATTTTTCAAGAAATATTGTTTAATTGTGATCATGCTATTGGTTTAGTCAAATAAGTTGAGTGTTAGGTGTTATAAGATTGGAATATTTTAGGATTGGAATTTAGGAAGGAACTATCAATCAGTAACCTTTGTTGTTCGAGCCGGTAAGTCTAAAATGGGTGGGACTTATGCACCTTGCCACCTAAGATCGTCTGGTCTGGGATGGTATTTATGAAAGCTCGCTACACGGACAACATCGAAAGTCATGGACAATTCTTTTATGGCTTTTAGAATCTGAATGAGTACGTACACTTCATTGTGGACAGAAAATTTGTTATCAAGGGTTCTTTAGAAAGTCATGAATTCCAAAGGATATTCTGGTTATGCTTGCAAAAACTATTTCAATCTAACTCTGGAGACAATAAGCATTGAAATTGAACATGTTCAAAAATTGTTTGAGTCTTAGTTAAAATCTGTTAAAAACTCTCTTGCTTAGGGACAAGCAAGGCACAAGTATGGGGTGTTTGACAACGCCTAGTAATATCAAGTATTTTAGTCGTTGTTAGGCCCTATTCTTGGTGAAAATATATCATATATGCATTGGTATTTCTCACTTTTTGTGTCAGTGCTTGTTTGCAAAGAAAAGTTATAAACAGGGGTTAAAAGCGGACAAATGAAGAAGTTTTGAAGATAAAGTCAATTTTAGTCGTTTAATCACGTGTGCCGCGGGAATGCATGCGTGTGCGACGCGCCACGTCAAATAGCTAAGGTGGTGGAACAAATTCAAACCGCGAGAAAACACGGATAAGGCTCTACGCGCGCCGCGGGTATCAGATCTGCGTGTCGCGGCTTCTTATTTTTCACAACTATAAATAGTCTTTTAGGTCGAATTCCGCTGGCGAAGATCAGACCCTAAGGTGGAGTTCCGGCGACTTTGACTCAAGTTTCGATATTTCAGCAACCCATTGTGGTATTTTCATCTTTTTACTTAGTTTTCAATATTAGTTTAGTTGTTCTTAGCTTGTAGTTTGGTGTTTCTGGATAGCGATATCAATAGCAGTAGGTTATAGCTTATTATTTTCGTATGTTACTGTTTTGAACCTTCTGGATTGGAGTTTAATCAAGTTAATCATTCAGTTCATGTTGGTTTGCATTACTTACCTTTATTTATGCTTTATTGCTTTGAATGCTTTTGGATTGTTCTTGTTTGTTTTTTATTCTGAGATTTGTTTCTGATTCCAGTAAGCAAACTTAGTTTAGAAATTGATTTAGTTTAGTTTTATTTACGTTAGATTTGGTTTTTAGCAATAGTTTGGAAATTGTGTTTTTGGATTGTTTTGGGAAAGTAGAAGTTAGTCCCTCTGGCTGTAGCGTGACACTACAGTTGGTAAGCTATCGTCCTGTCTTGACCACGAAACTCCTGTGGATCGACCTTGACTACCACTGTACTAGTATGAGTGAGGTTTATTCTATTTTTGACCGCACGAGACCATGTGTGTCAGCGGTTCATTCAATCTCATAATCAAAAAGAAGAGGTGATGATTATTCACTTCGACGTGTACGCATGCACAAAGTTCAAACGATTGTCAAAAATAAAAACTAAATCAATTTAAACAC